>CABFVZ010001318.1:13913-66202 GCA_902151445.1 Timema monikensis
GACTACTAGTAAGACGAAAATTAACACTTTAATTGAAAAGTAAATATTTACTAGCTAGATAATGTAGCATGTCAATCAGATAGATTGGAAAGCTACAATCAAAATATTCAATAGTTTAATGATTTATGCAATAAAGAACCTAGATTTACATTTTTTGAGTCCACTCCGAAGATGCAGTCTAAATAAATTACGTTTCTCCCTACATGCAAACACGTGGTTTGTCAAAAAATATTATCTTTTGATAAATACTGGAGTAGATACCAAAGAAGAGGACGGATATTATCATAGTTATGAATAAAATACTTTAACGCATTGCTATTCCCATTAGATGATTTCAGATAATTTTATATACGCTTGCCATGCTATTGACAAGAAAAATAGTAAAATACCACAAATTCTTATAAAAATGATAACGGGTTTTAAATAACATGATTAAAACAAATATATTTGAATATATAATGCTTTGGTGTTTACTCACCTCTTCAAGATATCTATAGATTCATTTTTCACACATTTGAAGCACGAAACTATTCAATGATGGCCGCCACACGTGCTATCATAACGAGATCAGTTGGGAGAAGAGATGCGTCCGTGCATCGACGCAAAGACATGCGGCTCATCAACGACCCTGGTGGTAAACCAAGGAAACTTGTTCCTCCCCTCTCCCCGCAAAGGGATTCTTTCTTGTTAATTTCTCTTTCTCCCCACCTTCGCTTGCCTCTCCCGTTTCTATGGTCTTATGTTTATCACCCTTTCCGCTTTCTTTTATTCGTGTTAGGTTGAGAACTATATAAGAACCCAGATCCCGGGTCACAACACAGCCAGTTTACTGTATCCCTGCATTGAAGGAAGGACTCCAGTATCGTCACGTCAACCATGAAGATTGAGGCGTCAGATACACCGCCGCCGTAGGTAGGATGATGCTTTTCAACTCCACCTATGAAGCTTAGGCCGTGGGATTCAACACAGTTATGGTTGGAACCACATACTTCGGTTTATCAAGTATTGTAAAGTAATCGACGAGTCCTTATGACTTAGAAATCTAATTATTGTTATAAAGAGGAACAATATCTGTTGGCTCCCCTTTTTGTTTTGGTATAATGTCTTTTGAATTACTAGTATGTCTAGTCGACAGTTAATCAACGTCAAGTTTTGTTGACTAGCTAAGTCAAAGCTTTATTTATTTGTTTAAATATAGTGCGGGATGACTCTCTTGCTTGTTTTTCAAATATTGTAGTTCAGTCCTGTAGACTATGTTTATATATATATATATATATATATATATATATATATATATATATATATATATATATATANGTGTATGTATATATATATATATATATATAAATACCTGGCAGTCTTTACATTATGAGCCTCTGGCGTAGAAAGTTATAATGTCTTAGTTAGGGACTTATGAACTTCCACAAGTTCCTCTTATCGGTTTTGAATCAAAATTGGTCATGACACCTTGTACGTCGTGAGCATCAGTTCTATTTATGGATGGCTACCCCCAGGTTGTCAGTATTTGTTTTCCTTATTACAATTCAGTTAATACAAACCAGTATTTTGGGTTGGTCAAGTAGTCACGCCTCCCGTGCAGTATTAGTTTCGGTGCGCAACTCAGGGAACTGCACTAGAGACATAGTGGGGTCCGCGCAAATAATACTTTTTACATTTTGCCTTTCGATCGATTCGTATTGTTTGTTTTGTTCTTGATGCACTTGCTATTAGAATTGTATGTACTATTGGATGCCCTGGCAGTACCAAAGGGGAATGTGACCAGCCATAGTATATTTTGTTGATACCTGTTTCTTAGCCATCGACTGCTGTTATCAACAGCTTGTTATCCAAATGTTTAACGGATACTATTTTCAAAGCCCTATCAAATATTACGGCTGTAAGTTACATGTATATTTTGTTCTACCCTTTTTATTAGTAATTATATAATTGTTCTGCTTTTTAGAAATACATCTACCTGTGGCCTGGTGACTGCACAGCCCTTGTAGCCACTGTCTCAATTCTCAAGCCTAACTGTTTTGGATCAAAATTCATTAGCATATCCGTCTATATTATTGTAAACCATAATTTGCTTAACTATGTGTTTTTATATAAATAAATCTATATATTGTTTTAAAATGACTTCTTTTCAATTATAATGTGTGTAATCTGTAGGAATGCAGCTCTCTAGTTATATCTTACAAACTGCGCCTTTAGAAAAACTTCTACCTGCGCAGCTCTTGTAATTATTACAATAAAAAGCAAACTACACTTTTTTCACTTTTTGAGGATAATGTAACTCAGGTGAGCTCCACCGAATGTCAGACAAACCTCAGCACGTTGTTTTATTTTTATTTTATTTAACACCACGTCTTACTACCCTTTCAGGTTGTATGCTTAATTATGAATTAAGCTAATCGATTAGGAATTGGGAAGGTTGAATTTAGAGTAAGTGAACCCGTATTTTGTGGAGGGAGAGTGGAAAAATACTTAAGAAAAACCAGCTCTAGTTCACCCGAGTGAGATTCGAACTTCGATATCCCCGTCATAGGCAGTCTGTATCAACACAAAACTAGCGCGTTAGCCAACTACGCCACCGAGGCGGATAGCACGTTGTTCAGCACTTTCCTCAACATAGATCGTCTAATTGTTTCCGCTTCACCATATACATACCACGGGCATGTACTATCATTGATACGTGATCATTGAGTGGTCCACTTGACCATCCACTTGTTCTAGTGGTCCTGGGTTCAATTCCCGGTGGTACAATAGGTATTTTACTTGAAAGGGTAAATGTTACTTTGGTCACCATGATCTGATTAATTAAGTTAAAGTTAGGTTTAAGATTTACACTATCATCATTTCATCTCATTGTGGGTACGACGTGTAGACAACCTCCAAGGTATACCCTGAGCAACGTCCTGTTCCCACAGAGCTGCTAAAAGTCTACACACGCAGGTGACCGAACTATATGCTGCATGTCTTACACTAAACTATGCCAGACAGTAAAAAAAAAAAATCTTCTGGATGTTGAGAACACATCACAAATACTGAATCATTTTAAACACTTCTTAGGTCAGAATTGAATTTCCTAGTCCTGTAACCGGTCCCACTGACCACTAAGTTACATTAGAATGACAATGCTTACTAAAATAAAACAATACAAGACTGTTTGAGTAGTCTGTTATTAATTTATTTATAAAATATATTCAAAATTACAATGTTGGTAGCTCAACTTAAGCATATAATGAATGGCAAAGCGATTAAATAAATCACAGTACTATCACAAATAAATATATTATTTCCTTAAAAAAAAACTTACTCGGCAATTTTACACTTTTATATTTAAAATTTATGTTTAAATTCTCTTTGAACCTGCTAAAATATTTCGTATCAAACTATTTAAGCATATCGGTAAAATACCACTAGAAACTTGACATTTTAAATTGAAGATTTATTATAACAAATACATCTAGTTGAAAACGGAATCTTTGATACCTACATTTTGGGTGAATGATTTCACCAGTATGAATATTGTAAATAGTAATTATAAATAATTTAGGTCACTATTCCAAATATATTAAGATTTTCAAAAAGCTATTCCCCAGACAATATTTTAACTAACTTTTGTAATATTTTATACATAGATAAGTGGGATAACCAGATACAAATAGTAAAAAAAATGTGTGATGACTTTTAAAATATATATAAAATCTTAATATCTCATTATATTTATCAATATAATGGTTTAATCTATTCTGTACTGTAGGAAAAGATATTTGAACAATGCATTTTGTACTCCACTCAAATCATGTGAAATGTCCTTGTTTGACAGCCGTACACTTATAAAACTGTTTTGTTGATTTTACTTCATATGGTATTAACAAATTCTCAATATAATTACTAGATATATCAATATAGAAATATTATTTGATGCTTAAGATTATTGAAGCTTTTAGTTTAAAAACAAATCCATTTAATTTATAGTGTTAAGAGCTGAGATTAATTTTCACATTTAATTTTATCAAAAAATAGAATTTTAATTTCAATTTAAAAATTGACAACTCACATCAGAAGGATCCAGTATGATCGTGTTTATAAAGTGATGTTGAACTACACCATCCCAATCTGAGATAATAAAATATTAATGAGAATATTTTCCTAAGTGGCTAATTTTTATTGTTAGGACTATATTTAAGGTGAATGTTCTGAACCAATTGATACACCAGCCCCCGATTTACAAACTTGTTTAGCTCTAGAACAGACAACTCCCAACCCCCCTGCACCCCCTCCCCATCCCTGACATAAATATATAACTTTTTTTTAGAATAACGTATTAGTACCCGTTCGTGTTGTACACCTATATAATAATTACGCCAGTTTATTAGGAATGAGGAAGGTTGAATTTAGAGGAAGTGTACCCAAATTTGCGTGGCGGAAACTGGAAAACCATTTAGGTTAGACCACCCTCAGTACACCCGATTGGAATCGAACCCCGATATCCCCGTCAGTGGCATTCTAGTCTATTGCCAGAGAGATGCCTTGAACTAGGGTTAAGCAACCTTTTTATCTATCGTGAACTCTATGGTGTTTTTTAAGGTGTGTTAGCTTAAAACAATGTCAAGCAAATTATTTTTAATGTTATAGTTCTCATATAGTAATTGTTTATTTTCATAGACACAATACTTATTTTGGCGGGACAGTTAGTTGGTGGGTAAGATCCGACCCGCGGGTGATATCTCGCAGACCACTGCCTTGGACCATGCGGCCACCGGAGCAGGTTACATCACTGGATAAACCTTATTTTCACCAAAGTAGATTTTTCGACTCTGTCGGGAATTAAACCCGGGGATCTTCAACTTAGCAGACCAACTCTACCAAATAAGATAAGATGTTAGACCTTCAAAAGTATAGAACTACGTTAGGAAACACATTTTTTAAATATTTATTAATTTATATATAATACAGTTTTGTGAGCTCATACATTTTCAAAAAAGTATGCATTTCTCTTTTGCACTTTAGTGCAATGTGCTGGGCATTAACGACCCTATCTAATCCAAGCGAACAAGATAAAGGGAGTGGATTTTAAATAACTCCACAAACATTGATATATATAGAAAAAAAAGGACAATCCCATTGAGCAATGGCCTGTTGAATGAAAATAAATCTTGATATCATACTCCTAAACTTTGCAGGTGTAATCGTATGTAGTTTATGAGATGAAACAGAGCTAAATATGTGAATTCACATGTTCGCCAAGAAACACGCACAAAACATAAACCCAATCACGCGTTGGGCTGTAAACCGCTCACAAAATTTCAATCTCATCAGCGCAAGCTGCTCCGATTTAGTTTAACTCGTTTCAGTTTGGTTGGTTCTGCCCTAAAACTTGCACTTGGAAGAATCAATCAACTTCCCGGACCAATCAAACAAATCAAATAAGTGCGCATGCGCTATAACGCTAAAGTAAAAAAGAAATATCTGTTGACTGTTGTGAGTAAATTCAAAATAACTCGTTAACTTGAAAGTGCGTGTATCGATGTATTAGATTGTGTCACGACGCAAGACTGTGATTGGAAAACACCCATTGGAACAATAATATGTATTATTCTGAAAATTGAAAAATGAAACACGGGAATCGAACTCGGGAACTTTGTCTTAGTACGTCAATGCTCTAACCACTGAGCTATCCATGAACCGTCCCGTGCCCAGGGTCAATCTTCACACATATTTTAAGGCACAAGTGGCGGCATTAAGCCAACTACCGAGTAGTGGCTGCGTTATCTGATAGCTCGTGATCTTAATATTATTATTAGCACCGCGTCTTACTACCCGTTCAGGTTATACGCACTTACGCTAAGGTGTAATGGTAGGGTGATTGGCAGATGAAATGAAGGACCTACAGTTTAACGTGGAATCCGAACCACGGTGGAGGCCTGACATTCCCCACATTAACAAGATGTCTTCTCAGAGGTGAAGGAAGGGTTTGGTAATCAGATAAATCTGTGCCGGGACTGAGGATTGAACCCCGGCCGCCAGCACAGAAGTCTGACACCTTACCCCTAGACCACCAGGTCACCGTGTGATCTTAATAAAACCACACATTTGTAGCCGACGATTTCCGCTTATCCATCATAGACTCTGCCTTAAAATATGAGTGGAGAATGACCCTGAGCACGGGACGATTCCTGAATAGCTCAGTGGTTAGAGCGTTGGTGTACTAAGCCAAACGTCCCGGTTTCGATTCCCGTGTCCAGGTTTCAATTTTCAGAATATTATATCTAGATGGAGTAATCCTCACTTTAAAGCATAAATAACAGATTTGGCTATTTGATTCCCCAATAATATATCTGTTCATCCACTATAAATAACTTGTTGATGATCAGCCGTTTTAAGTTCGCGCTGCAAAGAATCATGAGCTAATACTTTGACTCTCTGGAGTATAATTTACTGCACCACCTAAGACGAGTTTGTCTCTATATCCTGTGTAAGTGTGAATCAAGCTTTACTCCGTCATCGGCGATAGCACATCAGATCATATACAAGCTGAATATATTTTAAGGTGTGGTGGAAATGACAGCAAGCTTTTAATTTTTAATTTATTTGGCGAATTATAAACTAGCTTAAATATAGAACAGACACAAAACCCAGCCCCTCTGCCAGTCATTCTTCATTGGGAAAAGGGGATCCCCCATTTCACCAATCATAATTTTGTAGCCAAGCCAGGGATTGAACCCGGGATCCTTAGCTCAGTATACAGACATGCTATCGACTGAGCTAATGTGCAGAACCTTAACCAGAAGCTAAGGTCAATATTGATTTCAAGTTTTGATGCACAAGTGCCGGGACTGAGGATTGAACCCCGGCCGCCAGCACAGAAGTCTGACACCTTACCCCTAGACCACCAGGTCACCGTGTGATCTTAATAAAACCACACATTTGTAGCCGACGATTTCCGCTTATCCATCATAGACTCTGCCTTAAAATATGAGTGGAGAATGACCCTGAGCACGGGACGATTCCTGAATAGCTCAGTGGTTAGAGCGTTGGTGTACTAAGCCAAACGTCCCGGTTTCGATTCCCGTGTCCAGGTTTCAATTTTCAGAATATTATATCTAGATGGAGTAATCCTCACTTTAAAGCATAAATAACAGATTTGGCTATTTGATTCCCCAATAATATATCTGTTCATCCACTATAAATAACTTGTTGATGATCAGCCGTTTTAAGTTCGCGCTGCAAAGAATCATGAGCTAATACTTTGACTCTCTGGAGTATAATTTACTGCACCACCTAAGACGAGTTTGTCTCTATATCCTGTGTAAGTGTGAATCAAGCTTTACTCCGTCATCGGCGATAGCACATCAGATCATATACAAGCTGAATATATTTTAAGGTGTGGTGGAAATGACAGCAAGCTTTTAATTTTTAATTTATTTGGCGAATTATAAACTAGCTTAAATATAGAACAGACACAAAACCCAGCCCCTCTGCCAGTCATTCTTCATTGGGAAAAGGGGATCCCCCATTTCACCAATCATAATTTTGTAGCCAAGCCAGGGATTGAACCCGGGATCCTTAGCTCAGTATACAGACATGCTATCGACTGAGCTAATGTGCAGAACCTTAACCAGAAGCTAAGGTCAATATTGATTTCAAGTTTTGATGCACAAAAATTTTTTTTGGCTAAAATTTAATTTTCTGCGCATATTTTCTCAACAGTTTTTGAATATTTTATGAGTACCGCAGCATTTAACCAGACACTTTTTAAAAATTATTTAAAAAACCGTTATGGTTAAACTATGCACTGCCCAAGACAGATTTTCAATAAGTTGAGATAGCTATGTATAGAAAATTAAACTAAACGTATCTACTGAAGCAATATTTAATTTAGTTGGACAAAAACAAATATTTTTTGGATCAAAGAAAAATGTTTATTCACTATTTCTTTTGAACGCTTACACCGATAGTATGAGTAATCTACGTCTCAAGAAATTCTAACCTGCCCGAAATGACGTCACGCTGTAAAATGGGACGTGGGATGGGAAAGAGGGTGTTGGACCAAGCGTGACGAAGCTCGCGAGGCATTTGGACAGAAGGAAAAAAAGACCTATCCTACACTCGCATGCAGATTGATTAATCCTCAAGGAGCTAGATTACTATTTGGGTGTACTTGGGAAGGTCTTTTTACGGAGTTCTCCACTCTATAAACATGTAAATGCAGGTACATTCCCTCTAAACTAGACCGTACTTTTTCGTTCCCCATTAGAGTAAATATTTAGATAGTCCAGACGGGCGGTGAAACGTGGTTAGAAAAATTAAAATTAGTTTAATACTATCCCGATTCGGTGGCCACGGGGTCTAAGGCCCGATGCTCTTGCAGTAGATTAGACTGCCGATGACGGGTAGATCAAAGTTTGAATCTTAGTCGGGTGTACTGAGTTGTTTTTTTTCAAAACTGTTTTCCCCTCTCCCTCCACGCAAGTTCAGATACGATTCCTTTAAATATAGCCTCCCTAGTCCCTAAAATCATTAGCGTAATTAATACATAAACATATAACCCGAACGGGTAGTATACAATACTAAGCTGTGATCTTTATAATAAAAAAGGTATAATGGTAAGCCACCAATTTAATCACATACCATTAACAATTTTAATCAATTATTTTTTTCCTTCCTTTGATCTGGCAAAACTCGCAAATCAATTACATACGTAGCTACTAGAGGCTCTAAAATTCAAATTTTAGGTGGCAAATATATTTGAGAGAGAAGTGCAAACATATAAATGGGTTGGTCCATTTTCAGCTGATTTGATCAATACCTACAAGGTTTTACACTACTTCTGGTAATGTCCTTGTAATAAATGGGTTTAAAAAAGTTTAGAAAGATGGAATCTGTTGAGATGAATTCTTCTTGACTATTCCAGCGACTATACAGGTTGGTGCAGAAAAAAAAATCCGACCAAAATAAATCAATAGTTTTAACTTAACCTTCTTTTTTAATTTTGGTGAGAAGTATGCAAAGATGAAACAAATAATGGCACGTTGAGTCAAAAACACAAAACCTTAAATCTTTCAAAAATAGAGTGAATATACCGTTAAAATGTATAACCAACGATATTGTTAAGTTTGTACAGTGTTTAATATTAGTTTTATAAAAATTAGTATATGAAAATAATCGGTGAAATCAACATAATAGTTATTTTCAGTGTTAGCTTGTCCCATATCGATCAAGAGGAAGGAAGGCCCTATTTTCCGAAAGGGTTGGCGTTCTTCTCATAGGTGATCTTTGGGACAAAGCCACTTTCACCATCCACAAAGTAGGTGACAGTCATCAGACGACCATCCGCCAGCAACACCTGGTAACTGCCATCGACGCGACCCACCGCGTTGGACGACTCGGTCTGCGAGTAGTAGTTCTTGCTGAGGGCGTCATCCACCTTCCATTCAAAGTCGTACTGTGGACAGGCAATAGCATGGTACAGAAACAGAGCAGTCAATATTACAACGATATTAATAATAGTATCATATTCTGAAAATTGAAAAATGACACCTGGACACGGGAATCGAACCCGGGACCTTCGGCTTAGTACGCCAATGCTCTTACCACTGAGCTATCCAGGATTCGTCCTGTGCTCATGGTCATTCTTCACTCATATTTTAAGGCAGAGTCTTTGATGGACGTGCGGAAGTCGTCAGCCGAAGGTCCCGGGTTCGATTCCCGTGCCCAGGTGTCATTTTTCAATTTTCAGAATATGATATCTAAGAGGTGCTATCCTCACTAAAATGCATAGATGATAGCTTCGGCTATCTGATTCATTAATATATGCAATCCCGTACAATTATAATATATTATTATTATTATTTAGCACCGCGTCTTACTACCCGTTCGGGTTATACGCTTAAGTACTAATTACACTAATGGATTAGGAATTGGGAAGGTTGAATTAAAGGAAATGAACCCGCATTTGCGTGGGGGAGAGTGGAACACCATTTAGGAAAAACCACCTCAGTTCACCCGACCGAGATTCGAACCTCAATCTCCTCGTCCTCAGCAGTCGGGCTCAACACGACAAGCGCGTTAGCCAACTACGCCACCGAGGTGGGTCAATTATAATATAATTGTCAATTGGCTTAAATATATTGCCAACTACCGAGTCTCAGGTGGCTGCGTTGTCTGATGGCTGTGATCTTATATAATCACATGTTTATAAGCTGACGACTTCCGCACGTCCATCAAAGACTCTGCCTTAAAATATGAGTGAAGAATGACCATGGGCACGGGACGAATCCTGGATAGCTCAGTGGTAAGAGAATTGGTGTACTAAGTCGAAGGTCCCGGGTTCGATTCCCGTGTCCAGGAGTCATTTTTCAATCATCAGAATATGATATCTAAGTGGTGCTTGCCTCACTAAAATGCATAGATGATCACTTCGGTTATCTGATTCATTAATAATAGTAACTGAGTGTCTGAGCTATCTCAATTTTTAGCCCAGTTTGTGGAGAGAATAGCTAGTCGAAGGGACGCCCGAATTTACTAATCTTAACATACTTTTCATGTCGCGATCAGATGACGGGATGATGAAAGTGAATATGCTGAGTTAGAACCAATTAAAATCTTAACCTAGCTTAAACCTAATTAATCAAACTTTGGTGACCGTGAGATTATTCCCCTTTAGAGAAATATCCCCAGTACTAGTCGAGAATCAAACCCAGGACCTCTAAGGACACTGACCACTATACAACGAGGTCGCTTAACGGTATTGATGAATCTTTTGTATATAGTCAGTCTAGTTTTCAACTGTCGAAAAACCTCTAAAATTACAACCATTATGAATGTACCCTTCCTGCAAGATTAGTTTTCAATTGTTGTAAAACCTTCAACACCACAACCATAATAAATTTACGCTTATTGTCAGTTAAGTTTCCGGGTGTTATTCAAATCTCCATGGTTAAATAATTATAAATGGCGAGAGTTTAGTTCCAGACTTTTGTAAAACCTCTTCGCTTAGAAAAGTTTTAAACTGCCCTAATAGAGTTTAGTTTTAATTTCATGTAGACTTCTATTTTGAACAAACACCAGACTATTTTCTTGCCAATTATTTTTTTTTATATTTCATTAAGTCGTATTATGTTGCGCTGTCTGGTTTGTATGTTATAAATTTATTTTATATTTAAAAAAAATGCTTATGTGGTTTTAATTGTTATTTTTAATAAAGGTTCTATCTAATAATAATAAGGTATTGAACCGTGAAATAATAACTAAATAATCCTACATATTTCAGCTTTTATTAAATTTATTTGCACAAATATAAACGACTATCCTGAATGCTAAGGTTTTTTTTTCTAGTGGAATTGGAATGGGTTTTCTTACATTTCTTCTGAGATCTTAACTCAGTTAGCAACGTATCTGACCTGTGAAATCATTAACTCCGGTTATATCTTAGCTATCCTATAAGAACTCGTATGAATATATTTAAACATCTTAGTGAGAACCACCCGTTGTCGAATAAAAGTTCCCTGGATTAGTGGTTAGCCACTTTAACCATAGACCCACAGTATTTCAACAAGTCAAGAGTCAGGGGACGTTTTGATTCTGATGAGTTAATTATCTTTATTTTATGTTGATTCACCCATTTTCACATTTAATTTTACTAAGGATTTGAAACGGATTTTAAACATTGACAATGTATATTAGTACAATATAACACTATTTATAATATTATGCTAAAATGAAATATGTCAGTCTTTAAAATGTTATTAAAATATAGCCGAGACCAAACATTTTCTTAGTAAACATGAATCTTATTTTTAAAAAATATGATAATTGCATAATTTTATCTGCATTTCATAGCCATTTATAATTTACATTATTTCAAAGTAATAACAACTAAACCTAGCTAAAGTTAATTTTAATTATTCTATTATAAACACATTTTATAAATTAAATATTGAAAAGGACAAGTTGAAACAGGCCATTAAAGAAACATTAAAAAAAGGGCGTGTCCAATGTTCCTGTCACTTTCAGTTAAGATTATAATCTTACTTCTCCATCTTTAACTCAACGTATTAGCTTTAGTCTACTGAGGGTTAGTATAAACATTCCCTTGAAGCAATCCGCTGATTGTGTTGGTTACTCACTGGCATTGGCCCGTCCTGTGGTCTGGACTGTACAAGCGTGGCCACCATGACCACCGCCAAAATTGTCACCGTCTTCAACATGATCCTGGTCTGTAACAACACAACCATTAATTTTATATGTATTTATTAGGACTTATAACAACACAAACATTAATACTACACGTCCTTAATGGGATCTATAACAACACAACAATTTTTATAAGCCTATATGTTCTTGTTGTGATCTATAACAACACAACCATTGATAATATATGTCCTTATTGAGCTCTAGAACAACACAACCATTAATACTATATGACCTTATTGTGATCTATAACAACATAACCATTAATACTATATGATTTTATTGGGCTCTATACCAACATACCCATTAATACTATATGTTACCCGCTTCAGTTGCAGAATGATTTGAGGTGTCATTTTAGTGTTAGATTGGCCTGCTGATGATGGGGAGATTATGGTTAGAGTCCTGGTCGGGTCTACTGAGGGTGCTTTTTCCTAAATATTTTCCCACACTTCTTTCAAGAAAATGTGGGTAGATTACCCCTAAAATGCTTCGTTCCTCATCCCTGCCCCATCAGAGTAATTATATCCTGAACAGTTAGTAAGACGCGGTTGTAAAAAAAATATTGTTTTTTATCAACACAACCATTAATACTATATGTTCTTCCTGGTATCTGTTATATAGTATAGTGGCTTATTGGGCTTTAAACTTTATTATTGAACTTATTTATTATTACAATTATGTTATGTTTACCTAATTTAAAATACTATAGCTTTAATTTGAATTAGAAAGCTATAATTTTTATCTCTTATATTCTCAACACTAAAAATACTTATATTTATTACTTACTTGCCTAAACATGTCGTTACGTGTACTAAATATTAAAAGCTCAAATCAATCTCAAAAGATATAATAAACCACTGAACAAACCATAAGTTCTCAAGATCACTACTCGCCGTATTGCTATACATCCCGCATTACAGTTACGAATATCTTATCACGTTGTACGTTTGAGAAAGGGGCGAAAGATTGTCTGTGTAATATGGTAGATATGAAAGAAAAAAACTTAATACATTACTAGGGGCAGGATGGATGACAATCTAACGAAATAGTCCTTTAAAACATGTGTAAACTAGTAATATTTTTATTATGGTGTTGTTAATATATGCTGGCATAGTGGAAATAACTGCAGAACAGGTCTCATGCAATCTATCTGGTTTAAGTCCCGAATTCAAACTTTAAGAGATAGAACTCAAACTATCATTAGACTCAGGACGTATCATGAGCTAAGCGTACATAATTATTAAATAGTTTGGATGAGCGGTTAAGAAAGCTGGCATTACATCATTGGTTTTAACTAAAGGCTACTAAGGTTGAGTATTTAGGTTAAGGGTGCTTTTTAATAGTAAATAATTATATTTTGGGGAATTGTGTTTTTATGAAGTGCAAGTCCGTAAGTACTATATCCTATTTGAGAACGCGCTATGTCATAGTAACGTTCTTATCGACAAAAATTTTGGAAATCAAATTTGAGGTATCTACTAGGAGCTCTAGAAGTCACCACTAACTTATTTCAAATGCTACCAATATTAATACTTAGAAATGTAAACATAGATTTACTAACTAAAGAAAGTAGAGATACTCAAGGTATCACCTTAAAAATTTAAAGATTTAATAGCAGGTCTAGAATTTTATTTTAAATGCCTTACAATAATGGCTTACACGCACTTCCAATTATTATGAAATAAAATACATATAATAAGTAATTTATCAGTTCGTTATATTTATTTGCATATTAAGGAAATAATTGAATCATAATTTGGCTATGAAAGAATCATAACCGGGCACACGTTATTTTCCTTTTAAGAAAACCTTAACAAAAGTAAACTACTCAGCGTAATCAGGTTAATATAATTATACATATTCCGTATGTGTTTTGCCGATGACACAAAACTATCTTAGACGTTATTGAATGCAGTGGTGCACCCAAAAATTTAATTTTCTGAGGGGGGGACAATGTATATAAGTTGTTGTACTCTATAACAAATGGGAATATTAGTGGTACTTTTAGGAGCATGTATTTACCCCACGGATAACACCTAGCTTAGGCGTTGCATATTGGTGTGGTTTTATGTATTTTTCTTTAAACAAACCGGGACCTGGCGGTATAAGGGTAAGGTGTCAGACTTCTGTGCTGGGGGTCCGGGGCTCAATCCTCGGTCCCAGCACAGATTTATCTGATTACCAAACCCTTCCTTCAACTCTGACAAGACGTGTATTAATCCCAACTTGTGAATGTGTGGAATGCCAGGCCTCCACCGTGGCTCGGATTACACGTTAAACTGTGGCTCCTTTATTTAATTTCACAATCACCCTACCTATACACATTAACGTAAGTTCGTGTACCCGAACGGGTAGTAAGACGCGATGCTAATAATTTCAATTTCAATTTCCTTTATTATGTTATTATTAATAATAATAATAATTTAAACAAGCCCTGTGAAATTGATACCTGTGAAATCATTTTGCCATATTAAAAACCAGTTTAAAAAAAATGTGATTTTCAAATTTTAAAAATTTGTTAGTAAAATAGAAAAAAAAATGCTATGCATCTGAACCCAATTTGGCTGTTGTCAAATGCAGGCTATATAAAACCGAACTTTTATAAGATTTATGGTTCAGTCGTAATCTCTTATCCAATTTCCCAGTTAATCGCATCGTGATATGTGCGTTCAATGTGTGTTACTGTATACTTTCTAAATACAAAGTCATAGGGGGAGGGGTGTGGATGGTTTAGTGGAAGGAGAAAATTCCACACTTTCCTATCTCCCGAGTGAATCACTCACTGACCCCCACATATAGATTACATCTTTAGAAAACTGTGATTTCCAAACATTCGTTTTGACACATAATATTCCAAGGAAAGGACCATGTTAATGCATCTCACACCTCCTTTATTCTTCCCCCCTCCCCCCAACACACATTGAGAAACATGTAATTATATAACAAGATATTCTCACAGGTCATGTAGGGTGTTTTGTCATTTTTCGTTTGAAGGTCTGCTCGGTTTCTTGCTACTCCTAATTAGTGTCAGAATCACTTCATTAAGGATAATTATGTATGACGAGATAGCCCTGATCATGTCAAAATCTTCGCAAATAAAGTATTTAATTGATCGATGCGGGTCTTGCATGAGGTAAGAATTATCGAATGGTTGATAATTTAAACGTTATTTGAACTTCAAGATATCTATCTAAAACTGTATAAGAAAAAATATGTTTTTAACCATTCTTATTATATTGTTTAACATACAATGGTAGTTGTTTACACAAAATATCGGTTTCTTTCATGGTAGAGAAATTAGAGGCATTAAGCCTTAGTCGTTTTTACAACCAGCTCTTAGATATTTGATTCGAGTCTCGGCTGGAACGGATTGTAATCTTCCCGGAGTACAGGCAACGATTGATTCGGAGTTCACTATAGGTTTTTGTGTTAGCACCACATCTTAATACCCGTTTGGTTTATACGATTATGTATTAATGACGCTAATAATTTTAGGAATTAGAAAGGTTTTATTTACGGGAAGTTTACCCGCACTTGCTTGAGGGGAGATTGTAAAACCACCCTCAATACACCCGACCGGGATTAGAACTTCGAGCTCCGCGTCATTGGCAGTCTTATCTACTGTGAGAGTAGCGCGTTAGACCATTAGGCCCCCAAACCAGGTACTCGTATATAAGTGTATTTACTGCACGCTTATAATAAAATCTTTTGAACTAAAGCCCCTGTAAAATAACAATATAAACCGAATGTTTAAACTGAAACTATTTTGTTGAATCACTGTACTCAGCACGTTTAGTAAGGTCATTAAATTATCCTCTACTTAGATAGTTTAATATTTGATCAGTTTAACGTAATATCATTAGAACGTTCATTATACAACTGTAATAGGTTTAAAAAGATTTAATGTTATACTATTCGAGCGCTCAATACAAAACAGTAATTGGTTTGATAAGTTTGATGAAATATTATTAGAACGTTCATTTTAAAACTGTAATGGGTTCAATAATTTCAACGTGGGCTTAATATTATTAGAACGTTCACTTTAAAACTGTAATGAGTTTAATAATTTCAACGTGGGCTTAATATTATTAGAACGTTCACTTTAAAACTGTAATTGGTTTAATAATTTCAACGTGAGCTTAATATTATTTGAACGTTCACTTTAAAACTGTAATGGGTTTAATAATTTCAACGTGGGCTTAATATTATTAGAACGTTCACTTTAAAACTGTAATGGGTTTAATAATATCAACGTGGGCTTAATATTATTAGGACGTTCACCTTAAAACTGTAATGGGTTTAATAATTTCAACGTGAGCTTAATATTATTTGAACGTTCACTATAAAACTCTAATTGGTTTGATAAGTTTAACGCAATATTATTAGAACGTTCACTATAAAACCGTAATAAATATGATAGGTTTAACGTAATACTATTTGAACGTTCGTTAAAGATGTTGTTGATTAAATTGTTGTTTCTCCTTTCACAGTGATAACTTAACAGGGGACTGGGAGCTCAAGAGTTAAGTTAGTTTTTAGTCGTGTGCAGTTGGTTCATAAAATGAACATTAATTTCCTCTAATAAAATAAACTTGTATTGTCTATATTAAGCTTTTTATTTAAATTACAAATAAAAAGAAAGATCAGGCATATGGTCGGTGCTCGTTATAATTATTAGGCACCATAAAAGGTTTTAAATTAATTTAAAGAGCCATATTATTATTATTTTGAGCATCAAGTCCTACTACTCGTTCGGGTTGTACGGCTATGTACTAATTACACTAATGAGTTAGGGATTAGGATGGTTTAATTTAGAGGAAGCACACCCTCAACTGCGTGAAGGGAGAAGGGAAACCACCCTTGGAGTACCCAACTGGGATCGAACCTCGATCTCCCTATCTTTGGCAGTCTGGTTTATTGCGAGAGCAGCGGGCTTATTAATTAATTTTTCCTGTTTACACATCTGAAAGGAACAATAACATGTAATTTGATGTACGCCGCGGCCCCCTATCAAGTTTTTTATAAAAAGATCTCGATCATGAATGAATATTCATCCTTGAGACTTTCAAATTACTATTCCATCAGATAATGACCACGCAGGAAGAGGATGAAATACTTCTTTTTTATATAAAAAAAGGAGTAGGGAAGGGAGGATTTTCCGTCTATTAGGTGAGACTTTTTTAATTGACCTGGATTATTTTAGAAAAAAGTAATAGTACGAAATTATAAATAGGAGAGGGAGATGATTTTCATCAAGTCCTGTTTTCCCGTGATGGGGAAACCAGGGTTAGGCTCCCATCTGGACGGATTTAGTGTAGTTTTTCCTCTCTTCCTCCTCGCAAATTAGTGTACTTTTCCCCGAAATTGTAACCTTCTTCACTACTGTTCCAATCGAGTAAACATCTGGATAACACAGACAAGTAGCAAAACATAAATTACATTTAAAAAACAAATATAAAAATATACTATTCGCACTGGTGTGCATGCAGGCAAAGGCGTCAGTAACACCTATTAGATTTCAGATGGGTAGTAAGGCAAGGTAATACATTCATGCTTTTCTATGAAGTTTGAAAAATAATTGCTATGAAATTATGGAGTATAGAGGATGCGGGGAAAGGTAGGTGTTTTTTTTCTGTTTTTATAACAATGTCTTTGTCTAAAATAAATAAAATATTGCTCCAGTAGAAACATAGTTTAATTTTATTCACATAGTGATATCAACAGTTGTTGAATATCTGTCAAGGATGTCCTGGAATTTAATGAAAACTTTTTATCTTCATTTAAAAAGTTTATCATCTAATTCTTCTTTTCTCTTGAGAGATATTAAACTTTTGATATCACCGTGTGTCGGAAATTAAACTAAACGTTGCTAATGGAGCCATATTTTATTTATTTTGGACAAATAATATTTTGCCATAAAAACAGAAAAAAAAAAACAGACTTTTTCTAGCTTCCCCTACATTTTGACCTTAAAGGGTAAATATGAGGAAGGTTGTTTTAGAACAGAACTGAAATTCGCCACGCTACTTAAAAATTTATAAATTAGGTTGATTTATCGAACATTTAAAACAGCGCACATTGTTTAAACAAGTTGATTCAAAATATTCGCAATTTTACTACTCAGCTACAACTCCCTCAAATTATTATTATTATTATTATTATTATTAATATTAATATTAGCACCGCGTCTTACTACCCGTTCGGGTTATAAGCACTTATCCTAATGTGTAATGGAAGGGTGATTGTGAGATGAAATGAAGGACCTACAGTTTAACGTGGAATCCGAACCACGGTGAAGGCCTGGCATTCTCCACATTCACAAGATGTCTTATCAGAGGTGAAGGAAGGGTTTGGTAATGAGATAAATTTGTGTCGGGACCGAGGATTGAACCCCGGCCGTCAGCACAGAAGTCTGACACCTTACCCCTAGACCACCAGGTCACCTCCCTCAAATTGAAAATTTAAAGCAATTTAGTGAGAAATTTGACGATCCTCTTGGAGAGTACATCCTTAGAGATGGAAAAACATAGGGCTAAATTATTTGATAAACTATTTCCAGTGAGCCCGGCTGAGATACGAAACTTGGCTTCATGTCACTGGTAATCCAGTCTATTGCAGTTTGATCCCTTAAACCGCGGAACCACTGATGCCAATATTTTTTTATACGATGTATTCCTTAATTTTTAAATACCATTTTCGCTTGTTAATTAGTTTTAAGATATTTTTAAAATATTCTTTTTTTGTAGACTTGAAAGTGAACCCCTTCTTTTCTAAAAAGAATATTTCATCATTCGTCGATAAAGTTTAGTGCAACAGTTGCAAAAACATTTCATTCAATGAACGTCAACACGGTTCGACACCCTGACTCAGTTGGTAGCGTATTTACCTTCTTAACTAAATGTGCCAGGTTTGATTCCTGGTAGAGTCGATACATATATAATTGGTGAAATGGGTCTTTCTTTTCACAAGGCTGTCTCTGCTTTAGAGTTGTTATTTTGTAAGTTGTATATTGAGATCATGAATTCATTCATAACATACGAATGAAATGGATATATCAAAAGAGACTTTGTGGCTTTATCTACTACATAGAATAAATTATATAATAGAAGGAAATAATACCAAGTAATAATTTAACAATAAAAAATGTGTTGTTAAATAAGTAACATTAATTAATCAGATTAATCTGGCTACAACAGGTCATCATTTTTGTGAAAATGTTAATATTCCAAGAACTAATGCTACCTACAAGTAAGTAAATTAAACACACATAATTATACTAGATATTATTAACAGCCAAAAACTTGATTACAAATTAAAATTAAATTCTAAAATTGAAAGTTCATGCTCTTCGCATTTTATACTTACAAACATTATCCGTGACATATTTAGTATTGTATTTTTTTAATGTTATAGAATGCTTTGACAAAGCTCCTCTTAGAGATCAAATCCCTCCACCAATTTATTGGTCACCAATGATTTCCAACAACCCCTGCTGGTGAACATTTGGATAAATAATTTTATCTTAAGTAGTTTTAGATTGCTGGAAGGAATTCTAAGCTATAATCCCGGCTAGAGATGGTTGCGTTATTTGATAGCTCGCGATCTTAATTTATCACGCATACGTAGCTGACTATTTTCACACATCCATCACAGACTCAGCGTTAAAGTGTGAGAAAAGAATTACCCTGATTACGGGATGATTTCTGGATGGCTTAAATGTAAAAATAATGGCGTACTAAGCCAAAGTTCCCGCTTTTCATTCCCGTGTCCAAATGTCATTTTTCATTTTAAATAATACCAGTTGGATGTGTTTAGGGGATTTTTTTTAAAAAAAAGAACCTCTCCCTCCACGCAAATTTGGGTATATTTAATCTAAATTCTACCTTCCTTATCTAATCCCCGTAAGTTTAATTATGCGAGTATCCCGGGTGAGTAGTTTAAGGCGTGAAACATAAAATTTAACTAAAAATGTAAATTACACGTCCCAGTGAGCACTGAGTGGAAAAAGGGGCCATATAGCTTAATGTGTCATTTACAGAAAGTTTGGGTTTCGAATCCCAGATAAGTGCGCTAACGTGGTTTTTCTTCAATGTTTTCTTCATATCTCTCCCCATTCAACTCTTCCCCTATAACACTTTAGTGTAGAGGTGTGGAGAGCCTTAATGGATATTAAAACAAGGTGCACCAAAAAAACAAATAAACATATATAAATGGAGCATTCAGAAGCCAAGTTGTGTAATTTATTAAATGTTTAATTTGAGTTTTATAATGTTTTGTTGGATATATAAATTATGAAAAATATAAATATATTTTATATTTAACAGGGTTTTATTTAGCTTCATGAAATTATTTCCTATTGAGAAATTTTATAATATTAGGTCCATAGATTTAATATTTTGGTTACTTAAAATATCAATAATAAATTAATTAAAATATTATTGTTAATCAAACTGACTTACACTACAAGCAGATACAGATCGAAAGAAGCTTTTTGTCACTTACAAGAGTAACTAAAACGTAAAATAATGTGATGTGCAGCTGTCACTTTTGATATATAATCTTAATATAAACTATACTAATAATAGTGTAAAATGCTGACAGAAAAAAAAAAGTTTGTATTCACTAAAAGCCCTTTCCCACCAGAATCCTACTATACTGAAGGAACGGTCTATATATTCCCGAAAACCAACACGACCGCCTCCCCCTTCACACCGCTCATCACTAGTCAATGTTCTGCCTTTTTGACTTACCTGCAACACTCCACAAGAAATAAGCAACACGATGAGAACCCTTCAACACACTGGCTACTCCTTCCTTCCCTACACGCCATCTTATATATGACGGCGGCGTCTCCAACCTTTCTGCGCCAATGGCAGACTCGCTTTCACGAAACAGGGACAAGGTCGGAAGGTGCCTTCCTCTACCACAGGGAAAGTTCGAACATGATTGGTCCAGGGAGACTTGTATTTCGAATCCTAAGAGGGATTCTCAGATGAACAACCAGTAAATAGCTAGTTTTTTTTTTTATATAAGTGTCGTTACCAACTTGTGGGTGATTAAAACCGCAATTTGTCTGCCAGATTCTGTTACAGTAGTCTGGCATTGAAATGATGATAGAGGGGTGTATCAGGTGTTGAGGTTGGTAAAACTCGGAGGTTGTTGTATAAAAAAGGCTAGGGCTCTAATTAATATTATGGATTAAATAATTAAGCTATTATGTGTGTTAAGTATGGCTATAGCCGCATCTAAATTCCATGTTTCTTAAATTGAAAAATTACACATGGACATGGGAATTGAACTCGGAATCTTTGACTTAATACACCAATAATTATACCACTGATATATTCAGGATGAAATGTACACTGTGGTAGCTTGGCTATTTACTCCATCATGATATGCGCATTCGTACAGTTGTCATTGTACAAGTGGCAGCAATAAGCCAAATACCGAGTCGATGGTGACTGCGTTAACTGATATATCGTAATCTTAATTGATCGCTCACATGTAACTGACAATTTTAGCACGTCCATAACAGACACTGCCTCAACATATAAAATAAGTATGACCCTGGGCCTAGGAAGACTCCTGGATAGTACATTGACGTACTAAGATAAAGGTCCTGAATTCGATTCCCGTATCAAAGTGTCATTTTTCAATTTAGAGAATAACTATCTTATAGTATGTTATTATTAATTTAACACCGGGGAATAAACTAAACATTTTAGCCTAGTTTTGATTTCTTGCCACTGATAATACTATTCAAGGATGGGCCTTATCATTCTTAGAAACTTTAATGGTTCGGATCATGGTCGGTCGATAAGGGAGAAGTATCTTAAATTTGTTCAATTAATACATTCAACACAAGGGATGGTTTTAAATTATTATTTGTATCTACTGCCTTTTACATCCCGTAAGTGTGATCCGCATATTTGAACAAGTGGAGTAGCTTTGAGGAAAGTATAAAGTTCAAAGGAAACGTGACGAAAATTGCGTGGAGGGAGAGTGAGAAACCATTTAGAAAAACTCATCTCAGCACACCTAACTAGTCTCAAACGAATATCCTCACCTACCAAAATACCAAACAAGACTAGATTTATCTCTTGAAAACAAGGTACATACATTGTTATTTTAAAACTATCTCCAGATATTCATATTAAACAAAATCTTTGAAACAATTTTTACAAAAACACAGAATTTTCAAAAATGAATAATTATAAAACCACCCTTAAATTAATTTATCTAAAAAAAAGTATAGTTTTATTTATAACGTAAAATACTCTTCCATTATTCATTTTGAGCAAAATATTTAATTCATTTAAAAAAAATTGAATTTAAAAAAAGGATTAATCTGAAAGCTGCCTTGAATTATAGAGAGCTATATTTAAAATAAGAGTTTGGCCCTATATGGTCCTTAAGTATAAATAAATTTTGAACAAAATCCATTTACTGTGTCAGTTGTAGTCTTAGGTATAAACATACATACAAACAAAATGGTAAAACCCAATTTTTTGAGTTCAGGGACATATAAAACTTCAAGACCCATCATTGTCTTTAGGTCAAGTACTTTCGTGATTACAATACGATCTCTAGTTGAGAAAATAATAGTTTAACACAATATTTATAACAAGTTACCATAAAAACCAGATGGTCTTGGTTTGACTCGCTGAATACATTTTGGGTGAACAGCAAAATATCATAGAGGGGGACGGGGGGGTGTTCATTAAGAGTGAAACAGAAAATTGCATGTTTTTTAATGTTGTATAAGAGTATCTCGATCAACCATAACAGATACGATTTAAGAAAAATTACAGACAAAACAGTGGCAAGAGAAAGAAAATAAATCAAGTTTCCCCTCATTAATTATTTTTTAAAACACTGCTTCTTACTACCCGTTCAGGCTATCCGCTTATGTACTACTTACGATAGTGGTTTTAGAGATTAGGGAGTTTATATTAATAAGAAGTGTACCCAAATTTGCGTGGAGGAAGAGTGGGAAACCATTTTGGAAAAACCACCCTCAGTACACCTGACTGATAATAAAACCTTGATCTCCCCGTCATCGACAGTTTACTATACTCCGAGAGTAGTGTGTTAGACCATGCGGCCACCGAAGCGGCTGATGAAAAGTTCATGCATATTCAAAGGAAAGGGGGGAAAAGGGAGGTTATTTCCTGTGAGCTGATAAAAATAATTGCAAACAAATGACAGGTGGTCAGAATCAAAGCCCAATCTTTTGCTTTGTGTGTTGGAATAAGAGCTACATAGCAGGAGGTATCTGTTATCAATATGAAAATAATAATTTAATTCAATTTTATCTTTTAGTCCCACATCACATCAAATTCTTTTACTATTCAGTAATCTGTTTCAGTTAATGCACAGTCTAAGGCGTCACTCTAAACATAAACTGGATTGCCGAGGACGGGGAGATCAGGGATCGAATCCTGGTCAGATATATTGAGGAAAATTTTATCTCAATGAATTACAATTCTGCCTTTACGCATAAAAGGTCATATTTCCTCTAAATTCAATCTTCCTCATGCCTAAAACCAGGGCCTTTGAGAGGAATTTTATATGAGGGAACAAAGTTTTTCAGGCCCTCTTCAATTTTATATTAATCCTGTCTAAAAAAAAGAAATTGATTAATCAATCCTATCTGAAAAAAAAAGAAATAAGACAAAAAAGATACATAATTTATACGTCCTTTAGTAAACTCAATAAGACAAAAATATTATGCTTACACTAATAATTTAGTAATAGTACTAGTAGTGGAAGTGTTAATGGTAGTCTTTAATATACTCAAACATTTTCTGAGATCCCAGGAAATTCCCAGGCCCCTTTTTTTGACACCCCGGCCCGGGTACAATATAAATATATACAACACTAATATTATTATTAATAAGTTATTGGGTAAATTGTAGTATTTTATTAATATTACCTATATTTATTAATGGTTCTATGTATTTATTAATATATAGGTTGTTATGGTTTATTTTTATCATTAATCTAAAAATATTTGATGAAATAACTGAAGACGTAAAAGTAGATATAGATATCGAAAATATTTCATTTGATGCAATTCTTCTTACATAAATAAATAAAACTAATATCCCACCTAGAAATACTAGGAAAAATAAATAAAATAATAATAATACTTAGCACCGCGTCTTACTACCCGTTCGGGTTATACGCTTTAAGTACTAATTACTCTAATGGATTAGGAATTGGGAAGGTTGAATTAGAGGAAGTGAACCCGCATTTGCGTGGAGGGAGAGTGGAAAACCATTTAGGAAAAACCACCCCCAGTTCACCCGACCGAGATTCGAACCTCGATCTCCCCGTCCTCAGCAGTCGGGCTCAACACGACAAGCGCGTTAGCCAACTACGCCACAGAGGCGGGTAATAAATAAAAGAATCAGAAAGTTGAAGTAGTTGTTCGTATGACTAAACAGATTATAATTATTGGAATAATAATAACTAACCCAATTACTACTTTCGCAGCCTTCTAAAGGGACTACTTACAACATTATGTGTATATTCTGAACGGTTAGTATAACAACGTTCTAAAAAAAATATTTCACAGTAAATATCTAAAAGTAAATGCATTTTTTTTTTAAATAAAGGCTATCACTGGCTTCGGTGGCCACATGGTCCAAGACGTCACTATCGCAGTAGACTAGATTTCCGACGACGGGCAAATCGTGGTTCGGATCTCAGTCAGGTGTAATGAGGGTGGTTTTTCCAAAATGGTTTCCCACTCTTCCTTCACGCAAATTTGTGTACACTTCCTATTAATATAATCTCCCTAGTCTCTAAAACCACTATCGTAAGTAGTACATAAGCGGATAGCCTGAACGGGTAGTAAGAAGCAGTGTTTTAAAAAATAATTAATGAGGGAAAAACTTGATTTATTTTCTTTCTCTTTCCACTGTTTTGTCTGTAATTTTTCTTAAATCGTATCAGTTATGGTTGGTCGAGATACTCTTATACAACATTAAAAAACATGCAATTTTCTGTTTCACTCTTAATGAACACCCCCTCGTCCCACTCTACGATATTTTGCTGTTCACCCAAAATGTGTTCAGCGAGTAAAACTAAGACCGTCTGGCTTTTATGGTAACTTGTTATAAATATTGTATTAAACTATTATTTTCTCAACTAGAGATCGTATTGTAATCACTAGCCTAATTAGTACATCAGCGTATAACCCTAACGGTTAGTAAAACTTGGTAATTTTTTTTTTACATTTTAATGTATTCTCATATAATTTGTATTTTTACTTGGTCACAAAACTCAATTTTTAAGAAATGCTACGAATTTTCAGTGCTATGTGACACAATTATTAAGATAATAACCAACCCAATTCCATTCTTAGTTTTTCTTTAGTAATAAACCTTCATGACATTATATTAGTATTTAATGTCAGAAAATTAATTTTAAACTGTCTGAAAGAACCAGCAGCCAAGTTAGAATCTAATGACAGTTGGTTTCATCTCATCAGCTTATGATGGCCCTAATATTGGCCGAGAGCTCAAGATAATGGACTCGACAAGAGTAATTAAGTGTGGGAGGCATTTCTGTGCTAAGAACCTACCAGTTGTTTCTATAAAAAAAAGTAATGTCGCCAGACGAGATTGTCTGCAATTAAAGTGTATTCAAATAGCTTAGATACAAAGTAAGACATTTTCAAACCTTTCATGAGTATTTAAACAATTTTGAACTATATTTAATATTATATTTTTTCGGAAAACTTTTATGAATTCTGAGGAAACACTTTCATAATTTAATTAGTTTATATTATTCGTGGACCTGGGCCAGTAGTTTCGTTATTTATACTAAGATCCGGACAAATGGGCGCCAAGACAACTGGGCGTGGACATCTGGGCGCTGCCAGCTGGGCACGGCCAACTGGGTGCCAAAAGTAACCCAACTTTTTTCTTTTTTTTAAAATAACTTTTTTTCTAACATAATGCAATGCATTTTTTTCTTTTTAATTAAAAAGTGATGGGTAAAACAAAAAATGCACTATTTTATAATGCGCAACATCCAATTTTATTTAAATTTTCTTTGTCTTGTATTAATGAATTGCAATAATTAGGTTAGGTTAGGTTAGGTTAACTTTATAAATATTAATTAATTGTGTTTCCTCTACTAAGATCTTTCTAAACAACTCCAAAAATGAATATTTACGTAATTAAAATCTATATGATTTTGCGTTGAAAAATATGATTAGTTAAAAAAAAAAGTTCCGTTTTAGTTTTTACCTATTACTTTCGAATTTTAATTAAAGAATATATGAAAAAATTGTGCATTTTTTATATTCTAAAAAAGTGCATTGCATTATACTAGAAAAAAAGTTAATAAAAAAAATGTGCGTTTTATTTAGCGTCCAGTTGGCCGCGCCCGGTTGGCGGCGCCCAGTTGTGCTAGACCCGATTTATACTCACTCCGGTGGACACATAATAAAAGATTTAAGTATCGTCTTGTATGGTTTGCCGATGCTGGTAGGTCGGGGCTTGAATCTCAGCCGAGTGTTCTCGAGAATGCAAGAGCATTTCCTCCCTAATTTACCTTTATCACATCCTATCCTATCCTACTAATGAAAATACGTGAATAACACGGATGGTTATTAAAACTTAGAACACGAAATAAAATTGTCCTAGTTTTATAAGTAATTTTAACACATTTGTTGAGATTTAAATGCTTGATTAATGTGTTAGATCTGTCTACAAAACATTAATTAAAGTTTTGTGAATGATCTGTATCAAAACTATTTTAAAAACTATAATTTCTTTTTTTATATGAGGCACCGTAGTTATCTAGCAAAAAATTAAAATGTAAAAATCGTAGGCGTGTCGCTATAAGTATACATTTATTTCTAAAGTATCTACGATGTTTCGTGCGTGTTACAATTATTTATTTTTTGTAACAATGACTTAAAGAAGAGTAATTTTATCATATAGGCCCTACAAATAACTTTTCAAGTGGGCGGATTATTGGATTCTGCCAACTTTGGTGGCAGACCTATTTAGGACGTTAGACTTGCATTGTACTTCGTTACTCGTTTCCAGGGAGGCTGGGGTTCGAACAAAGGGGTGGTTTTAATCATGTGATTTATACCTCTGGTTTTCCCCTTCCAAAGCAAATGGGGTGCACTTCCTCTAATCTACCTTTCTCCCTTAAGTCGGTAGTAAGTATTATGGTGTGTTTTTTTACATCGCGTCTTAGTAAGAGCAAAGATCATCCACATGTAACTACACCAATGGGGTGGGACTTAGGAAGGTAATAATTTAGAGGAAATGTACTCGCATTTACATGTAAGGAGAGAGGAAAAACCATTTTGGAAACAACACCATCAGTACATCTAGCTGGGATTCGAATGCTGACCTCTCCGTCACCTGCAAACCAGACAAGAGGTACATGATGTTTATTTGGCCTGCCCTACAATGCAAGCTATGTCATAAAAACACCGTGTTACTAATCATATTAATAAATAAATCTCTTGAATCGAATCAGTCAAATAAACATAGGTTTTTTTTATAGACCACACACTAGGTGAGCTTAAACTATCCAAGCTAAGGGAAAAGGATGAGGAGATTTGAAATCCTTCGCATTTGTTGATCAGAGGAATCGTTAGCCTATTAGAAGTAAACTATCAGTATGGATGATGGTTGATGTGTGCATCCTAAGAACAGGCTAGTCAACTTACAGTGATGCCACTGACGCTGTAGTGTGAAAAATGGGAAGGGGAATTATAAGAAACCTGTACGAAGCTTCAAAATTTCTACTCCAAATCTGAATCTCGTTAAGATTCAATTTCAATTAAAAATTTGAAATATTAATATTCGAAATATTAATATCAGATTCGAAATTTCGAATTTAAATAAATCCCAGATTTGCGCTCGACGAAGCTTAATTCGAAATTCAAATCTAAAAGTAGACATTTGAATAACTAAAATTTTTAAATATGTTAACAAAGATCTATTGATTCACTTGACCATATAGATTTTTCGAATCTCATAATATTTAAAATCTAGTAGTTATTTGGACATGATTTATTTATTGACCTTTTTTAATTTGAATTAATTATATATATGTATTTTTTAATTGAACTAAATTTAAATATATATAATTGGACTCAATAATTATATATATTTTTATTTGGACTCAATTCAATATAATTTTATGTATTTATAACTTGACTCAATTAATATATATATCATTTTACCTGCTATTCGATTTGAAGTTGATAACATTTGAATTATAACATATTAAATTCAGAGTTATTTTAAGTTAGTAATCAAAGATTCGGATTCTATTCTAAATTGAAAATTTTGGATTCGCACTGTCTTAAAGAAATTACACTATAAATTGGGGCAGGGTCAAAATCTGCCACGCTACCCGATAAAGGTCCCTTAATCCCAAAGCCTGGTTCCACCACTTTTATGGAAATCCACTAATGTAGAGTCCATTCACCATAGGAGTGATGGTAACTGAAAGTTGGGAGAAGATTAAATCGGTTGAATACACATAACTATAAACAAATTGTTTGCTGTGAAAGTTTTGACTGCCAAAAGTTAAGAGAAACTCAACATATGGTATTGCAGATTACATGGTTTGGCGTATTGATGAATGAGAGTAAATCTGGTAACATTTGCTAGCCATCAGTTACCACCCAACACTCCTTTGACGAACGATCTACACTAATCTAATCTAATAGCAGTCCATAACTAAAATAATTAAAAAATTATACGGTATATTGTTGTATTGTTTCAGAAAGTGAATTAATTTGACGGCTTTTGTTTACGGCGACCAGACATGACGATAATGTTGGAGCCGCTGTCAGCAAGGGAGAATGTGTCGTGAAGGAACTAGAGACTATTACACTAGGACTATTTATAATACCTTCCTTGAAGTGTCGTGGAGGAGCTAGAGACTATTACACTAGGACTATTTATAATACCTTCCTTGAGGTGTCGTGGAGGAGATAGGATATTTAATGGGACTATCTGAGGCTTAGTTGAGTAACTCGACAACTTCGATGAATAGCGTGGAGTGATAAGAAAAACCCACAATGTAGTCGGACCACCTAGTTTGCAACAAATCACTGTCAGAGTAGGTCTCAGACGTGATACCAGCTTTCCTAGCACTTATTCTGATTAAGTTTATGTTTGAAAAAGATTAAACCACCTAAACAACATCGAATCCCGGCCATATACAGTATCAGACGTGCTACCAGTTCCCCTAACACTGCTGGTAGATTGAAAATCTACAGTAGTTTGTGAACATCTTGTGCCTGCTTGTTTCCCACAAGACCACCGCTGTCTGTTGAAACTGTCTGTACCAGTGTAGCCCTCATTCTCACCTAATTATCACACTTGCACGTAATACTCCAGAGATCAAATGATACCACGAGTATGCTCATTCCAAATATGCATTTTTACTGTGTATATACCAAGTCCGTTCCCTTGACTGTGGCGCTAGGGAGGGCTGATTAAAGGTTCAGAAAACCTTGGTTTCATATCGTACCAGTGGCTGTGGAGCTAGGAGAGGCTGACTACAGGTTCAGAAAACCTTGGTTTCATAATCGTACCAGTGGCTGTGGAGCTAGAAGAGGCCGACTACAGGTTCAGAAAACCTTGGTTTCATATCGTACCAGTGGCTGTAGAGCTAGAAGAGGCCGACTACAGGTTCAAAAAACCTTGGTTTCATATCGTACCAGTGGCTGTGGAGCTAGGAGAGGCTGACTACAGGTTCAGAAAACCTTGGTTTCATATCGTACCAGTGGCTGTGGAGCTAGGAGAGGCTGACTACAGGTTCAGAAAACCTTGGTTTCATATCGTACCAGTGGCTGTAGAGCTAGAAGAGGCCGACTACAGATCTAGAGAATTTTAATTTTAAACCACACCAATGCTTGTAGAGTTAGGGGAAGATGACTACAAACCTTAAGGACCTAACCCTTATCTTGTTTCGGTTGGTGGCTATGGGTTCTAAGAGGCATACAGTTATAAACCAGCTTGGTTTTATCTCACCAGTGACTGTAGAGTTAAGGGAGGCTAACTACAGGACTAAAGGACCTTACTTCATTTTGTATCGGTGGCTATGGAAATAGGGAATGCTGACTACAGGTCTAGAGGAACATTCTGTACTCCACGTCATGCTACCTGCATTTTAACACTAATAGGATAAAAGGAAGGAATTTAGAGGAAGTGTACCATAATTAGCATGAGATGGAGGGAAAAGCCTTTAGAGGTGAATCCCTTGCAATAAACTCGGACGGAAATGAAATTCTAACTCTTAAGTCCCCGGAAAGGAAGACAAGATGAGACTGACGCCATTCCCGTGTGCCTAATAGTTGTGGATACTATTTTTAAAATTATATAACAAATAAAAATAGTCCTACTCATAATTTGTCAAATTAGCTCTAGTAATTTTTATTTAACAATGCGTTTTACTACCCATTCAGGAAATACGAATATGTACTCGTTACGCTAATGTGTTAAGCATGAGGAAGGTTAAATTTAGTGTAAGTGTACCGGCATTCATCTGGAGGAAAAGTAGAAAACCATTTAGGGAAAACAACTCTCAGTACACCCGACCGGGATTTGAACCCTAATCTCCGTGTCACTGGCAATTTAATTTATTGCAAGCGTGACGCCTTAGACAATGTGGCCAATGAAGAAGTTAACTTTAGTTATTTAAAAAATATGAATGTGTGGCTGTGTTAATTAATTTGTGATTGTTAATAAATTGTCATAATCCAGTTTCTCGGATTATTCGATTGCCCGTCTGCATATTTGGCTAAACTAAAGCTCCTTCCTACGTTCGACTTTCAGACCATCCGAAAAATGAGACTTTGGCTGCCACCCTCATATTTACAGCTTTCTAAGTTCAGGCCTAGGTTGACTGATAGATGACTGCGAACGTCTTATTCACAGCTGGGTTCTGATATAGATACCCTTAGCACACAGAATATGCGCACAAATTCATTATACATACTGCTGGTTCAGACAAACTGCACACCAACTTATTATACATACTGCTAGTTCAGACAATCTGCACACCAACTTATTATACATATTGCTGGTTCAGACAATCTGCACACCAACTTATTATACATATTGCTTGTGCAAACAATCTGCACACTAACTTATTATACATACTGCTAGTTCAGACAATCTGCACACCAACTTATTATACATACTGCTGGTTCAGACAATCTGCACACCAACTTATTATACATACTGCTTGTGCAGAAAATCTGCACACTAACTTATTATACATACTGCTAGATTCAGACAATCTGCACACCAACTTATTATACATACTGCTGGTGCAGACAATCTGCACACCAACTTATTATACATATTGCTGGTTCAGACAATCTGCACACCAACTTATTATACATACTGCTTATGCAGAAAATCTGCACACTAACTTATTATACATACTGCTAGTTCAGACAATCTGTACACCAACTTATTATACATATTACTTGTGCAAACAATCTGCACACCAACTTAATATACATATTGCTTGTGCAAACAATCTGCACACCAACTTATTATACATACTGCTAGTTCAGACAATCTGCACACCAACTTATTATACATATTACTTGTGCAAACATTCTGCACACCAACTTATTATACATATTGCTTGTGCAAACAATCTGCACATCAACTTATTATACATATTACTTGTGCAAACAATCTGCACACCAACTTATTATACATATTGCTTGTGCAAACAATCTGCACACCAACTTATTATACATATTGCTTGTGCAAACAATCTGCACATCAACTTATTATACATACTGCTAGTTACAGACAATCTGCACATCAACTTATTATACATACTGCTGGTGCAGACAATCTGCACAACAACTTATTATACATACTGCTAGTTCAGACAATCTGCACACCAACTTATTATACATACTACTGGTGCAGACAATCTGCACACCAACTTATTATACATACTGCTGGTGCAGACAATCTGCACACCAACTTATTATACATACTGCTGGGTCAGACAATCTGCACACCAACTTATTATACATACTGCTTGTGCAGACAACCAACTTATTATACATACTGCTAGTTCAGACAATCTGCACACCAACTTATTATACATACTGCTGGTGCAGACAATCTGCACACCAACTCAATGAGCCATAGGGCAGTGACCCTGTATTAATGGACAAATGTTATACGAGTTGATTCTACCGCTTCGTCTGAAATAAAACTCGCATAGCATTCGACTCTTATCGCGCATCTAGGTTTTCAACAAAACAATCCAAAGACTGAGATAGAAAAACTAGAGACAGAAATAATAGAAACATGTTCTCATTACGAGCTACCATGTGTGACTTTAATTAGTAAACTGGTCGAAAACTACAGTTCAGTCTGGAGATAAGGTTATTTTAAGACTGCGCTCCATGTACTTTATTTATTCTAGTGCAATATCCGCATTGTTACGTTATGTTTTTTAATCTCGACATTTCAACATGAGCTATTTTTATTTATTCTTATTAGTACACTCCAGAGGACTTGTCAAATGACATCTTTTGGGGGAAACGGTGGGTTTTAAATTAAAAATGTGCACCGCTTCTTACTACTCATCCGGGCTATCCTCATATTTACCCTAATGCAGTAGGGAAGATAAAGGTATCATTTAGGGGGCATACTATAAATTACCAAATACTTTAATGGTTTTGGACTCCCCACCATTTATTTGCGTAAGGGATCGTAACGTTTTCCAATTTTCCGGCCCCCTCTTCTCCACTTTATAAACTACTTTTTTACAATTTGTAAATTAGGTTATTTTAAGTGTTTAATTATTTTTAGTCATAAGAATTGGCAATTAGGTGAGTGATATGAAATTTTAGAACTTAAATTTCAGTAAGTAAAAGAATTATAAGTGGAATTCTTTAGTTGAAATATCTATTTTCTGACAAAAAAGAATGTTTAACCTTGAACATAGATAAAAAAAACCTTATAACAGATGAATTTTGACACTCCTTCCGCTCCCTCTCGCAAGAGACCGTAAGAAAATATGGACCCTACCCCCCTAAAAAATCTCTTACATAATTTAAGGACTCTTCCTTAGAATAAACGTACTTGCATTTGCGTAAAGGGAAAGTGAAAAATCACTAAGGGGAAAACACTCTCAGTACACCAGACTTAGATTCTAACCCAACCTCCCTGACCCCGACTAATCACACTACTTTGTATATCATCGCCGCGCCAAGGGAAATGCATGTTTACTGTTGGAAACAGTGTTGTCATTTTCTTGTTTTTGTGAAGCCAATCTTACCTCAAATATAAGACAAGTTTTGCAACGCTGGTTAGTCGAGGTTGCCAATAGCTCCTCCTTTCTTACTCCAGAACACTCCCCCCCCTCTCCCCCCAACATAACTGAGAGCGAAGAGATTTGGCAACAGTTAACTTAGAGAAAAAGCGAAAATAAAGCTTTTCTTCATAATACCTGTGGTTACCTCAGAGGTGTATATGAGCTTGACATCTAGTCCGCGTGCCCACATATGGGGAACGCTAGATTACTAAAAGGTTCAGGAAAGAAAGTGTGAATTTAAAGGGAATGTAAGTACTTTTGCAGAGATGGAGTAGCTTGTAAATTTCAGTATAGGGGTAAAATACAATACAATTTTCATAGAAGGAAAATTTTAGAACATATTTTGAAGCCAACAGTGAACACATTTTACTATATTATTAGTGATATTTTATAAGTATTGGGACAGCCAAGACCTGACATATCAATACGTGGAAATAGATCAAGTAGCTTTTCTAGCTGTCAGTCAAGGATCTTCCTATGAAGAGTGGACTGTATATAGACTCACTCAGGACCCAGTCAAGGAGTTGTGCATTCACGTCTACTTAAAAATATCAGTCATTAGATGATGACGTGTCTAAATGGAAAGAGAAGCGACTCAACTCCAGTCCAATTTACACCTGAGTGAACGTGGAGAATTTGCTTAAGCTAGAGTTACACCAAAGCGAACACAAGTGAACCGAAAGTTCACATGTGTTCGCTCGCATTTGCATATGCTCACGATCAACCCTGAATAGCAGTGAACAGGTGCAGTTACGTCAGTGAGAACCACCCTGAATGGGAAGTAGTTCGCTATTGGTCCATGAATTTGCAGTTATGTGGATGTGATTTGGCAAGTTGAATGGAGTGTGGCTTAGAGCGTGGAACATGTCAAAAAGAAGTATAGAATATGAAGAGTAATATGAGTTGGCGTTGTTTTGTCTGGCGGAGGGGGGGAGGCGGGGTGAACTGGCTATGTTAAATTTAAGGGGTAGGATGAGAGATCGGCAAATTTGGGTGAGTGAGGTTTTAGAAAAACCTCACAAACACTTGGAGGAACTATACTATTACAGTATTTACAACTTGATCGTGGATTGGGACTATTCCATAACTTCTGTCGTATGTCAACATCACCAAATGACTTTAATTTATTGTTAAGTGGAATTGAGAAAAGAATTGCTAAGTTAGACATTAACTACAAGAGAACAATACCACCTAAATTAAAATTTACTTTAACCTTTAGATTCTTGAGAGTGATACTGTCTTCAGTATTAAGAGTTCTCAGAAAGTCACTGCTACTGAAGACCTACAATTGCTTAACTGTAGTGCAATCCTGCACATATCTTCACAATTTCCTTAGGAAAAGCTCATCCTCAATGAATTTGTACACACCAAGGGGAAGTCTCGATGATGAACTGGGTGGTACTTAGGTTCCTGCACATGATGACAAGACAAGAAGGTCATGAGATCATGTGTTCCTTTGCAAAAGTGTGCCCGAAGATCAGTTAAACAATACACGTTAGTCAGAAAAGAATTGGCTGAGTACTACATTAATAATGTTGGAAAGGTTTCTTGGCAAGATGATTACTGCGGAATCATCATCATATGATTTGTCAGATAGAGTTCAACATATTTTTCATGTTTTTACATTGTGGTGTATGTTTTATTTTATACACAGCTTGTACTATGTACCGATTTATTTTAAGTTCAAAACCACAATATTTTTACTATGGAATGTTCACAAAATAAATGTATATTACAAATGTTTCCCTTCAATTGTATACTTTTCACATTACCTTTTACGAATATTAGATATTAATATTCATACATTATAACAAACTTACAAACTAGTAGTATTTACTATCAAACTTATCTCACTACATGTTGTCTCCTTAACCCTGAATTTGTCCTGTAGAAAGCTCATTGGATTGAAGGTGAACCATGTGGATTTTTAGACTTATACAGCATCCACACCAGTCTTTATTTACCTATTCTTTATCCTACCCCTTATGAACGAAACTAGTAAATAGATAGCCTTTTTCCCACTTTTACTACATCAGCTTCCAGAGCTTCTGATTTAGGTATTCTAGTATCAAACTTTCTGTTCTGCAACTTATATTCTGGATCATTTGGATTCCACAGGCAAGGGTAGGACCGATATTCTTCGATTAAGAATAATGCCTTTTCATCAGTTGCCTCCGTTTTAAAATTAATAAAAAAAACTCCACGCTCAGAACTGAATGAAACTGAACTGCACTAAATTCAACCAGTTGACGTTAATCCCAGTCACACTGAAAGTAAACAGAGCACGTGCGCAATTGAATGTCCTTTGGTGATTCGCTGAAAAACCGCCAATAGTAGAAGCACAAACAAACGCGAATATCCTCCTAGCGAACACGAGCGAAGCCTACCGAAGGTTGTTCGGCACTGTTCTCTGTGCCAGTCACACCTAAACGAATTTCATATTCACTAGTGATCGTTAGCTTGTGTTCACTCGTGTTCGCTCTGGTGTAACTCTAGCTTTAAGTTTACACTGTAAATACTATCTGAATTGGAGCGAACACCATTTGGCAGTGTTCGCTCAAGCTCCGTTCGCATTCGCTGATGATGCGCCCGATGTCGGTCTTTGAGCAAATCATCAATGAATATTCGTGCTCTCCCCTGTTCTCCTGTTCTCTGTTCGTTCCGGTGTGGACAGCTAAACATTAATCGCATCCTCCTATGATTGTGTGTGTGTGTGTGAGAGAGAGAGAGACTACAGTATGGATAAGTTTCCTAGTTTTGTAATTATATTATAGTAAATGTCGTTATTTTCTGAGGCATCCATGCATAATGGAGTGGTTTGATTTTTTTTTTTTTCGCATGGCATTACTGACCGAGAGGGGCATGACATCCAGTTCGGTCACCTGTATATAAACTATTCGCCACCCTAGTGGCACAAAGGTACACCTATGGAGGTTGTCTATATCTACCAGCAATGAGATGATGTGATGGTAGTGAATATGGAGGTGTGGGAGTCCTAAACCTAACCTAAGCCCTATTTACCAACAGCCCCTGGTGATCGTTGGGATAATTCCCCTTAAGAGAAAATACCCAAGATACCAGCCGGGAAACGAGACCAGGATCCATAGGTTTGTATACATGTGCACTGACCACTACACCAAAGGTACATTAGGAATGATCTTATTATTATTAGCACCGCGTCTTACTACCCGTTCGGGTTGTACGCACTTACGCTAATGTGTAATGGTAGGGTGATTGTGAGATGAAATGGAGGACCTACAGTTTAACGTGGAATCCGAACCACGGTGGAGGCCTGGCATTCCCCACATTCACAAGATGTCTTGTCAGAGGTGAAGGAAGGGTTTGGCAATCAGATAAATCTGTGTCGGGACCGAGGATTGAACCCCGGCCGCCAGCACAGAAGTCTGACACCTTACCCCTAGACCACCAGGCCACCAGGAATGATCTTACAAAGCACAATCTTTGAAATTCAAAATAGGTACGTCAAACTCTTTTAGCTGCCTCTAGTTTACAAAAATCTTAGTGTTAGTGCTATATTAATTGTTTTTTTTTGTCAGGAGGTATGGCTCTCCTGTAGTTAGTGTCTTGCTTAGAAATGTTCTCCTCAATTGCTTTGAGTAGCCACAGAAACTCCTCTGGTGAAATGGTGGTATACTTGTGGAACAGACCCAAGAAGGGTTCGAGTTTCAAATTTTTTTATTTCTTCTACTTTCGTTGGTTTGACATCTCCATAAAAAAAACCTGACACCTAAATTTCCTCTTTTTTCCTTCTATTCTCCACAATATTTCGCAAGTGCAGCCACAATACAAGCTAATGCTATCTAGTCTATGTCAACATTACTTTACACGCCACACTATTTAAATTATATTTATATCCTATAATAAAAATACGAGTATTCAACAGTCCTGGGAAATCTGTGAATGGGTGGATCTTTCGCGAACATTGCCACGTCTCAGGTTGTTCTCCCCGGGGGTCCAACCCACATTTCACCAATGATACATTTTTCTACCAGGCCGAGAATTGAACCCGGGACTCTTAACTCAATAGCAAGAAAGACTACCAACTAAGTTAAGGTTTTGGATATCTCATATTCTCTAAGAAATTGTGTTTATCATAACATTTCATAATTGGATCAAATTAATATATTAATTAGACATTTTTTTATTTTCTCTCTTGTAATCCGAAGATGTTACAGGTGACCCACATTATAATAATTAAATTGATACATGTGGGCACGCAGATAAAGGGGTTAGTCTCGTCTAGCCTGGGATCTTCATGTGACGGGTGGGTTGGAGTTTTAATTCCAGCCGTGTGTACTTGGTTTTATTAAAGTATTTTTCACTCCCCTTCCATGCAAATGCGAGTATATTCTCAAATAATAACTCTACTTTCCTCATACCAGCATTAATGATCGAATGATCTAAGAGAGTATTATTCAACTTTTTTTTTTCGCATGTCCCCAGATATAATATATATTCAACTTCATAGTGAAAGGTATACGTATTTTATAATCAACATCTAAAATAAAATAAAAATACATTACATCCAATAGTTAATTTATTAAATATTAAGTCTCAAATGAGAAATATTTAAGTTTGTGTATATGGTATTTTTAAAACTGTACGTACCCCCAAAGATGTTTTCGTATACTTCAGATTGAATACAACTAACCTAAGGCATCCCTCTCTCAGACTGGCCTGGAAACTACAGGAAGATCGGGGTTCGAATACTGATTGTGTGTATTGAGAGTGGGTTTTATTAAATAGTTTTCCACTTTCCATTCAAACAAATGCTGATACACTTCCTCTACATTTAGCCTTCCTCATCTCTAGCACATTAGCGTAATTAGTACATATTATGCGTACAAATCGAAAGGGCAGTAAAGTACGACGCTAAAAAAAATACATTAGATCTAAGGAGAAGGAGGGTGATTATAAAGGAAACGCATCAGTATTCGCTGTTAAGAAAGGCAAGACAGGATGGGAAACCACGTAGTCGGTAAAAAAAAGCCTACAATTTCTTCGATTGTGATTCGAGTTCTGGGTCAGAGTGAACCGTGGTAGCTCTGAGCCAACCCTGCTAGATATGATGGTAATAATAATAATAATAATAATAATAATGGTTTCGCACCTAACAATCAGTGTTTATTTTGTTTTTGTCAACATTCAAGAGTTTTTTTTTAAGAAACTCGATTAGCAAAGACCTTGATTGGTGGACTCACACGTAATGGAGTCTCCATTGTGAAAAGTTGCATACATCCACTAACTATATTATAATTTATTGTCTTTTATCGTGAAATCTTTCTTTCAAATGTATATTTTCGTTTAATCTTTATTTGTGTGAGACTCAGAAAGAACAAGACCACAGTTTTACTGTGAGTGGGTGTTCTATACGGGTTTACGGCAAGGCTGTAGCCAGCCATTAATTTTAGGGGGGTTTGATGGGTACATCCCCCAATTGCTGGAAGCTAGAAAACAGTTATAGACGCTCTCTGAAGTGGTTTTTATTCATGGTAAAATAATCCTCTATCTGCAGAAGGCTCGGAAAATTTCTGAATATTAAACACTTTTTGAAGCTTTGTGGAGTGTTTTTTTTTATGGTAAAATAACCCCCAAAATGCCGAAAGCTAGGAAAATTTCTAAACATTTAACATCTCTAGAAGCTCTCTGAAATGCTTTTTATGGTAACACAGCCTCCTAATTTGTATTTGTATCTTTACTTTGATATTCTTTGACCATAAATAAAGCCATATATATTTTTTTCATAAAATTTCGCGGAGGTTTGAACCTCCAAAAATCCCCCTGATAGTCTAACCTCTTTGGCCACTCGAACATCGCTAATGGTTTTCTGACTTTTCTAAGCATGCAAAATCTCTTCTACTGATGGAATGAGGCTTTCTTAACTAATTTACACATGGTAAGGTTTAATTATTTCCCCCGCTCACTTCGATGACCTCATGGTCTAAGGTGCTATAAACTCGCAATAAACTAGACTGCCGATGATGGAGAGATCGGGTTTCGATTCTCGGTCGGTTGTACTGAAAGGATTTTTTCCTAAATGGTTTTACACTTTACGCAAACGCGGATACACTTCCTCTAAATATAACCTTCCTAATATTTAAAACCACTAGTGTAATTAGTATATAAGCGTATAACCCGAACGGGTAGTAAGAAGCAGTTCATAAAAAAATCCCCCTCATGGATTAAGAGCGTTGAAGAAGATAATCTGGTAGTTAACTAGTTAACTAACTATCGTGTTTACATGCGACTAACAAACAGGGTCATTACCACCAGGGACTACACATATAACAAGTTCAACTTTTTGATGTTCCTTCTTATTACAATGAAATCATAACAATTGTTTTATCCATGCACCGTGTCTTACTACCCATCCTGGCTCCTCACATATTTACATTAATAGGGATTAAAAGGTATGATTTTAAAGGAAATATTCTCTCATTTGCTCAAAAGGATAAGGGGTAATCATTTAGGATAAACCCTTTCGTTACAACTGGCTGGGATTTTAACCTTTACCTACTCTTCACCGGAAGGCCATACTAGACGATAATGACGCCTCAGTCCCACCTGTGTGGGTAAGTTGTTTCAAAACGGTAGTACGACCATTACCTCAGAAGGTCCGAAAGGGATATCTGCACGGTTGTACGAAGGGCCATGATACAGTTCAATTTTAATAGCAAGACCCTTTTCTGACACCTAGAAAAGCTACTGTATCTACGTTCACGTATTCATAAGTCAGGTCATGTGATCTGCAGCTGTCACATTTGATATATATATATACGATCAATACCTATAAAATAACACAACTAATATTTTAAAATGTTATCAGCTTTAGATGCAAAAAATATATTTGTATTTTCTAACAGACTTTTCTTATGAAAATTGGACTGTAGCTTCCTATTGACTAAACGAAATAAAACCAAGGACTTGTGTTGTTCTTGCACCTTACCTACCCCTGTATATTACACAATCACTGCCGATATTATGGTGACAAGCTCCAGGCGGGGGAGGGGACAGAAGAAACATAACCTTGTGTTGCGGCATTCAATTGACGACATTGTCGGGTCAAAGGCTTCTTGGTGCTCAACGACTTTCCTTAAAATGTTTTCCTAAAATCGCGAATAGAATTTTAATTCTAAAGTGGGAGGGGGAGATTGGGTAGACTTTATGATAGATAATAAAATATTGCTATGTTTTTATAATACCTTTTCAATAGAACCAACTTAAGAGCATAAAATAAAATATTCTATTTCCTGCCGTCATAGCAGCCTTATGGTAAATAAGCCCCGAGCTTGTGTGACAAATATATTAGTAAACCATCAACTAGTTAATTATAAGTTGTTTAAATTTAAAACTGCAATTTTATATTTTAAAAATGTAAATGTGAATGCATTAATATAAGTTAATTTTAATTTTATTTCCTGTTGTCAACCTCTGCGGTGTTGGGGTAAAATACTCGCCTCAGGGCCCAATCTTCATGAGTTCTAGCCCATCTGGGGTCGTCGGATTTTTATTGAGTGATAAAAATCCGTAGCACAGCTTCTTCGGAAGGGAAGTAAAGTCGTCAGTCCTATTTCAATTGTGGCATGTAAAAGAACCCTGTAAGGTATGCGAGAAATACCTCTACTAGCAAACTTGGTAGGCCCTTTTGCTCTCGCTCATAGAAATTCTCATGTAATGATAGAATGAGTCGATTCAGAAAGTGCACGTTAAATACTTCAAATAAATCAATACATTTTATTTTCAAGGTATTTAACATGAACTTTCTTAACCTACTGGTTATATATACACACGACTTACAAACTTAATTCTAAGAACAATGCAATAATTTGTTACCTCAAAACTGTAAAAGGGGGAACCCAAATTTCTCCATTGATACATATTTCTGCCATGCTGGGAATCGATTCTGTGTCTTTGAGCTTGGTGGACAAGCATGCTACAACTTGACTAGGTTACCGGTCTCAATTTTTCATTCATATTTAAAAGCTTCAAGGGTCTAATATTCAATTCCCATTAAGAGGATTGAAAATATATCACTGTTAAATCGAGATTGACTTTTATCAAGTTGTAAATTAATAACCTAGTGTTCGGTTACTTTGGAAAATTAATAAACAAAAGGTGGGAGTGATTTAAGGACAGTATTTTTGTCACTTTTTATATTAAAACTATGTTTTTGGTCAAAAGAAATTCAATAATCATCCAGTAGAAATATAAATTTAAGTTTTCTTCAGACGGTAACCTCAACAGTTCTGTCAAGGCTGTCCTGTAATTTAAATGACACCTTTTCCTCTTCATTTAAAAGTTTGTCATCTAATGACGCTATGTTCATGAGAGGTATTAAAAAACTGTTGATATCACAATGTGAAGAAAATTAAACTTTCTTATGTTTCTACCAGAGCTACATTTTATTTATTTCGGCCAAAAAAGTTTTTTGCTATAAAAACTGCAGAAACCCTTACCTTAATTCATGTTCCCTATACTTCCACCTTAAAATTTAATGGTCCTTACAAATATAGTTTGTAAACCTTTAATAACAAAAAAGTAGAAAACATAAATATACCACTAGACTTATTTTAGGTGAAAAAGAATATTACCTAATTATTTTTAATATACGTTACTATATTATTTATGTAAAATGGTTGACTTTCTGGGAAAAAAACATTAAACTTAGATTAGTTTTCTTAGTATGTAAATATTGACATGTATAACAAATGATCAAATTGCTTTCCTCACAATTATAGTATGGTTTATAGTCGTTTTGAGGTGTGGGTGTAGGCAATTAACAACTAAATTAAACGTATAACCCGGACTGGTATTAAAATGCGGTGCTTTTTTTTGTTATCAAAAACAAGTTAAAGTTTCTCACATCCAGTAAAAATTTTTGAAATAAACATTAATTGGGTTCCTATATTGGCCTTTAACTTCAGGAAAAAAATGCCAACAACAAATGATTGAGTCATATATTAAGCCTTCTAATCCTATTCTTGAATGAGTTGAGGACTGTAACCTTCATTGAGCCTATTAACATGACATATGGTAAAATTTTGAACTCATTTTGAACTAAATCAATAATGATGTAGATTTAAACTTATTATTATTATTAGCACCGCTTCTTACTACCCATTCGGGCTATACGCACTTACGCTAATGTGTAATCGTAGGGTGATTGTGAGATGAAATGGAGTACCTACAGCTTAACGTGAGATCCAAACCACGGAGGAGGCCTGACCTTCTTCTCATTCACAAGTTGTGATTAATACACGTCTTGACAGAGGTGAAGAAAGGGTTTGGCATTCAGATTAAATTTAATACATTTAAACAAATCCCCCTTTTTTTTTTAAGCATTTAGCATTTAACTTACAAGGTCGTAGCCAGCCAATAATTTTAGGGGGAAGGGGGTGTTCGGTGGGCTCATCCCCCAATTGCAGGAAGCTAGACAACATTCTAAATGAAAAAACAGTTCTAGGAGCTAGTGTTTTTATGGCAACATTACCCCCTAACTGACCAAGGCAATGAAAAATTCTAAATATTATTCACCTCTAGAAGTTATCTGAAGTGTGGTTTTGACAGTAACATAACCCCCTAACTGCCGAAAGCTAGGAACAATTCTAAATATTAAACACCTCTAGCAGCTATCTGAAGTGTTTTTTTATGGCACTATAAACCCCTAACTGCCGAGGGCTAGGGAGATTTATGGATATTAAACAGCTCTAGAAGCTATATGAAGTATTTTTTCATGGAAACATACATAGCTGCCTAACTGCTCAAAGCTAGAAAAACTTTTTAATATTAAACACCTCTAAAAGCTATCTGGAGTGTTTTTTTATGGCAACATAGCCCCCTAACTGCTGAAAGCTAGGAAAATTTCGAAATATTAAACACCTTTAAAAGCTATCTGAGGCTTTTTTTTATGGCAACATAGCCCCCTAATTTGTACTTGTATCTTATTTTTGATATGGCTTGAACCATAAATAAAGTCATATATCTTTTGTTCATACAATTTTGGTGGGGGTTGAAGCCCCAACCCCCCTGTCTTCGGCCTTGTTAACTTATGAGTAATTGTTTACAAAACATGCAGGTGACTTTGAAGTTAAACTGCACTTTTTAAATGACCAAATAATAGGTTTTAGACTGTACTTTTGAGAACCACGTCATTTCATTATACGACTTCAAAGCTATTTGGAGAGTGAGAAACACAAGTCAGAGTGGACAACGATCCAAATTATAATGAAAGATAACTATTTAGTAATTAAGGTAGCATATGAAATCATATATAAACTAGAGTGAGGGATCATGAAACATTTATATGGGTAGAAAATTAGATGATATTTTTTGTCACCTCATCTTACTACCTGATTAGGCTGTACGCACATATTATAATTACTCTAAGGTGGTAGAGATGAAGAAGGATGCATTTTATAAGTAATCTACCCACATTTGCGTGGAAGGATAGTGTGAAACCATTTAGGGAAAACGACACTCAGTAGATCCTACCGGAATTCGAGCCCCTTTCTCCCTCTCTTCAGCAAGCCAGTCTAAAACCAGAGTGAGACCTTAGACCATTCGGCCACTTAAGCGGGTATAAGAAAATTAAACTTTCTATAAACTAGAGTGAAGGATAATTCTCAGTTTAGCTAAATAACAGACAAACTCATCCACAAAAATAAGCATGCTTGTTTATGGAACGTGTTACACGTCTATTCAATTATTATTATTAGCTCCACGTCTTACTACCCGTTCGGGCTATACGCACTTACACTAATGTGTAATAGTAGGGTGATTGTGAGATGAAATGGAGGACCTACAGTTTAACGTGGAATCCGAACCACGGTAGGAGGCCTGGCATTCCCCACATTCACAAGATGTCTTGTCAGAGGTGGTCTATTCAAGAGTATGCTTTACAATTTTGTACATTTATTTCACTTACCTCGAAAACCTTTAAATTTCACGAAATATACGTGGCACTCTATTAAATGAAGCATGCGAGGGAAAAGAGGAGAGTTCGATTTTAACTCAAATTGAGTTAGTGCTTCCATCTGTTAGATAATCATGAAACCTTTCTAAAGTGATTTATATTGTTGTTAAAAGAGGTCTTTGTTAATTTAAATTAAATTTAAAAAAATATTTGCTGGGGTCCATATGAGGTTGGAGATATAAAGGCTGTTGCCAGGGGAAATGTATGATTTGACCCCTTTTTCTTGTATCCTTCAAATCCATTTTCAAATTCTTGCATTTCTATGATTAACATATTAATATTTACTTCCACCATTTTACTTCTGTCTGACAGATAATATCTAGCGTTATGTTTCACGATTAATAACTACTCCAAAAGGTTTAAACTTTTTTTTTAGATGTATTCGAATGGAAATAAATGATACGACACAATCATATATATTTCTAACAAAGTGTTGAGTAATAGTTTTCAAACGTAGGTTTTCAATAAACTAATCTTAAGTAAAATTTCCTTAGAAAAACCAACATTTAATATTGTTAATCACAATAAACATTCTAATTCATACATTTCTAACAACGTTGCTATAACCATTTTCAAACATTTCAAACTCTCCAATCAGTTATTTGTTAATCACCTCAAACTATTTATATTTGTAAAAATAATAATATATTCTTATTTATTATGAAACATAATTCCCAGATACTCTTTTTTGAACTATATATTAAAGGCTATTTTCTAAAAATCTCAAATTTTCTATAATTTGTTACACGCTAACTAGGGTGCGCTTAATTTTTTAATTTTATATTTTAGAATAATAAACACACATTATTTATCATGTGAAATACTTCTCCAATACCAACTTTGAATATAATCATTACCACTATTTTCAAGGATTTTTCAATTTTTCAAGCTATTTCATCAGTAAACTAGTCTACTAATAAATGATTTTTTAAAAGAAAAACGAATGGATAAAAATCACTCATTTTATTAAAGAACCTTACCAAATACCCATTTTGAGACAAATCTTTACAGCCACTTTTAAAATAGATAAAATTAAAGAAAAAATCATTAATAAACTAACCTTAAAAATGTATTTTTTATTTCCTGAAAAACAGGTATAATTTTAATTTGTCATGTCAAACCCTAGCCGGAAAAACATTTTAATCAAAATCGTTAAACTCATTTTCGAAAAATTTTAAATTTTCCAAAACCCTTACCTACTCTTAATGGGTTTGGGTAAAAATAAATATAAGAAATCCCAACATCTAAATATCAAGTTTGAACCGAATCTATAGAACCGTTTCGAATATAGGCCCATGTACAAACAGACAGATATGGGTACATATCGAATTGAAAAATCCACCTTTTTTCGGAATCCAGGTCAAATTAAACGTTAAGATTAGTAATAAGTAATTTCAAGGTTGAAAAAGTTCACGATTACAATACATTCTCTTTATAAACCTATGAGAAAGTAAAAATGTAATTCCGTAACAATTTTTTTTTTCACAAATAGTTAAAACAGGAAAAGTTCCGAGCTTGTATCAATCAATCAATCAATCTCGCAACATCTCGTGGGTTCACCCTGATGTAACAACAGACATCACTCGCCTTGACACCAGGAGACTAGGAATAAGAAGACGTCTTCTAGTCCGCCCGCGCGCGCTCCGTGGGAAAGTACGAGACCACTCCCTTGGACAAGAAAATAACAATTTGCAACAATAAATTAACCGGCAATATTGTCTGCACGGATAGTGTGTCTTGCTTTGTTACGAGAATGCAGAGTTCAATCCCGACCTGACTTTATCGAGTTTTTTTCCTATAATGTTCCGAATTCTTATTTCTTTTGATCAGTCGTACCCAGCAGCATATCTAGGGTTTTTGGCACCCAGGGCAAATGTATACATAAAAAGAATTGTTATTGATATTTAGAAAACAAATATTTTGAGCTTCAAACTAAAAATGTATTTTTCTAGCTTTCGCTGATGAAAAATGATCAATAACGTCACACAAATGTATTATTTAAGTTTCTTCAGGTTCAATGTTGATCAAGGCTATGATAGAAAGTCTCTCTTGCACTATTGAAACTCTCAAGAGATGATAAGATCAATTTAAACTTGCTAAAAGATATTTTACATCTGAAAATTGAAATTAAAATAGTATTCAATTAATCATTATCTGAACATCAACTATAAATTTGGAAAACTATTTTTATTTCTATACAAAATAATAAACTTGAGGAGTTCCTCAGATTTTGAAATATTAACATTTCTGCAACTTTTCAGAAGCATCTTAGAACTTATAATTACTTCATAAAGATGAACTTAGTAAAAAATCGAATTTTTAACTATAAAAACAATGCCCCCCAATTTTTTTTATATATATATATGGTGCCCAGGGCACGTGCCCCCATCCTTACTCCTTTGGTGTAAATATTTGGAAAGCCCGGATGGGTAGAAATATGCGGTGAACACACACGCACACAAAGCCCTATAACCATGGTTTTATAAACTTAAAAAAAAAATCAACTGCAACGGAACTCGCCTATCTCCTGCAGAGTCCTGTTGGGGGGTTCGAGAAACAAATTTGGATTTTTTATTAATTTTTTTATTTGTATTTTCGTATATAAAAAAAAATCTCTACACATAATTTGATTAAACATAGTTTTTTTCACCCGCATCAGTGGCAGCGTGATCTAAGGCGTCACTCTTGCAATATATTAAATTTCCGATGACGAGGAGATGGGGGTTTGAATTCCGGTCAGGTGTACTGAAAAGGGGTTTTCCTAAATGGTTTTCCATTCTTCCTCCACGCAAATGCAGATACACTTCCTTTAATTGAATGTTCCTCATCCTTAACCCATTCGCGTAATTTGTACATATGAGCATACCCTGGACAGGTAGTAAAACGCACTGATAAAGAAAGAAAAAAATGTTTTTCAATGACTGACCGACTAAACATATTTTTTTTATTTTATTCATATGAAATGGGTTATGTAGAATATAATAAATGTGTGCGCGGGTTTTTAATTTCACCTCGTATGGCGGAGGGAATTAGGGGGGCTACGGTGAATTATCATTAGCTTCAGAAGGTCCACGATATGGAAAAGGTTGTGAACCACTGTCCTAAACTATTCTGCTCACATACCATAGTGAGGGACGACACCCCTGTACACGACCTGTAATTTGACTCAAGTTGCCACGGAGAAACAATGTCGGTGTTGAAAGCGCCGGGATTCTCACGAACTCAGGATGAGATTCTGTTAGAACGTGACCAGTGCTCGGAGGAGCTTCTGTCCAGCCTTGGTTGACAAACTGCTCCAAAGTGTAATTAATTCTGCAGGGTAGAGCCCTAAATCAAGACTGGTAACAACTATGCAACATTATTATTAATATTACCATTGGTATTTGTATGTATCTTTATGTCTCTGTGATATAGTGAGAGCTCCTGGCCACGAATCCATAAGTCCCGGGTTTGATACCTGGTGCTTCCAGAACTTTTCTGTGTATCAGTGGGTCTGGAATGGGATCAGCTCACTCAGCCTCATGATGACAAATGAGGAACTACTTGAATAAATAAGTAGCGGCTCCGGTCTAGAAAACTGAGATCAAGGCCCGAGGATTTGTTGTGTTGACCACGTGACACTTTCTATCAGAATAAGTTGACACTATCTCCGCCAAACAGACGGCGTCCGCTCTTTTGGTATGGATCGTTTGTAGTCTGACACCCGTGGAGTGTTTTTATATCGAGAGCAAAGAATATAAAAAGGTCGTCAGTGTTTGTAAGCTTGGACCTCATAAAAAATATCACGTGTAAAGCGATTAAGTTCACTGAGAGGACAATTGAGAGAATTTTCAACCAAGCTCGGCTGCTATTGGTTAAACACATTTTTAGACAACCTTGGACAAGCTACAGCAGGAGTCCCCAACCCTATGCCCACGGGCGCCATGGCACCCACCGAGACTTTTGCATCTGCCCGCCACTTTTTTACCACAGCCGAAAAGTTATTGACTAATAATTTTAATCTGTCACTTTTCCGACACAAATCAAGTTTGTTCTTATCTCCAGGTATGCTGTTCTAAAGAAGGTGTTGATTGAAAGCCCTCTCTTTCCAATCCCTCCCTCTCATTTCTCTTTCTTTGCCGGCTCATTCACAAAGTGTACTTTATTACTCGGAACTATCATTCTAGTCTACTCAGCTTTGTTGCCTCAATAAACACAAAATAAACATATATTTTTTAAATGTACCTAAGCACCAAAATGGGGGTGAGTAGTTAAATTATTTCCTTGTATATTTATTTTGCTTTTGTTAAAACCGTAAATAAAACAGTTTTTTTTGTATTTATTATTATTATTATTTAGCACCGCGTCTTACTACCCGTTCGGGTTATACGCTTAAGTACTAATTACGCTAATGGATTAGGAATTGAGAAGGCTGAATTAAAGGAAGTGAACCTGCATTTGCGTGAAGGGAGAGTGGAAAACCCACCCCCAGTTCACCCGACCGAGATTCGAACCTCGATCTCCCCGTCCTCAGCAGTCGGGCTCAACACGACTAGCGCGTTAGCCAACTACGCCACAGAGGCGGGTTTTTATTTATTGACAATGAGTTTTGTTTTGATAAAATGGTTTCAATTGTTTAAACTAGTTTTGGACTGACTGTGCGTGAGTACCATTCGTGTTATTCTATATGATAATTTAAAAAAATATATTAAATTTTAAACTCACATTAATAATATGTATTTGTGTGTGTGTTATTTGCTTTATAAATTATGTTCGGCTGTAAATTTACCTTGAAAAAGTGATTGGTGCCCGCCGCACTACCATTAGTTTTGAATGTGCTCTAAGGTACAAAAAGGTTGGGGACCTCTGAGCTACAGGAATAAACGAATGTCCATGTCAAGTGAAAGGTACTCTAGAATAGAGTAAGTGTAACTGAGAGGGTGATTTGGAAACCCTTATGGGGGGGGGGGGGCACACCCGTAGTTCACCCAACTGAGATTCAAATCACAGGTAGAATAAAAAAAGAGAGACTGATGCCTTTTTGCGCGTGCCAACCGATGCGGAATCGTTAACTCTTACGGTTAGTCGNGCTCGCACACTCTTGTAAGTGCATCCATTACAATATTCTGACACTATTGTTCACCTGTTCTGTTTGTGCATAAAACTAAACAAAAAAAACTTATCGGATCTAAGCTGAACATGATTCAACAAGGTCATACGTATTATAGCGCCGTGGTTGTTGCGCGGATAATTATACATCAAGAATATTCTTTATAATTTGTTTATCTAATTTCTATCTTGTTTCAAGGCTTTGTTCATAACACTTCGTTTTTATTTTCTATTAACCTAACAATATGGTCTCATTACTTCTTCAACTTAATCTCACCCTCACACGTCATAGCTTTAAACAAATAAAGTTTTTTATAGCTAAAATAGATGTGTAAATGAGCCCGTTTGTATTTTAATGAGTGGTTAGCTTTTTGTCTGAATACATCTAGCCCTGTCATTAGATATAACTTCATAATGAAGTTATTAAGGGAAATACCAAAACATTTGTTTGTATCAAATGCCGCCGACCAAGGGAAATCAAGAGAGTACTACGGAATTCTACGTTTCGAAAGATTCGGTTTATCAGAGGAGATTGGTGACGGCCATTCTAAATTTAACAGGCAATTGAGTTTCTCAAGAATTAAAGTTAAGCCACGTCCTCACTGAGTTGACATTGTCGATCGATAAGAGCAGGGTCTCCAAACTTTGGCCCGCGGGCTACATCCGGTCCACCACATGATTATATACAGCCGGTTCCAAGATTTTATCAAAAAATAAAGTAATTTTTTGTCTTCATTATTTCTTAACCACGCAGTTTATTTGACAAGTTCAGTTTCTGTCCTCACGCGTGATTCCCCCATGACACCAAGCCAGAGTGCTGTCGGAATTACAAACCCTCATTTTAAGTCGCAGTCGCCGTTACTTATACCTACAACAGAACGGCTTGACTGTGACGATTTTAGGTAGTTCCAAGTCTCCCGGCAGAGGGTTATCAAAGGAAAGTACTGAAATATGTTATCTATTTTTTTAAATAAGTAATTATATTGACTGATTATTATAAATATAATTTATTTCACATACATTGATTCATTGCTCACATACAAGAATCAACGTCAATTGCTTTTATCAAACACTGACTGGCCTTGGAAATTGGTGTTTTTTTTATAGAGGTGGCTGGCCAGATGACTTGAATCTAAACTTGCATGTTGAAACAAATGTGATTTATGAACTATTTGTTCATGTCAAGGCATTCAGGGCAAAAATAATGCAACTTGAAGAACAGGTGAACGTTACTTTGGCCCGCAAAAACCTGTAAAATATATTATGTGGCCCACATAGCAAAAAGGTTGGAAGATGCCTTGACAAGAGTGTCAAGCAACAAACGGATTGGTTTCTCTCGTCCCAAACGAATCGATAAAAAAAAAATGGAGCGTCTTGCTTTGACCCTACGATACTTAATGTGTGTGGAATCGAAAAAGTTCAATAAAAGAAAGCACCTTTTGTGTTATCACACTCCATTTTTTAAAATACTAAAATAATGACTCCACCCTAAGATGATTGAATGCCGACCGAGACCTGAAACACGTCTCGACTACAAGAATCGACTACAGACACAAAACGGGAAATTAATCGACACGTCGAGTGACATATCTTGTCGACAGACAAAGTATATTGTAGCGTCCCCACCGACATTGTCCATTGACCTTGTAGCTCGACGATATAAACTCAGTAGAGACGCGGCTTTACGCTTACATTATATATATATATATATATATATATATATAACGTCTTGAATGTTACCATTCTGGTGAAACAGAAGTTCAAAGAGGAAAATTCAAGAATGAAATACTTATATAACTTATTAACGCGTAATTATTTTCATTCTCCCTGGTTATTCCATGGAGTTCTAGTTTTAGGTAGTTCGAGGAGGGCGTGGTCTCGAGATTCTCAACGTCATTGCGCTGTATTTGTTCTAACTTATATAACTTATGATCTAATTGTGTTAGTGGGAGGCGTAAATACCCCATTTGTACCCTTATGTGTGCGTCAATATGTCCTTAAATAACAAGAGGTTAAGGATTGATTGTAAGATAATAAATAAGTATACGCCTTGGAGAGATAACAGAAAAACTACACCAAAAGAAATTAGTCATTTTCATATTGGGGGTATTTGCCATATTATTTCCAAACTAACTGATTTTATCAACACACCACTTCTATAAATAACAAACACAGCACCCGTTCCCTTTAAATTAATTCATCAATTTTAAAGGGAAAACCTCAAATTTCCAAAATAACTATATTTTCTCTCTAGCTTGGAATCGAACCTGGGGCTCTTAGCTCAATAGACAGACGTGGTACCTGATTGAGCCAAGGATTCCTAAAGGGGTCTATTAATGGTTAAATCTAAGTGGTAAATATTGAAAAAAGTGGCTACGAGGAAATCACTCGAATAAGTATGGAGGGAGCGCTATAAAACCAAACAGTAAATTACTTGCTAAAAATCCCCAAAGCACCAGGCCGGGATTCAAGCCTCAGCCTCTTTAGCAATGGATTTAAGTGTAGAAATTTAAATTTTGACCAAACAGCATAATAAAATGCATTTACTATAAAATTGGCCCTCTTCTCATTCTGTATGTTATACATAATTTTCCCCTGGGTCCCTTTCCCTCCAGGAAGGAAATTTCAAAATTAAAAAAAAAAAAAAAAA
>CABFVZ010001318.1:66224-136606 GCA_902151445.1 Timema monikensis
AAAAAAAAAAAAAAAAATAATAATTAAAACCTTGGTTTTTTCCCAGTTAAAATGCATAAAAAATACTTTCTAAATTTACTCATATATACTTAGATTACATAACTTATTTTACATTAATAAACTTTAAAAATAAATGTATAAAAAGTTTATTCGAATCATTGTACATCAACATAAAATAACTTTTTCAATGACTATACCTGGTACACACATTTTCTTCACCTAGGGCAGGAATGGCGAAACTTTTTTAACCAGTGTGCCATTTGAGGACTAGTTGGATTTTCAACTGTCTAGTTGTCACCTCTTATTTAAGTTTTATTTAATGAATATTAAAAAATCAAAACTTGTTGAATATGATGACATTTATAAATAAATCAAGTTGAAAATATCTTAATAGTGGTTAGATTTTAAATTATTATTATTATTTAGCACCACGTCTTACTACCCGTTCGGGTTGTACGCTTAAGTGGTCTAGGGGTAAGGTGTCAGATTTCTGTGCTGGCGGCCGGGGTTCAATCCTCGGTCCCGGCACAGATTTATCTGATTTACAAACCCTTCCTACACCTCTGACAAGATATCTTGTGAATGTGTGGAATGCCAGGCCTCCACCGTGGTTCGGATTCCACGTTAAACTGTAGGTCCTTCATTTCATCTCACAATCACCCTACCATTACACATTAGCGTAAGTGCGTATAACCCGAACGGGTAGTAAGACGCGGTGCTAATAATAATAATATACGCTTAAGTACTAATTACACTAATGGATTAGGAATTGGGAAGGTTGAATTAAAGGAAGTGAATCCGCATTTGCGTGGAGGGAGAATGGAAAACCATTTAGGAAAAACCACCCCAGTTCACCCGACCGAGATTCGAACCTCGATCTCCCCGTCCTCAGCAGTCAGACTCAACACGACAAGCGGTTAAATTTTAAAGAAAGTAAAGTTATTAAACTGTCAGCGTCAGTGTCTTAAGACAATATTTATTTAAACAACTTAAAATAATAACATCGAAACTAACACCTTTAGTGAAAAAATGACAATATATTAATATTACGTTAAAATTAAAAACTTACATCATCTATTAAACATTAGTATGAAACATGTTGTAATTTGCTAGCCAATGCCTTTATGTTCTGTTAGTAAATTGTCTTCAACACCACACACAAGATGTACTTAAGTACGAGCCAAGACGATGTCTAACCGTTTATTTCACAAAACTAATTGTGATTAAATGACATTAAATGACATGGCCATCAAAATATTATTGACTACAAAATATTATACCACGTTGGGAAAAACTTTTATTAAATATTAATATATTTTTTATGTCAGTGTGCCACCCGAACAATGTTCGCGTGCCATAGATTTGTCATCCCCGAACTAGGCCATAATTATTATGCTTTTTCTTATTTCTTGCTTAGAAAATTATTTTAACCCAATATGGCCAAGATTTTATAAATAAGAAACTTATTATAAAATTATCTTACGCCTTTGCAAATATATTTAACATGAAAACAATATATTTAAATCAATAGGCTAATTTATTTTAGATAATTGAATAATAAATTGATACACAATTTTGATAAAATCATGCCAGAATTAGGCCAAAAATAAAAAATAAATTGATTAGCTTCAACTGAACATTATATAACTAGTTTCTAAATACATAGGTATAGTTCTTATACTCTTTTCAACCTCATTATTATTATTATTATTATTATTATTATTATTATTATTATTAGCACCGCGTCTTACTACCCGTTCGGGTTATACGCACTTACGCTAGCACTTACGCTAATGTGTAATGGTAGGGTGATTGTGAGATGAAATGGAGGACCTACAGTTTAACGTGGGATCCGAACCCCGGTGGAGGCCTGGCATTCCACACATTCACAAGATGTCTTGTCAGAGGTGAAGGAAGAGTATGATAATCAGATAAATCTGTGCCGGGATCGAGGATTGAACCCCATACCCCCAGTACAAAGTCCGACACCTTACCCCTAGACCACCAGGTCATCCAAGATCCTATTATTAAAATCACAACCTCGTCACAGGCAGGTGGACAAGCATTTTCATCTGATCTGGCTACCACGGTCACCAGATTTACACACGTCCATCACAGACTTTGGCGTAAACTATTACACCCTAAACATGGAACGCTTCCTGAATAGTTAAATGGTGGAGCACAGTGGTTGACGCGTTAATACAAGATTCCCGGGTTCGATTGCCGTGTCTATGTGTCAATTTTTTAAATTAACGAACATGATATTTGATTCGGCTGTATGAGTAAATAAAGATCATCTTCTAAAGTTTCATCACTAATGTAAAATTAACTATACAAGTTGTGGTTTACTTCAGTAAATTTACCCTCTTATATATTATGTTGAGATTAATACACTTTAAGTATGAGATTTTTAACAAAATATCACATTTTGATACCTTACATCTCCCATTTGGCGCGAACAATAGTTTAAAATAACAAAAAATACAGTATTTTAGAATGTCTGCAACGCATATTTACTTTCTAGGGAGACATCTTAAATGGGAAGTGAACCATAGGATAGGTAAAAGGAATTGCACCTATATTAACCTGGAGGGAGGGTGGGAAAACACTAACATGGTGTGATGATATCATTCCTCAATTCAGGCAGCTGGATTATATCTTTCCGAGTTGGAGTCAAACCCATGTATCTTATTTTGACTGACAAGTTGTTTCTTAAGGTGGGTTGCTAAGGGGGTTAGCTAAGGTCGCCGCCTCAGTCAGCAATAAAGTATCAATCACTGTCAAGTTATACAGCTTAAAATGCAATGGTCTGTGTCTTATTATGGAACTACTTCTTTATTAGGTCTAAGCTTATACTTCCTTATGCCCGCCACCTATAAACAATTAAACATCCTTTATCAAAAATAAAGAGGGTAATAGAACAATGAAACTTACCTCAAGGAAAAGAGGAGATCTCACTGCTAGTTCTCGAATATCTTAAAAATAGCATTTTGAGAGTCTATCAAATAATTATCTACTACATTTGTTAGATGAAGGCTAAAACTAGAGCTCTTTTCCAGCAATCCTAGTCTCATAGTTTCGTAATTATGTTAAAAAGTCGTTGAGAATGAACCAAGGCAAAATATCCCTGTTGAAATCTTTTGAGTTTGTTTTCATGTGAACAATATTTTCAAATAATGCATCATATAATTAATATTTAGCACCGCGTCTTACTACCCGTTCGGGTTATACGCTTTAAGTACTAATTACGCTAATGGATTAGGAATTGGGAAGGTTAAATTAGAGGAAGTGAACCCGCATTTGCGTGGAGGGAGAGTGGAAAACCGTTTAGGAAAAATCACCCCCAGTTCACCCGACCGAGATTCGAACCTCGATCTCCCCGTCCTCAGCAGTCGAGCTCAACACGACTAGCGCGTTAGCCAACTACGCCACCGAGGCGGGTATCACATAATTAAATATTGCGTTAGAGCTGAACGACTGAGTGGCAATGTTCCTCTTAACAAGGCGGGTGCCTTATGGTAGGTATTTTTTTTTCGGTATTTATAACAACAACAATTTTTTTTTTGTTAATATATGAGTGAGGAATGTGCCTGAACACAGAACGAACCCTGGATAACACACTGATAGAACATTGGAACCTTAAACCAAAGAATTTGGGTTCGATTTTTGTGTTCCATTGTCATTTTCAAATTCACGAAAATGATAATTTATGGGGCATTATCCAACTTTCTTGTTCAATTAATTGTACAAGCATCTTACAAAACATTTTTTGAAAAACATAAAATATTGCCACAATGTTTAGTTGAAATTTCTAGTAATTTCAACAGTACTTGCATTTTTGACAATAGCACAAATATCTTTTCAACATAAACACTTTAAACGTAGAGAGCCAAGGTCAAGACAAATATTCGAGAACTGATTATATATAACTATGTGTAGAAAATTAAACTGGATGTTTCTGATGAAGCAATACTTTATTTATTCTGGCCATACAAGTTGTCTAATTCGTCTTCCATTACACCCCACTTCCACCGGTTTAATTTTAATTGCCACTAAGGAGTCTCCTTTGTGGGTAAAACGAAGAGAAAGTGTTACTCATTAAGGTAACATTACGTAGCAACTCGATGACAAATGCATTACTTGATCATTATATCTTGTATTAATTTATCTCTGAAAACAAAGAAATAATGCAATAGAATAGTGGGGTCTTAAGAGGGAGTGGGGGATATACTGAGATTGCTTGGTTGTCTGATGTCCCAGGGCAATTCAGGTTGAGGTGGGAGGACGTAGGAATGTAGGATATTCGCGTTGTGCTGACATTTGACACCCAATATTAACCTCTACCTTGGCTTTCTGTATTAGGAAAACCGTATCTGAGAGCTATAAAAAATTATAAAACTACTTTAATATAGTAATACGCAGTGCTGCTTTATCCATTAGGCCAACGACTAAGCACAGTGCCTAGGGCCTACTAACCTTTTAAGGCCTATAATATTTCACTTTAAATAAAAAACCAAATAAGAAAAACAGCTAGCTTTAATTTTAAATATTTATTTTGATATCTGATGACTAACTAAAACAATAATTTAAGTTATCGCGTCTCTCAACAGCCTCACTGATACAATCACAGACACGGTAGTTGCTATACGTCTCTCAACAGCCTCACTGATACAATCACAGACACAGTAGTTGCTATACGTCTCTCAACAGCCTCACTGATACAATCACAGACACAGTAGTGTAACAGGGTTATGTTGTTATACGTACGTAGTTGGATTGCACTTATCACGAACCCAGGATATTGTGTCAACAGAGGATCAGAGGCGTTCACGATGCATTAAAATTAACGAGTTTTTCAAGATTAATTCATTCTATTTTTTGCCTGCAAATGATGAAATTAGCATAAAAATGAGTAAAAATATCGGACATTAAACTATTAAAACCGCCCTGGTAATGCGTCAAGTCATGTGATTTGCAGCTGTAGATTTTGGTATATACTATTATCAATACCTATCTAATAAAACTAATAATACAGTAAAATGTTGTCACTGTTGACCGCAAAAAGTTTTTATTTTATAAAACAAGTTTCTTCTTGCCATCAGAGTTCCTGGTTACAGATATAGAGGTCCCGGGCTTAATTCCCGGTACTTCCGTATTTTCTGTGGGGCAGTGGGTACAGAACGGGCCCAACTCAACCTCGTAAGGACAGTTGAGAATCTACTCGAATAAATAAGTAGCAGCTCCTGTCTAGAAAACTGAGTTCAACAGCCTAGGGGTTATTACCACATGACGCCCTCCATCAGCAAATGTTGACGCCTTTGTCCGTGCGCCCACTAGTTGTGGTTTTACGGATTATATTTATTCATACGTCCTCTCTGGCAAAAATATTGGTGATGATATATTTAATAGTCCACACTGGTGACTATGCAGTCTGAGGTGCTAGAATCACAATGCACAAGGTCATCGTTGATTGTGAGATTGTGGTTACAATCCCGGCAGGGTGTAATATGGGTTATCTACCATGTTTCAAATAAACACTTTAGTTTTACCGTCATCTACTCCTTAGGGATAGTCCCCTATAGTATCATATTAATTTTAAAAGATAGAGGAGTCCTGAAGGATACTAGGTATTGACAAAATATTCAAAAATAGCTCACACATTGGTGTTAAGAGGCGTAGAAACGTTCTCGGTTAGGTGGGAGTAGGGGGGTAGGTGTGGAGGGAGGCTAGGACATAGCCTTTGACCCTGGGCGTCACGGCTATAAGGGAAAACTAAAACTTATAACGTAGTTCATAGTGAACTGCAACTTTCAAATTTTTAATACGTGTACTCGTACATAATTTAAAGACTGAAATAAATCATACAAGAAAACACATGTTTCGCCATTATATATTGGCCCTACAACAAAAGTATGTCTACCCTAAATAATTCTTATTCGGTTCTGTAATGTTGTTCTAATTTTGTATTTTTGCATTTAAAAGAATACAAGTTAGTAATGTAAATGGCATTTTTCTTTTTAACAAAATTCCACCAAATCGAATTCGGGCCATTTTTAAAAAATATTGGGTAGAGGGGCGTTGCAAGGAAATTTGTCATGTGAAGGGTGGCGTGGTCTCAAAAAGTTTGGGAACTCCTGCCTTACCCAGAAATGCATTTAGGGGTTACGTGGGTACTACCCACAGTGGTTCGTGGTGAAGTTCCCAACAGGATATGGTAAATTATATTGTTGAGGATTGAATCCCTTTTGAAGCATTTAAAGCCTTCTAAAACATAATTTGGACTATAGCTGTTAGGAATGTTTAAGACTCCAATAAGCTATGAATCTAGAGATTGTGAGTCTTTTTTTTATTGTTATTCATACTTTTGGAACGGCCCTGGATTTGAACCAAAATGAAATTATGGCGTACTTAGAAATTAAGTAGGCCCTCTTGATTTATTATAGTACACAGTGGCGTCCCTAGGTTTTGTGCATGACATATTAATCGCAAATTGCTTTAATCTGAATTAGAAAATAAGTGTTAGTCTTCGAGCAGTAATTTTTAATGCTCCCTAAAAAAAAAGGAGCCTTCGACACTTATTCCCTTCTGTAACTTCAGAATAAATAATTTCTTAACAAAGCCATTTATGACACAGACACATTTTTCAAAATAAGTGCTACAAATCGTTTTATAAAATATCTTTAAGATAATATTGATTTTTAAGTAGTGTCAATTGGTACTGTAAAGCGTATAACTTGAACAGGTAGTAAAAAGCAGTCATAAAAAAAGTTAAAAATATAAAAAATGTATACTATAAAAAGAGGTGTTTTAATAATTTATATCCATGCTGGAAATAAATATCGCAATGGACTGGTTTGCTAGTGACAGCGAGATCGAGTTGCGAATGTACTGAAGGTTGTTTTCCTTAAATGGTTTTCCACTCCACACGCAAATGCATAGACATTTACTCTCAATTATACCTTCGTCATCCCTACTTCATTAGTGTGAATATGCAGATAGCTTGAACGGGTAGTAAAGAAAGTAAAAAAAGAATTAACTCTTGTCCCTCAAACAGAAAATGTTTCCTGAACATGGCTTTGCTCTTTGTAAAAACAAAATATACTATGTGTATGTAACTATTTATGTAACTTTTATAAAATAAAAGGGAAACATTGGTATAATATCGTCTGCTTTCTGTGGAAAGAAGGAACAAGAGTTGGAGGAGAAATTAGAACCATGAAACAAAGAGTTTGAAAATTTTGATTTAAAAATTAGCAAGAGTAAGACTGTACTGATGAAGTTCAGTAGACAAAAGAAGGATACTAACATCTTCCTGGATGGAGTAAAGTTGGAGGAGGTGGAACAGTTTTAATATCTGGGAAGTGTAATATCTCGGGACACAAGCACTCGCCCAGAATTCACTAATTCCAAAAAGGTCTACTGCACCCCAAATAGACCCTCTACAACAGCTATGTCATCCCAATGACCACTTACAGACTGGAAACATGCGCGTTATCCAAAAGAGAAGAAGGCCGTATGCAAGCCACGGAAGTGAAACTTATCCGCACCATGATGGAAAAGACTAAGAAAGACAAAATAAGAAATGATGTTATACGATTTACGAACACAGATTCAAATTAAAGTATTGTAGAGTTTATATATATTTATTTAAAAAATAATAAACTTACTAAATTAAATTTATGATACATCCTAATTTTATTTCCTGGATGTATTTATCTTATTATATAAACTAAACTTTGATAGTTGTTTAATATTATAACTGACTTGTCATTAGTCTCTTGTATAATTATACATAGTTAAATACTTCTTTCTTATTTATTAAACTATATAGCTATCTTTTTCTTTAAAACAAATTAGTTCTGTGTTCTTTTATTTATTAGGACATTTAAATTATTTTTCAAGGGTTTGTTAAATTGATATTTTCATAGCTCTATGGCGCCAAAGAGTTGTTGACTGTAGTTATCGTTTAATTTTGAGAATATTCTTATCAAAGTCTGCCGCGTTTTGTTCACTTAAGTTATTTTAAGTTGAGGGCTTGAATATTTTAATTTATTAATTTAATTCCTAAATATATTTACAACTGTTAATAGTGAAAATATGAAACCTGATGTACCTAATGTAACAAAAGCGCAAATGGTAATAGTTTCTGCCACACAGGTACGAATCATTAAGTTTAAATAGGTACTACCATTGTATTTTAACAAACACAGTTTGTTATGCTACTTCTTTATTGTTAAAGCGTTTTAATTTGTAATTGCAGGATACCATGAACTCAAATAGGTCTCTCCGAACTTTACAACCGGCAGCAAATGATAAGGAAAATCTTGTAGGGATTGGGAGAATGCTACCATCTTCAGGAAAAGAAAAGGAGACAATAAAGGTCACAAAGTAAGTTTAAAATACCTTTAAATTCTCGTTTGAAAAGACTGTGCAATGGAGGGCTAACCCATTATCTTTTCAAGATCTAATTTGTTTCAATTGTTTTGGATATTTTTCACTTTTAAATACTTTTTCAAAGAATAGCCTAGACATGATAGAATGATGCAGGTTATCTAGCATTAAAATGGGGAAATAATGTGATTAAATTACTTTAGTAAATGAAGTAAATTAGTATTAATCTAAAAATATTGTAAAAACAATATAATCATATTTTTTTTAAAAGATAGGCTAATTGATAAAATTTTGAATACGCATAGGCCTTGTAAAATCTTTTAAAATGGAGGAACAATATGCTAACATTATGTAGGCCTACATAAATACATACATAGTCACGCTGTTCCCTTATGGCGTAGTCAAGGAACTGCATATAGCTAAAAAAACAACTATATTAATCCATCCTCACTAATTTCTCCACTTCCCTATCCTTGCATACTCCCTTCTCTTCAACAACATCCATACAACGAGTCATATATATTATTTTATTCTTAAAACCCTTAATGTTTCTCTTTTTAACTCATTTGTTTACTACATTCAAGAATACTTTATAATTTAGTACAGCTTATCCTAAACCATTTCCTGTGTCGTACCCATTTTTGAGCCATGACCTAACCAATATGCCCCTTTCAGCTCTTTATAAAAATAATAATTAATTGATACTTGTTATCTTATAAAGTTGTTTCAAAGTTTAATATAGTTCTACTGGTAAGCTAAACAAAGGCGTAAGTAAGAGTGTAAGAAGCTCTTACAAAATTCCTTGACATCAAGTTAAAATCTTAAATGATTTGTTTTTCATAGGTATTGTTGTTGAAAATATATTGGGACTGTAAACACAATATCACTCATTTTAGGCACTTTTTTTACAAACAAAATATTTCTATTTCATCATATTTTACTTATTGTAAAATGACGGTGTATAGATTATAAAGAAAGAAACTCCCTCAATAAAATTCACCTTCCTCTTTTAAGATGGTCCACTATGTTCCAGAGAATAATTTATATTATCATTATGATTTTTTTACCTGATCGAGCTTATCCTAGCCTTTCATGATTTAAAAAAATTTAAATTCATAAACATATTTATCAAATAAACAATTTAATTTTAATACATAGCGATTATGTCAGCCACCTAAAAAGAACATGAGTCCACATTATAATGCAAATTATGTGAGTCAACGAAACGATAGTTAATATTTACATTTCTACATTACATTTCACTTGTGACTATTGTGAGTTTGGTTTTAGTTGTATAATAGTTATCAAACTTGGTAAGTCTTAATAGTATTCTATTTGCTATCTGCTTGAGTGTGTAATACTAAACATTAAAATACATAAAGATAGTAATATAACAAAGATAGTGTCTTGTATTAATGATACTGTTTTCTCATCAAATATATAACTAACAAAACTCAGTATTGCCTACATCGATGGTACCCATCATAAAACTAATTTTTTTCTAACCAAAATATCAATATATTATAATTTCATGTGCTACACCTAAAATTTGCCAAAGAATTATCTTTTTTTACAAACATGCAATAACTGTCGTAGCAAATCCAACTCTTACAAATCAGAAACAGTAGGGGCCAAATATTAATATCTTGTGTGAATAAATCATGGATAGATATTAGACCTAAGCTTACTAATGAAATAATGACATATGCAAGAACGGATGATAACTAATCCAGAAATCGATCAATAACAACTGTCATGGCTGTTAGATGATGTCACAAATATAAAATCTCAAATTGATGTTTAAAAGAATTATTATAATAAAAACCTAATTTTCAAACATTCCATCATTTATGTGTTCTATAATTATGGCTACTACCCAGTCTGATCAAACCTAACCTTTCATGCTTTATAACAAAATTGTGACAATCTGTCTCAAACTCAAAGCACTTGGTGGTAATGCTGTATAGTAAGATTCTGATAGGATGGACTATTTTGAAAGTTATAAAAGTTTGTGAACCTAATTTAATTTTATAAAAGTTACTTTAACAACTTTCATACGCTTACTTCGTCATGTTATCTGCAGCAGTCACTTTTGATAGGTAGTAACTTTTTGGGAAATATTAATTGTTGCTGTTGATTTCAGAGATCTGTTTGAAAAAACTCAAAAGGTGAATGAATCATTAATTGATAAACATAATGCAAAGAATACAGGAAAAACGAAAAAACTAAGTAACAAGTTGATCCAAACAGAAGAGAAAAAGATAATAATTGAAGTTGAAGATCTAACATCTGAAGGTGTGTATTGGCAAAGTTTGTTCTGAGGGGGTGACCTGGCAATCTAGGGATAAGGTGTCGGACTTCTATGCTGGGGTCCGGGGTTCAATTCTCGGTCCCGGCAAAGATTTAACTGATTACCAAACCCTTCCTTCACCTCTGACAAGACATCTTGTAAATGTGGGGAATGCCAGGCCTCCACCGTGGTTCGGATTCCACGTTAAACTGTAGGTCCTCCATTTCATCTCACAATCACCCTACTATTACACATTAGCGTAAGTGCGTATAACCCGAACGGGTAGTAAGACGCGGTGCTAATAATAATAAAAAATGGGTGTGTGTATTTATGTACGCGCGTGAGAAGTTATACTTCTTTGGCATCATTAAATAATAAATATTTAACAATAATAATTTAATAATATTTAGTATTAATTATGTTAAATAATATTTTAATTTATATCAATAAATAATACATACGGATAGTTAACCTCAATTATATTGGAGCCCTTGAAAAATTCTATAAGCACAATTTTTTTCACTAATATTTATGAATAGTAAATAATATTAATCAAAATATTCAATTTAAATCACTACTGAATATAATTTATTAGCACATATATAATTCGCACTTGTATGAAACTAAAACACGTGTTGTGAATGTAGAAACTAGAAACATGTGGATAAATATTATATATATGAAAACAGTGATCAGAGGCGACGAGCGTACCAACATGCGCGACTAACAGAGGTTCTATTTCTATTTTGTTGGTAGCTTTTTTTTTTNCCTGTTACTTTTGTGTTACAGTGATGCACGCGCATCTTAAAATTTCACTCTCATCATTTTTTCATAACGCGCCTAAAGAAGTATAACTTCAATAATAATAATAATGTTCTGAGGGGTTATGTTTCTTGCAGGTGAGAGCTTCCTACACTAGTGGGCCACTTTAGATTTATAGACCTTAAACAAGTCCACAAGCCTTTTATCATTTGATTTTCCTATTTAACTTTGTGTACAATTTTCAAAGTAAGGTCTTTCCTTATCCGACAGCTAGAAAAGTTACTAGATCTACTTTAATGTGTTCACACGTCAGGTGATGTGATCTGCAACTGTCACTTTTATTAGATATCAACAACTACCAAATAGTAAATTTATATCAATTTTTTATTTTATAAAAAAACTCTTCCTGTGAAAATTGTACTGTACTAATGTATATAAGTAGGCTACATTTTATATATACAAAAATGTTTATAGAACACCTTATTTCTTAATTCTGCACTCATTACACTGATTCTTTTTGTATGTTCATTTATACTCAAATTTATAAATTATGTTGTTCCTCTCTTCCCCTCCCCCTTCCCCCATGTATGTGGTTTTTACTCAACCTAACTTAACCTGGACACAATGTAAATCCCCCCCTGTATTTTTACTTAACCTAGCTTAATGTACTAGTTACGTGTTGAGCTAGACTGTCGATGACAGGAAGATCAAGGTTTAAATCTTGGTTGGGTGTACTGAGGGTAGTTTTTACTAAATGGTTTTCCACTCTACCTCCACACAAATGCGGGTTCACTTCCTCTATATTCCACCTTCTTAATTCCTAACCCATTATCATAGTTAGTAACTTAAGCCTGAACGCGGTGCTAAGCATTATTATTATTATTTACTCAACTTAACATTTGGTGCGCCCCTGCATACAATAATTCACATACACTCATATAAACACTACCTCCCGATGGTCATGTGGTCTAAGGCGTCAAACTCGCAATATATTGGATTGCTGATGATGGGAGAGTAGAAGTTTGAATCTCAGCCAGCTGCACAAAAGTGGGTTTTTTTCACTCCCTCCATGCTAATGTAGGCACATATCCTCTAAACAATCGTTTAATCCCTAGCCCTTAAATTAAGCCGTTAATAATAACTAGGGTGTTTTTGTAATAATAAAAAAAATTAAAAGTAGATAAAGATTTCAAATGGTTAAAATTTATTTATATACTTGTCCCTTAATTCATGGGTGGGCAAACTTTTTGATATCACGGGCCGTGTGGGTTAAAAAAAAAATTATCAACCTGGAAGGAAAAAATATTGAGCAAAATATATCTACTTTATAGTTCTCATGGGGTGATCTAGTGGTCTAGGGGTAAGGTGTCAGACTTATGTGCTGGGGGTCAGGGGTTCAATCCTCGGTCCCAGCACAGATTTATCTATTGCCAAACCCCTCCTTTACCTCTGACAAGACGTGTATTAATCACAACTTATAAATGTGGGGAATGCCAGGCCTCCATTCATCTCACAGTCACCCTACCATTACACATTAGCAAAAGTGCATATAATTCCAATGGGTAGTAAGACGCGGTAATAATAATAATTTCCTTTAATTTCAATTTCCTTTATTATAGTGCTGGCCAACAGTCGTAGGACCTATAACAGAACAGCACTGAAAGTACACAAGTACCTTACAAATACATATATTTACACGAGAAAATAAGATAAACAAAAATGGCTAAATAATGTTATATAATGATTAATATTTATAAAAAATAGCAATGATAACAAAACACTAAAGAGTGGTTAAAAGCAGTAACAATATGCAAAAAATAAATCAGAATATTGTAAAATTTAGATATTATAGGCAGAACCACGATAAATTATTGATATGAGATTTCCTTAAATAACTCTCTGAGTTTAGCTTTTCTTTTATGATAAAAGTCTTAATTCGACAAATCTAGAATTGGTGCTATGGATGCAATGACCTATAGGGCCTACCTTATAAGAGCTATAGAGAAAAAATAATTTAGGATTACGAGAAGCCCGAGAAGGGATATGAATGCCTACATAATCAAGGGCAAATTTGCAATAAATTTTGCTATTGAATATAATAAAAACAAAAAGGGCATCACAATAAAGTCTATGCAAGAAGAGAGTTTGGAGCCCTAAGAGGTTTCAAATTCTGTCATAATCATAATAAAATCCGGTTACTAAAGTATTTATCATAGCATGCAGCGACAAATTTTCTTTGAACGTTTTCCAACATAAGAGAGTCAGTTAAGGTAATGGAATTCCAAGCAACGGTAGCGTATTCTAACTTAGATCTAACCAGGGCGTAGTACAGACATAAAAAACAATCAACTTTTTTAAATGATGATATAATAAATTTAATAAGTCCAAGTAATTTCAATGACTGGGAAATGACATGGTCAACATGATAGTGGAAATAAAGTTTGTTATCAAGAAGAACACCAAGATCATTGATATAAAGGGTGCGAACTATGTTTTCATTGCCCAATTTATAAGTAAAAAAGAAAGTATTAGTTTTCCTAGTAAAAGTTATAGATTTGGTCTTAGATTTATTAATAGACATACCATTTTCAAAAAACCATTGTAGAATACCATTTACATCATTTTGTACAATCTGCAATAGATTTGATAATTTTAAATAATTTTACATCTTCAGCAAAGAGTAAATAACTAGACGAGTTCAAATATTTATCAATGTCATCAATAAACACATTAAAGAGAAGAGGACCTAAATTAGAACCCCGTGGTATGCCACAGTAGACTAAAGGTGTTTTTGAGGTGTGTGAATCAATTTTAATAGTGAATGATCTTTCATGCAAATAACTGCTGAACCATTTTACATATGAGTGAGAAAGTCCAAAATTACCAAGTTTAGAAAGAATAATACTATGCCGACATAAGTCAAATGCTTTACTTTAGTCATAATATTAATAATAGTAAAAATAATATAGTTCTCATATAGGAATTAGACTTATTGGTCTATTTTATGAACACTTTGTTTGCTAAATATTTTGTGGGATGGTTAAAATAAGTTTGATGACCCCTGCATTAGTTTATGAATGTAATTCGTTCTTTGAAAATACTTTATAAAACAAAAATTCACGAATCATAAACTCTCTCTCTATTAATGTAAATGGGTAAAGGTGTTAGGTTCTTGATTCCAACAATATCACTAATTTAAAATAAACCAAGACATCATAACATTATTAGTAATAAGTCTCTCACTTTTGCTGTTGTTTAGGCATTTAGTAAAGTATTATGGCCACCCGCATATATAACAAGACTTTGCATACTGGTGCAAAAGTGATTAGTTTGCAAGTATGCTTGTGGCCTTATAAAAATATCAAATTATTACAATAGCTTCTTTGTAACTACAAATAGAATTATCGAGGAGATTGAATCAGTTAATTTACCACCATTAGTGAAGTTTATCCCAATTGTTGCATTATTAGTGATTTTTAACAATGTTGATACATGTTTTCTCACTTCTTAAAATAATTAATAAGATCAGTGTTACTGACTAATTTTGTGTAATTTGTTATCACAGCTGGTCCAAGTGAGAAGTATTGGGAAGTGTTGGCGGAGAGGCGACGAGTTGCTCTAGAAGAAACATTGAAAGAAAATCAAAAACTACATGACACAATCGCTCTATTGAAGGAAGAATGTTCGGAATACAAGCAGTTGCTTAAAGATTCTGAAGATCTTGTTGAAACTTTAAAAGTGAGTAGTTTATATTATTATTGACACTAGTAATACAATCTGTCAATTAAGAACATGCTAAATTATTATGGGAAAAGGACTTATTACTCTTTAGACAAATTTAGAAATAAAAATTGTCCACATTTTATAAATTTGGCTTTGTTGTCGGTATGGATTGATAGCGGCCTGACACCATGTTGTTTTTGATCAACTAGGCTATGCACATGCTAAGACAATATAACTGGTACTATCCTTCACATTTTCCCCTATTAAAATATTTAATATCTCATATTTTTTAAGAAGGTACAAGAAAGGTGGATAGGAACATAAAATAAAAGAAACAAAAACATTATGGCTTTTACAATGAACAGAAGAACACAGTACCCAATTCACATTGCTGCCATTGGACTGAGAGTAAATGGCTGCCTCTTGAAGAAAATTGGTCATTACCACCCAATCCCTTGACATTGGTTTCATTATATTGGAACTCATCAGGATGGAGTATGAAATGCGCAACAAAACTTCTTAAAAGATGAAACCAAAAATACAAAAGGGAGAGAAAGGAAATTGGTAAAGAATGATAGAACACTTAGATAGTGACATGTAGAAGGAAAAACATAAAGGACAAACACAGGGAATGGACTATTTATGGTGGGGTTCATAAAGTTTTCTTTATTTGTAGTATTTCGTCCTTGCGATATGTGAATCTATTTCCTTAAAATTTGGCTACTGTCGGTAGTAATAAGTGTTTACATAAATTTAACTCCCATTAAGGCTGAGTCTACCCATAAATGCACTGTTATAAACTTAAAAATATTTAAAAAAAATATCTAATGATTCAACATTGTTTTTTTTTTATTTAGTTTAGTAACATATCTGGGCATCTTTCATAATTCTTATGGAATTTTCAAACCATGCTAAAAATAGTTATTTAAATATTTTTGTTAAAATGTTTCCATTTTAATACATTTTAAATGGGAAAACAAAAATTATTAATCACTTTATTTATTTTCTTTGTACAATTAAGCTAGAGTGTTTGTTTATAACATATTATTTAATGAATAATTCCTTTTTTTTTTAAATGTATTTTTAAATTTGGGTTGGCTTCAATAATCACGACGATATTGAGCTCTAACGACTCCCAAGTCGACACTCTAGTCAAAATACATCGTTTTAAATACAAATTTTCCTTCTAAAAATAGTTATCTTAGTTGATAATAGGTGCCGTTAGTATTATTGTTACCCATTTACAAGCTAGTATCGTTTTGCAAGCGTTGGCTAACCTGCTGTATCGGAATTCAGGTGGCAGTGGAGGGTTAAACTAATCTCTGCGACCTTTTTGAGTCTAAGAAACATTAATACAATGTAGATTGGGATAAGAAGGGCCAATGTCCAATTATGAAAATCGGTGTGATTAAATATAAACATCTGAATATATTCAGTAACTAAAATACTCACAAAGTCTTAACTGCTGTGTGAATAAATATAGTTGGTCCCTACTTACTTCAATGAGAGTATCAACTCTAGTGATAGATTATTTTCAAACAAAAAAAAACACACGCTTCTCCATACACAAAATTTTCCCTTATTTACCTGGGACAGTAAAACTTGTAAAATTCATCACTCTTATCCTACATTCTTTCTTGTGTTTTCTCATTCCTGAACACTACACGTTGTAATAATAAGTTTTAATATTCAGAGTATATGAAAACTACTGTACATTGAATTTTTAATCCACTATTATAATAAATAAAAAATAAACATTCCTGCTCATATCAAAAATAGTTATTTTAAATAAAATTTGGTCTAAATAAAATTTAGAGCCGTTCTCAGTATGTTTTTATCTACTATATTTATTTTACGGTCTAGGATTTGACTTTGGAATAAGTTATTTTTCAAAAAAATTAATGAACGAAGTTTTTTGTACTCAAAGTGTGAATAAGTTAATTTTATTTTATTAGCTTGTTAAATGTGATTACTTTTAATTTGAATTTGTTGCATTCTCGCAGTTTGTGCGCTATTTTCAGAAGAAATGTATCGAATCCCGAACAATAAGTATGCATGATGATTATTTTTATATAATTAATAAAATGTGACTATTTTTGCTTTCGAACAAGATCCAATGGATCGTATAAATTTTGAGGTGGAAAAGTATTTACACAATATTATTTTATATCCTTGTGAATAACAAGTTTGTGAAGCATGGGTCGATGAACGAAAGGGCGCACAAAGAAACTCAAAGATATAATTAATTATTTAACTGCTTGTAGTATAGGGCAAGTTTTGTTTAATGATATATTACTGGTGTTTAAGCTATCTGTATTTACTAATTTAAGTACAACGGTTGAGTAGCATACTATTTTATTTATTGTGTAAATAATATCAAAATTAAGATACAAATAAATATTTCTAAATAACAATGTATCGATTATTCTGATGTTTCAAGTACTTTTTTTTAAAAAGCACTTAGCTGAAAGTAAATGTTACTAACACTCTGTAACGCACTTATATTATGTTCAAAATCTCTTGTGCCTTGGCCGAGTTTGTATCACGCTAGTACTAAGTAATTTCAACCTTACAGGGAATCAAATTAGCAAAGTTATTAGAGCTGATTAATTTACGCAATCAGTGCTCACTCATAGCGCTTTAGCAATTTTGACTACAACATGGAGCCGATTATAAGTAAAATATTTAAAACCATTAAAGTTAATGAACTTTTATGTTCCCAATGCCACAAAGAAAATAAGTAGTTGATACCCGATCGCCTCAGTGGTATAGTGGTCAGATTTACTGGCTTCAGATTCTGAAGTCCTGGGTTCAATCCCCCGTGCTTCCAATTGTCTGCGAAGCAGTGAGTCTGAAACGGAACCAAAATCAACCTAGTGAGGACACCAGAGGAGCTACTTGAATGAATAAATAGAGCTTCAGTCTATAAAACTGAGATAGAGGGCTAGAAGGTTCATTGTGCTGACCACATGACATCCTCAACCCGAAAATGTTGGCACTATCTTCACCAACATATGGCAGCCTTTCAATTGGTATAGCCTGCTTGCAGGCTGACACCATGGAGATATTACTCAAGTTAAAATCTACCAATAGGATGAAAAATTATTCCCAAAAACATTTATCTCTGGAAAATTGTGTAAATTCTATAGATGTTTGAAAATTGTAAACACCGTATTAAATAACAGATACCTACTTCAGTGGCCGAGTGGTCTAAGGCATCACTCCAGTGTTAAATTGGCCTGCTTATAGCGGAGCGCTTGGGGTTCAAATTCTGGTCGTGTCTACTGAGGGTGGTTTTTCCTAAATTGTTTCCCCATCTCCTTACATAAAAATGCTGGTAAATAACCTCTCAAATACTTCCTTCCTCATTACTACCCAATTAGATTATCTATCATATATGCATATAACATGAACAGGTAGTATGACGTGGTGATATCAGTAATAAAAATAACATAAATTTATAATTGAAATTGTTCCAGTCTTCGAAATAAAACTGCTTTTAAATATTTTATTGCCTCTTTAGCCTTTAAAGTTTAAAAATTAATCAAAGCACAGTGGTTAAATTTAGCACATTAAATTTGAGTTAATTTTTATTTTACCTATCTACTAATAAACACAAATAAATGGTACGACAAAATCGTTAGCTACATACTCTTTCATATAGGTTATTATTAGGGGGCGGATTTATAGGCACTAAAATTTAAAAAAAAGGCGGGCAAACAGGCACTAAAAATCACATAAATAGGCATTGTAAAGTAAAAAAAAATAGGCACATAAATAGGCATATGTAAAAATAAAAGGCACCAAAACACTCAAAATTTTTATTATTCACTCTTAAAATCCAGCATACACTTTCCATAAACACATATTAATTACTATTAGAGTTAATTATCAAATACTTCTCAAGATTTTCAGGTGTCAATTTTGTTCTGTTGTCTGACAAAATGTTCTTATACTGTGACAAACTTCTCTCGACTTCAAACGAAGTCATTGGGCTAAACTTCAGACAAGCTATTTCAGCTGGGCTAAGCTTGACTTCTGGGAGTGATGTAGTTTGTCCTTCTAAGATGTCCGCAATACTTGCCATCACTTTCCACCCAGGGTTTCGCTGCAATACTCTGTTAAATTTGTCGACGATGGCTGTGCCAACTGAGCCAGAAGCCTGATTCAGGGTTTCTTCTATTCCCTGCATTATCTTCACAGCTTTCACAAGAGGCAAATTCCTCGCCTCTAAAGCTGTGATTGCTCCAGGAAGATTTCCAAAATTGCTTTTTACATATGCCAGATCCGCACTGACACTTGAGCAGGAGATGGCAGCATTTTCTTCTCTGATGGCGACCGCTTGTTCCTCGTCAAATTCATGGACTACCTACAAGCAAAACGGTTGGTATAGCAAAACTCACCATTCTTTCAATATATTGTGTTCTACAAGTATAACCATTAATTTTTTTTTTCCAATAATGTAGACGGACAGGTGAAATCAATAAAACTAGTGGTAATCGCTCACAGAAATTTTAATTTGGAAACACACCTAAAGATAGTGTATTGTTTAATATCTTTTGAATGTCACCCAGGTAATCTGCATAGTACAACGCAGCATGAAGCCATGTACCCCAACGCGTTAACACTGGTTGTGGTAGAAAAGGTGTGTTGGGCAGGACCGCCTTAAATGAGAAGATTCGTGATGGAGCCTTCAAAAACACTTTCTTGACTGTGGAAATAATAGTGTTAACTTCTGGAATACATGATCTAATATCTTCTGCAACCCTATGAATAGTATGTGCTAGACAAGTCACGTGAATTAACTTGGTGTATAATACTTTCAACATGTAGGCAGCACTGTCTGTCAGCAACACCAAAAACCTTTCATCGTTGTTTTATGATGGCCACAGGACACCTAATATAAACAAATTAACTTATTTATAATCATAATTTTTACAGGACAAACACTGCGAATTATTATTATTATTATTATTAGCACCGCCTCTTACTACCAGTTCGGGTTATACGCACTTACGCTAATGTGTAATGGTTAGGGTGATTGTGAGATGAAATGAAGGACCTACAGTTTAACGTGGAATCCGAACCACGGTGGCGACCTGGCATTCCCCACATTCACAAGATGTCTTGTCAGAGGACTGCAAATTATTAAATTAACACAGTATATCTTGTGCAATTACATTATATACTTACACAAAGCATCACGAACAACTATGGCAATTGTTGAGCTGTTGGTTGCCTCAAGCATCTTTGAAACAAACAAGTAAGGTTTCCCAGGACCCGTAGAGTCTAGTTTTCCAACAACAACATTTGCAACATATCTGCCACAGCGGTCAGTGGTTTCATCAACATTAGCCCAGATGTATGATTCTCCAATATCTTCTCAGATTTTCTCAACTGTCTTGAACGAAATAAAAAGAATGTTTACTGTAAATAGTTTAAATCAATACAATTCAGTTAATATTTTTTAATGTCAGAAAGAAAAAACTGCTATTGTAAAAACTTACGGATAAATAGGTTGAATGCAAGTAGTGTTTCCTCAGAGTTGATTCGTCTGGTATCTTCATGTTGGTATATTTGTTGAGAAAATCATTGAAATCTGGATTCTCCAGATTCTTCCAAGGAATATTTGCAGCTACCATCGCAGAGCATAAGTCAGCAAACATTGCTCTTGAGTTTTATCGGTATCGTTAACTTTAGGAAAAAAATTGTTGGGATCCTGTTTTCTTTCCGGAATTCTTCATATGCATTGCAGTATTTTTGTGTTGTTCTAGGTGATACTTCTTCTCGCATTTTACCTAAATATTAAAAATGGAAATTTTCACCCAGTAATATATGTGGATTCTACAAATTAACAAAGCATCACCTAACAAGAGAACTAAGATTGCTTTTTTTTTCGATCGTAATGTTACGCTTTGGTAAATATTTCCACTTTGTCGTTGAAATCCTTCAATAAGAAATGAAACCTAGTTTGAACAATAGCAAATAATCGTGATTTACTTTTAAACAGTAGACAATATATTTAATAAAAACCTTGACTTTCAAAATTAATAATTTCATTTCCCCTTTTGAAAAGATAACTTACCTCCTTGTAACATGGCTGACAAAAAATTATTTTGCCATCCGTTGTGAAATTCCTATCGCCAACAATCCACTGTTTGAATAATACACTTTTATACGATTTCTCTTTAGGCATTTTCTACCAGTTTAATAATTTACACTGAGTCCAATACAAAGAAATATTAATGAACAGATATGCACATTTAACAACAGCGTAATATACACAACCACTGAATGAACTGGCACTTTTGTGCGCTAGAAGAAAATCTTTGTTGAGGACTGATCAGTCCCTATCAGACCATTGGACACATGGGTTTTTCCTATCTATCACGAGTATCCACGTGGAGTAACCTAAGGAGTGAGGAGGAGGGGGGAGGGGGGTGCGGGGCAGCCACAAGTATTTAGAAAGAAAAAAAGAGGGTGGGAGGAAGAGAGAGATAGAAAAAGGCACTTTAAGACTCCCATTTGTAAAATAGGCACTAAACAGTGAAATAGGCATTTATAGGCACTATAAAAGTTATCACATTATCTTCGATATCATCAAAAATAAACTTATACCTCAAAAGCCTGCTTTTCAAAGCATAGGAATAAAAAAGGAATTTCGGGCAAAATCCACCCCCTAGTTATTATAGTTAGTGACAAAATATTCAAAAATGAGTTAATTATGGTTTTGCCTTAAATAATTTTTTCTTTGATAAATAAGTATACAGTATTATTTTTCACTACCCTCCCCAGATATTCATTTGAAAAATATAGTTCAAGACTTTCTTAAAAAGGTGATTTATAAATCATTGACCTGAGTTTGTTTCTACTCTGCTCATTAACACGACCCGGCTGCTAGGCCTTGTATCTAAGGATCTCTTTCAAATTTTAAGGATTTGGTAAGTCATGTTATTTTAATCGTTTAGTTATTTTTAGACATGAGGATTGGTAATATCCCACTTTAGTGGTCACATGGTTTAAGGTGTCACTCTCACAATAGACTAGTCTGCCAATGAATAGGAGATCGTAGCTCAATCATGATCGGGTGATATTTCCTAAATATTTTCCCACTATCTCCACGCGAATGTGGGGACTCTTCCTCTAAATTGAAACTTATTCATCCCTAACCCACTGCTGTAATTAGTTCATAACTAAACAAGCAGAATTAATTAAAGAAATGTACCCACATTTGTGTGGGGGAGTAGAAGGAAATGATTGAATAAAGCCAGCCTTCCAGTTGTTTAAACAAACTAGTTATTCTGCCAACCTGAGGGCTGGAATCCACCAGTTTGTATTTTTATGTTTATGTTTATATTTTGAGAGCTGAAAGCTCAACACACGGCCAGAGAGGGTAGTTAAGGCCTTAAGGACTCTATATAACGCCATATTATTAGCTTAGCAAGGAGAATATTTAATTACCTAATGAAGATAAGAAAGAATATAAAGTGGAAACATGGTGTCCAGGAACCTGGAAAACAGGGAATAGTCAGGGAATTTGATTAAATTTCTGGAATTTTCACATACTCACTAAAATGATAGGCCTACGCTACTTTCATCTACAATAACCATCTATAAAAAAACATTTTTCTTCACTGCAAATTTATTTTAGTACAGTTGTCCATCTTGAATATACTAATCTCAATTCTCAAAGTAAACATGGGATTTTCATCTAATCTTTCCACCCCTCTCTCGTGTCTTTACCCAAAGTTGTCATTGGTTCGTTAGCCCGTGTAAGGCGATCTTTTAATGTTTCAATATGATCTAACTCAAATCTAACTTGGAATACACAACCCATTTCTTTAGGCTGACATCCTTTAACCTCTTCATAGAGTGTTACAATTTCAAAATGTTTATGTGTCTAAAAATATTATTACATTAAGTTGAGATCTTAATACAATAATGTTTATAATATAGTGACTGGAAAACCTGGAAAAGTCAGGGAATTTTAAAATATAGTTTGGCTGGACATTCTGGGAAATTAATCTGTTGAAGGGAATTGTGCATCAAAACTCTTTAAATAGCAGTTTATTTTTATTTATCTATTTTTCATCCTACTGTGCCAAGGCTTTAAATGTATTTTAAATTAATGGTGGAATAGCTATGAATTATTATATATTTGATGTATGTCTTTAGAACGTCGGATCTTTAAAATAGTTCGAGCTCGCACCTGGTCTTGTTCTCAAGTTTATCAAATTTGCTTTCTGGCAAGGTTGCCAGAGGCTGTCAATCGGCATTCGAATGATAGCCGTATGCACTAAGTGTATTTTTTTCCTAAATGGTTTCTTTACTCTTCCTCCACATAAATAAGGGTACATTTAATCTAAAACTATTCCCCCCACCATTAAAGGGTGAAAATACCAGCCGAATAATACAACGTGGTGCAAAAATAATACATATTTAAATTAATTGCGTATTTAGCTTTCTTATATCTGAAATTCGAATACAGTTCCTCTAATCTGCTTTAAGTGGGAGGACTACCTTCTAAGAGTTGAGAAGTGCTATCAGCGCAACTCTTAAGAAACATCCATATATTGAACTATTTGGACTGCTTAACCGACACTGAGCTAGAGTTGCGGTGTTGTCATATCTGTCAAGTTTGTAATGAAAGAGTGAAAGGGGTGAGAGCTAATCTGTTGTTTACATGTGTCAAGTTTCTTGGAAAGGAAAGGCAAAAGTGCGCTTTTATCAAAGACCACTCACTTACTTTGCAGAAATCTGCTGCTTTATTTTTAAGTTGAGCTCAAATAATCAGTAGTATGGGTTTCTTTATATTTCTCACCTAGGGGAAGAAAACATTTTTCATTCGACTTTTTCATATTAGACTGCATTGCTGGTGACGAGATCGGGGTTCAAATCCCAGTAATGTACTGAGGTTTTTTTCTTAAATGGTTCCAAACACGCAATTTTATTTTTTTATTTTTAGCACCGCTTCTTACTACCCTTCCGGGCTTAACGCTTATGTGTGCTACTAATGTGTTAGGCATCGAGATTGTTAAATTAAGAGGAGGTGCAGCCACATTTTCGTGGAGTGAGAGCGGAAAACTTTTTAGGGTAAACCACTTGATCGTTATAGAACCATGATCTACCCATCTTCAGCATGTCAGTTGAACACGGCGGGTAACACACACTATTAGACTGAATTGCTGATAGTGGGAAGATTGAAGTTCAAATCCCAGTCGGTTGTAACAAAAATATTTTTCCCTAAAATTGTTCCCCACTCTCAATCTATGCAAATGTAGGTACATTCAATATAAAATGTCACCTTCCTCATTCCTAGTTCATTAGGGTAAATTGATGTATGTGTATAACTCAAACGGGTAGTAAGTCACAATGGAAAAAAAATACTATTGTGATAACTACCAGGAGTGTCGACGAAACTTTATTAGTATCGGGTGAGGTAGTTTGTAAAAAAAATATTTTTGAGGAGTTTTTAGGGGACTGACTCCAAGCCAGTGGGAAATATTTTAAAATGGAATGCCACTAAAAGCTATTTGGGGTGTCTCCTAAGCATTTAGAAATAATAATAGATTGTTATAGAATCTTTTTGAAGTTTGATGCAAACCATCTTTCAGCTTCAAACTCAAGTATATCAGAGGGAAGTTTAACAAACTGGAGGAAGGCACATTTCGAAGGGGGGAGGAGAAATATGTGGTAATACCCTGCCCTACCAACCCTTGCCAGTTCACCCTCAATGAGTAACACTGGATATAAAACTATCAACAGACACACTGTGGAATGTTTGTTTTTTTTTCACTTGAGGAGGAAAAATCTTTCAAAGACACCGCTCATTTGAAAGTGTGATGGTCGGTAGTGTGGGATTTCCACCCACTAAAAAACCTCCTCTGCTCTTTCCCCGCACATAATTGCAGGGAAGACTGGGTCGGAACCGCGTTAGCATTACTTCAACCCAGCCCATGTTGCGTCATATGACGTCCGCTCCTGTTTCACTGGTCCCTTTCTGAGATCTTTTCTTTAAGGAGGCGCTGCGCATACGCAGCGGTCTCCTTCCGATTTTCTTCCCGCTGTAGCATATGGATCACTAGGCTCGCAGGATCGAGGGTCTTGCCTATGTTTGTTTCAGTTTTGGCTCTGCAGTTCTTCCAGCGCTCGCACTCAAAAAACGTGTGCTCAGCGTCGTCGTTTCTGTCCGGGCAGTACTTGCACCTCGGGGTGTGGTGTAAGCTCATTTTATATAGATATGCATTAAACGAGCCATGTCCCGTCAGCAGTTGGGTTAGGAAGAAGTCTGTTTCGCCATGGTTTCGAGTGATCCAATCTTTGATGTTCGGGATCAGGCGAGCTGTCCATCTGCCCTTGTTGCAGGCCCTCCATCTATCTTCCCATTCCTTCTGCGTTTCCGCCTTCACTCTTGCTCTGGCCTCGGCCGCGTCGACGCCTCTAGTTTTGGAATCATAGAGTTTTACTCTCTCAAATGCTAGTAGGTCGATAGGTGGTGCCCCTGCTATAACCAGAACAGCTGCCTCGGAGACCGTGCGGTAGGCACAGGTCACCCTGAGGGCCCCTCGCCTTTGTACTGCCGCAATCTTTCGCCGATAGGTCTTTTGCTTCAGGATATCTCCCCATATTTCCGCACCGTAGAGCAGGATTGAGTGGAGTACTTCCAAAAGAACTCTTCTCTTTTTAGATCGCGGGCCCATTGTGTTGACCATGATTCTCGATAGGCTGGATACCGTCTTACTGGCTTTTATGCATGCCCTTTCTAAGTGTTCACGAAAGGACAGCTTTTCGTCTATCGTCACTCCCAGATAGCGCAGTGTCCTTGTAGACGACAATGTTGTCACGCCAATGTCTACGTTAAAGGGTTTAGGAAACCATCTCTGACGCGTCAGCACAACCATCTCAGTTTTATGTTTGGCTAGTTTCAGCTGATGTTCTTCAAGCCAGGTTTCGACGGCGTCAATGGTCGACCGGACCAGGAGTTCGGCCTCCTCAACGCTGTCCGCCACTACTGTGGCCGCGACGTCATCAGCGAAACCCGTTAGCTGTACTTGCTTCGGCAAAGGAATCTCCAGTAGTTCGTCGTAATTTGCGTTCCATAGGTCGGGGCCCATGACCGAACCCTGTGGTACACCAGCCGTTATCGGGTATTCTTGGGGGCCTTCTGTGGTTTTGACAATTAACGTTCTTGCGTCAAGATAATCCTCGACTATGGCCAAGTTTTCATTTTTTATGTTGAACCGATGCTCCAGTGCCTCCAGGATGTCATCCCATCTCGCGCTGTTGAAAGCGTTTCTTACGTCAAGCGTGAGGAGGATGCAGACTTTGCGCGATTTAAGGTTTCCAGACCACGCTTCGGCTATAATCCCCATGATCTTCTTAATCGCTCCGATCGTCGATCGGCCCTTTCGAAATCCGTGTTGATTTTCGGCGAAGCCACCGACGTGGTCAATGTCGTTTCGAAGTCTCGTCCGTATCAGCACTGTGGAATGTAGATCATTTCCTCAACGTCTAACTTAACCCAAGCTATGAGGAGTGAGGACAGTGTCTGAGAGTCACAATAGTTACTTAATTTTCTTTAAAAGATTCATACGTCACTTTTGATGGAAAATATAAAAATCCAAATGATAATAATAGCAGTAATAATAATAATGGTAATAGAAATATCTTATCAAATTGACAAAAAAGTATTTTTATTTTTTAAACCTTTCTTTCATGGACATATAAAATTAGGGTTCAGAGGTATGAAACCACCTTGAAAATTGTTAGAGCCCTTAAAAGTAAGGAGGAAGAAGGGAAGAGATATACGTATACATTATAAATAAGAAATTGTGTTTTTTACTTTTCATTCTTGTATTACATAAGCCAGATACTAATTATTAATGTTATCATTATTATTTAATATAATCTTAGAGATGCACTAAAATTCATATTGTAAAACAAGCTTTACCAATATTAGCTTGTAACATTTACAAAGGCGTAACTATGCAGTAATAGACCCATGGTGGGTTACCCCAAGAAAAAAAAAGACCCCACCCTCCCAAAATCGTGTGTGCAATTGTAGATTATAAAAAAACATTTTGAAATTTATTATTGTAATTCTTTTATAATATGTAATAATATAGAGTAAGTAGGTTGAATTTAAAGGAAGTGCACCCACATTTGATTGGAGAGATAATAGTGTAAAACCTTTGAGGAAAAACCACCTTAAGTGCATTACTATAAAGCAATAAAAGTTAATAAAATTGTTGCTGAAAAGTTCCAATATAATTTATAAAAACTTAATCTGAATTAAATAATACAATATTAATTAATATTATAAACAAATCTTTAATCATTTATCAATATTAACACTTATAGAGGCTAAACAAACATTGATCTCTGTGAAATTGTCTACAATTTCCTCCAAGGACAAGCTACGAGCAGTAGCTCAACAGACAACATTGCTAATCCCTGCAGCCTTTCTTGATTCATGTGATTCTTAAATAAATTTTAGTAAAGTTTCAAAAATAACCTTTCAGCTGTTTCTATTGATTTTAAAGAAAAATATGTACATACATTTTTTGTAAAGCATAAATTATGCGTAAAAAAGTGACTATTGAGTAATTTTTGATTGAATAATTAGCTCTTTATGAAACAAAAATAGACTTGAAAGACAACGATATCATCTCTCTTATTTAATTTTGGGCGGGTGGACCTGCGGGGTTAGCCCTATTTTGGGGGCCTGCGGCATTTTGCCACCACCCTATAGTTACACCACTGAACTTGTAACTATCAAGAGTTTAAAACTCTTTTAACCTATTTTTATTAATTATATTCAATTATCAAATATAGCTTTATCTGTTTAAACATATTTTAATATGTATAACACCCATTTTGGTGAACACGTGGTCTAACGCACTACTCTCGCAGTAGACTAGACTGCATATGACGGGGAGATCGAGGTTCGAATCTCGGTCGGTTGTACTGAGGTTGGTTTTTTCAAACTGGTTTTGCCTGCTCCCTCCCCACAAATGGTGTTACACTTCCTATGAATATAACCTTCTTGATCCCTAAAGCCATTAGAGTAATTGTTGAAAAACAAAATCTATTCAAAAATTCTCTGTTTAGTTGACAAAAATTTGAATCTGAGCATTTTCCTACTGAAAGAAAATACTTTGACCAGACTACATAATATTATATTTATATATATAATTTAAACAAAAATATATTATAAAATATATATATATATATATATATATATATATATATATATATATACACATTCAAATTTGAAGATAGCATATAAAACAATTTTCATTTTTAAAAATGGATAATTTGTATGGAGTAATATTACATGGGTGACCTTTATCGCCTCTACTACAAAACCTATATAAACACTTACTCTAAAAATAAGCATTTAAAATTACAATAAAACACATAGAAATATATTGCAACAAAGGTTTTTCACCCAATGTATGGAAAATATCTATCAATTTTGACCAAAAGTGATAGGCTTACACACAAGTTTTACATTGAAGCATGATAATTTTATAATCTATGTGTCCCTTATCAATAACTTTATGGGCCAGGGGTGTTTATAATATCTACACATCATTAGCTATTTTATAATTTTTGCTACACACAATATATAATAATACATGCATTCTACAGCTTTATACATTCAAAGTCCTTCATCAAAACTTCTGCAATGAACACACTTAAAATTATGTTTTTAATTTTTATTTATCAGGGACCTGTGCTACAAATTTTGGTTGATTTTTCCTCGTGATTGCTCATTCCCTCCACACAAATGTAGGAACACTTTTTCTAAATTACCGTATTTAATATCCACCCTATTTCATTATTGTAAATTTACGGATAACATTGAAGGTAAAAAGATGAGAAGTATTTCTAATATCACAAGAACAAAAAAATGACATAAAAAAATCTTTACAATGAACATTCTTGTATGTGTTGTGTAACATCCTCATCCCCCTCCCCTTCCTCTCTATAGCTACCATTATTTCCATTTCTTTGACTTGGCATTCTATGGCAGCCAAGGAGTGCGAGTAGGTAAGAATGATATTTATGATTAATTTACTGTACCAAATAGTATCTGTCAAAATGAAATATGGAACTGTGTTAATTTTATTAATTTCAAAATAGTGGTGGTCAAGGCATGTTCACTAGTGCCCCCACTCCCCATTCATTACCTACCTGAATGTGGGGAATGCCAGGCCTCCACCGTGGTTCGGATTCCACGTTAAACTGTAGGTCCTTCATTTCATCTCATAATCACCCTACCAATTACACATTAGCGTAAGAGCATATAACCCGAACAGGTAGTAAGACGCGGTGCTAATAATAATAATAATAATAATAATAACATTATCTACCTTTACAGTTGATAGCGATATAGTTTCAAGAAATGTATCTATTGTGACAAGTGTATTTCTTCTTCTTCTTATTATTATTATTTAGCACCGCGTCTTACTACCCGTTCGCGTTATACGCTTTAAGTACTAATTACGCTAATGAATTAGGATTTGGGAAGGTTGAATTAGAGGAAGTGAACCCGCATTTGCGTGGAGGGAAGAGTGGAAAACCACTTAGGAAAAAAAACAACCAATTCACCCGACCAAGATTCGAACCTTGGTCTCCCTGTCCTCAGGGACATAGTAAAGCTCAACATGAATAGCGCATTAGCTAACTACGCCACCGAGGTGGGTTATTTCTTGTTAAAATTGCCAATGGTCCATAAGGATTTAGATAGCCCTGTGTTATCCATACCAAATTATTGACTGTTTACAGATCAGATTACCAAAAGTAGGGCCAAAGTATTTGATTGGTAAGTGAACCGAACCCATGTGGGTTATACGCCGATGTACTAATTAAGCTAATGTGTTAGAGAAGAGTAAGGTTTCTTTTTGATTACATACACTCAGATTTGCATGGTGGGTGAGTGGAACTGGGGTCAAACCCCAATCCCTGTCCTCGAAAGTCCAGTTTATTGCGAGAGTAGTACCTTAGATCATGCGGTCACCAAAGCGAGTACCGTAATTATATTAATTAGGTATTCTACACACATTTGAAATTAATGGATGAATTCTAAATTACAGTATTAAAATTGTATATTCCATGCAGAAATGATAGTAAATTCATAACACCTTTTTCTTTAATCTAATTCACACGAGAACATTTATTTTTCTTTCCTATGGTTGAGAGATAAAGTCGTTTTTTATTTTTATTTTCTTCGATCTCTTTTTATAGAAATGGCTTCCATTGCAAAACACATCGTATCCATTCAACTTATTTCATAAATGAACATAGTCGAGTTGATATTCCTGCGAATATCTGTGAATCACAGGGCAACACTTGGCATCACTGCCTTGAGTTTTCACGAGAGGCTCAACTTGTTCAACCTTACACCGATAGGTCGCAGCATATAGCACAAAAAATTTTTTAATAAAATTAAAATGGTACCACTTTATTTTGGTTTAGAACAATAAGAATGTTGAAAAATAAAAAGATAATTATTCTCAATCATACTTACTAGGTTTATGCTTTGTCTGCATATTAAAAAATAACATTAAACCAAGAAAATATGATCATGTAAGAATCATTTAAACAAAGCTGCTTGGTAATATTTAACTTTTAATTGGCGTTAAATTGTACTAAATGATAGATAAATGTGTTTATAATGAAAACAGTTTTAGTCTTAAGTCTTCCCACATTTCACTGACAAGCCCTATTTGTTTGATGCAGTGTTCTTTAAATTATTATCTTAAACTTAAATTTGAATTGACTGGGTAGATATGAATAATACATAAACTATGTAAGTGAATTGATCTTTAAAGTAGTAAAAATCTGATTAAAATGTGTATAATAGTTTTCTTAGTAATCGGGTACAGAGAAATCGACTTAGAAACTGGCCGCGCTCATCTATTATGGTGATCCATCCCTTGAATGGAACATATAATAATAAAAATATATTAAAATAATAAGAGGAACTTTGGTTTAAAATTCATGTATTTTAATTGCACACTTGCTTGGTGTAAAAATGGGTCTACTCTTCACTCAAGGTTTTAATAATATTTAGACTGACTCTGTGGTCTTGTAGTTAAGAGTTCCTGTTTACAAATCCATAGGTCCTGGGTTTGATCCTCAGCGCTTCCAAATTTATTTTTCTGTTAAGCAATGGTTCTGGAACGGAGTCAAACTCAGCCTTGTGAGGACGAATGAGGAGTTACTTAAATAAATAAGTAGCAACTCTGGTTTATAAAACTGAGATAACGACCAGAAGGTTTGTTGTGCTAAAACCACATGACACCTACTATCCACAAATGTTGGAACTATCTTCACCAACATACTGTGGCCACTCGGTTGTTTGCTTGTGGGAGTTTTGATACTATTTATCAAAAGTGTCAACCTCAGGTCACATGATGACATAATCTAAAAAGATGTAAAAGTAGTTTTAGAAACTTTAGTAGCTCTTCCTGCTGTGTTCTTTATATTATTATTAGCACCGCGTCTTACTACCCGTTCGGGTTATACGCACTTACGCTAATGTGTAATGGTAGGGTGATTGTGAGAATGAAATGAAGGACCTACAGTTTAACGTGGAATCCGAACCACGGTGGAGACCTGGCATTCCTCACATTTGTGTTCTTTATAAATGCCTTCACCGTGATAGTTTTTTTAATACTTATTACTTATATTATTCATATTTATTGATGATTAAAATAACGATTGTTTTGTAGTCTATTAACATCTGTTATATTATTTTTTTGTTGCAGGAACTACTTGGATATGAAGAAAATGAAATGGGTGATCAGGATGATTCCTTGTTAGCCAACTGAAAACCTATCCAAAGTTTAATTTAATTTATAAACATTCATAATTAATTTTCTAGTTTTAACACCATTGGACATTTGTTTGTTTTAAATTTTAAATCTCTCTTTTACATTTTAGTTCTTTCTTAACCAGCCACATGTTTTTTCATGAAATTAACTAAGTTTGTGTTGCCTCCCCCCAACCCCCTCCCTCTTTTTTTCTAAACACAGGATTGGAAGGAAATTAGACTCTTACTAACTTTAAAATTCATATTAAAGCTAATTTTATTACTCGATTGCAATATTACCCACAGAATAATAAAAAAATAATAAAAAACTTAGGAAAGTTATTTCATTTATAATCAAATGTTTGTGGAATAAAAAATTTAATTGATAAATAAATAATTAATATATTTTAAACTATATACTTTACATTCATGTAAAATGTAGTTTAAATTAATGTTAGTTTGAAGCTATATAAAATTGTGATAAATACACTACTTGGTTTGAGCGCGAACTTTGAGAAGAGTTGTTACAATTTATCATTCATATACTTCTTGGGAGGAAAGAAATTTTATAATGGATTAGCAAAGTTTTATTTTGTAAATATATGAGCTAAAAAGTTTTCCGTGATGAAATACCTCCAGCATTTTCTTAACTTTTACTTTTTTAATAATTTATAATTATGTAATGAATACCTATGTCTTATGAGAAAATTGGCCCGTAAATTTGTCTTAACTCATTCCTGTGCAATCTTCATTTATAAAATTTAAATATTTATGACTAAATCATGGTATTCACCTACAGTTTATGCATTTGTGACAAGAATAGGATAGGATTGGAATAATATGATAGCATAACATTAAAGACATAATAATTTAATAAATAAAGCATTCAAATAATATTTACATTATATTGTACATGTTTACAGACACATTAAATTAAAATGGGAAAAACAAAAATCTGATTTTTCTTTTATCGTGTTATTAAAAGAATCCAAATTTTATTTTTCCTCCTTTGAAAGTAAATAAAACAATGATTTAATTCGTTTGTTTTTAATATAGTAAAACTTATGACTTAACGACATTGTATATATCTTCGATTAGAAGTTTAGAACAAGGCCATGAGTTTGGACCACTTTTCTCTTTCTTTAAGGTATTGTGTGGATATCATTTTGATGTTATGATAGAAATTAGTTTTATGTACACGTTAAGTCATATTGATTTTCTTTTTTATTTAATCAGAGTTTGAGTTTTGTACAGTGGCTGTTATGAATTCTTGAATTGGGTCTTCAATTTGAATGAATGTGCTGCCATTCACTATTTTATTTATTCTTTTACAGAAACACTATTTATTTAACATTAAATTAGACAATTGGACAGATTTTTAAAATTTCACTTGTTTGATAATAAACCAATAAAAAAATGAATAAAAATAAAGTGCTCTAGGCAAAATATAACATGTAAATAATTAAATATGGTAGAATTGTAAAAACACTAACACATACACACACTTCATTATGTATATGACTTCATGGTATAATCTTCAGTCTTCAAATAAATTTGAAGTTGAAATTGATTCTAAAGACCAAAAATGCAGCTTAGAACAATATATTATACTGTTTATAATATGACATTGAAATAATATATTCTCATCTTTAAAGAAGATATTCTTGAGACCAAATATTAAAAAACAAACAAAAAACACTTGATTTTCAGTATTTTCTTGGGTTAATACCTTTTATAACCTTTAAATAGTGATAGATAACAATAATACATAAAATAATGCATTGTTTTTATATAGTATAATTAACAAACTGTCAATAGATATCGCTAGTGGTGAAACTAAACACGGGGAACAAATTATATTTGTAAAAGCAGTGTATCGTGATAGTGATTTATACCAAGTGATTTCAAACATTATCACTATATTGTAGAACAATGTGTTTGATAAATACCTTTGAACACATAAAAATAAATATATAGTAAATTGATTACTGATAAAGTTTGCTTAGATTTGTACTGTAACTTTTATAAACCTTTTACATGATTGCTAAAAAGTGCATAGCTAATTAAATAAATATCAAAAATCTTAGTTTATTGATAAATATCAACAAAACCATATTTTTTGGCAATTTTTATTCACATTTTTTTTCTTTAAGTTAATGTAGAATTTATAAAGTTCATTTAGACTTAATGGCAATATCTTATCCTGACTATTCATTATTTATCTTTGTTTATATTTTAATCATACATTAGGTCATTACCAGAATAAAGTAAAAGTATGTTATGGTTGAAAATGAAACAAGCCACAATGATCTTAAAATATTGTAAACCAAATAAATTTGACATAGTTATGTATTTAATTCAAACTGTTATAAAGGACGGCACCCCATTGACTTCAACTTCAACATTCATATTTTCCTTAACATATGTAAAAACATTTTGAAGCAATTTAAAAATGTTGACAAATGTCATATGGTCCAAAAGTTTTACCTAAATGATTGAGGGATTTCTTCACTTTGTCCCATTTTAAATTATTAGTTTTTAATAATAATAACAAAATAGCATTGTAGTTAAGACAGACCAGTTTGGCAAGTTTTGATCCTAATTTCAACACATTGTCTTAAATTTAGTTTTTAATTTGCTTCATATACATTAAGCAACCTATATTCATTAATCCTTGGTGAGTAATTAAGTGCCAATCATAATACTTCACCAAAAATTAAACATTAAAACAAAGTATAAATTATTTAACAATCACTAAGTTGGATACACAATTATTTTCTATCCATCTACATAAATATTTGAACTGGTACTGTAAGCATTGTTTGAAATGTATACAAGTTTTTACTTTAAAAGTGTTTAAAAACAAGTTTTTGTTTATTACCGGTTCATTAATGCTTGTGTGAAAGTAAAATGTAGGTTACACAGAAGTCTAAGAATGAAACTTCCTAAATTCAATAGGGATATTTAATGTAGTGATTAGAAAAGCACATTCTTTTAGGTTCCTTAAATAGTGTTTCCATCACAATGTTGGGAAGAGCGTGGACTTTTAGGTTAAGTTTAATTTGTAGTCCATCACACAAACCTTGAAGGAGGCACCAACCTTTATCAAATGAATGTTTTTTTCTTAAATTGCCAATTTGCTTTGATGATCTTTATAACTATATTATAGTACTTAGGCTTTGGCCTCATTTTACAATGTAGCATTAAACTTCTCCAAAAACATGTGTAGTTACTATAGGAATATATTATATAAGTATTGCACATGTTTCTAAAGTTGATGTTTAAGAGAACATTGTAATTTTCAATGCTATGATTATTACACTTAATAAATATACATTTTTTAAATTATGTGGCCTTTGTATTCTTTCATATTTTTTTAAACACAGGCTTGGCTCTCCTCTTGCTCGGACTATCTGGTATTAGTGGGGGGCTACTACTGGGACTCATCATACCCCCTTTTCCTGCTACTCCTTTTCTCTTCCTTAGGGACTCTGTAGGTGCATGTTCAGTCGGCCGGAGCAGTTGCCGGAAATTATACGGTCCTGAATAGTCCCCGTCTGCATCACTAGTTTTAGGTAACTCTCTGGTCGGACTATTGTTGGACGGTTGTGAAGTCTGGCGAAGCATTCTGCGCAGATCTGATGCAGGGCTGAATGGACTGTCACCATTTTGGTTCTTTGTGTTCTTCTGCTGTGGCTTGTTATTCCAAGGTGGAGACTTGCGATTCTGATTGTCTAGTTTTTCGAAGCTACAAAAGATAATTTGATTAGTAACCAAACAAATAATTATTTGATTGATAGCTATAATTAATACTAAACTCTGCTAAAAAATATTATGGCATGCCTTGCATAGTAACAATAAAATTTGGCAGATGTGGGATGACATTCAAACCACATACAAATAAATTCTAGGAAAATATTAAATATACATAATGTATACAATGTTTGAATGTCTCTATTGTAGGCCAGAGTTCCTGTATTCAGATTTAGAGATATAGGGTTCGATACCTGGCACTTCCAAAAATTTTCTCTGGCGCAGTGGGTCTGGTACGAGGTCAAACTCAGGCTCGTGAGGACAAAAGAGGAGTTATTTAAAAAAGGTAGCAGCTCTGGTTTAGAAAACTAAGATTAAAGGCCGGAGAGCTCGTGCTGGCCACATGACGGCCTCTACTCTCAAATGTTGGCAATATCATTGCTAACAGTGGCAGTTGCTTGGTCGTTATAGCTTGCTTGCAGGAGTTTTTTTTATATATAATGTTTAGGTGAGAGCTTTCATTAAATGATCAAAAATGTATATAAGTTTAACCTTCTCATATATTATCCTTATCCTAGAGTAACTCATTCATTCTGATCTAACAGACTTGTTCAAAGTTAGAGAGGGATGACATTCAATAGAGTGAAGTGGAAGTAACTGATGGAAATACTTCTGAATATCAGCATCAACTGGAGGACCAGAAGGCTGATGGCAAACCTCTACCTGGGACAGTGAGTGAAAGTGAGGCTGAATGATAGCAATAGGAGTGAGGCAGGGATACTGTTTGTCACCCAGTCTGTTCAACTTGTATGGGGAGTGGCTGATAGAGAAGCCCTGGAGGTATGTGGCAATTTTAGGATAAGAGGATACGTCTTCAACACAGTAAAATATGCATATGAGCTAGAGTTGCAGGAAATTATGGACCGGCTGGTGGAGATATGGCACAGAGATAAACATTTAGAAGTGATGGCGATTTCAAAAAAATGAGCTTCTGAAAATCAAAATTGTAAACCAGGAGTTGAAAAACAGAGCAGATAGAGTACCTTAGAAGTCTTACTGCACCAAGAAAATTAGGTTGAGCATTGCCATGGCCAAGGAAGCTTTCAACAAGAAGAGGTTACTGTTGACCAGCAGGTTGAGTTTCCAATTGAGGAAAAAACTGATGGAATGCTACATTTGGAACATTGCGTTGTATTGAGCAGGAACTTGAACTCTTAGGAAGGAAGAAGGAAAAGAGATACTTGGAGAGCTTTGAAATGTGCTGCTGGAGAAGACTTGAGAAGATCAAGTGGACAGACAGGCTGAGAAATGAATAAGTCCTAAGATGAGTGGGTGAGAAAAGAACCATTTTGGATTTGATTCTTCGGTACAAAGCACACTGGATTGGAAACATCTTTAGGAGGACCTATCTTCTCCACGATGTCATAGAAGGAAAGGTTGAAGAAAAGAGGAACTTAGGGAAAAGAAGGATTCAAACTTGAAGGAAAGAAGAAAATTATGGGAGCTCAAGGAAGAGGCGGAGAACAGGCGCATTATTGGTCATCTAAGTTCACTGACAAAAGGAATGAACCTGTCATACAACAGGACACATAATAATAATCAATCCAAATTTAAACCTTTTTTGGAATTTTGAATCTAATTTTTCTAACAATATCAAAGTTTTCAACGCATTGAAAATAAAATATAAATTAAAGCCAAGTCACCAGTCTTCTTTATTTGAATGTTAAAATACAGTCTGGTCTAAGACGTCACTCTCACAATAAACTGGACTGCCGATGACGGGGAGACCCGCGGTTCAATTATTATTATTATTATTATTATTAGCACCGCGTCTTACTACCCGTTCGGGTTAAACACACTTACGCTAATTTGTAATGGTAGGGTTGTTGCGAGATTAAATGGAGGACCTACAGTTTAACGTGGGATCCGAACCACGGTGGAGGCCTGGCATTCCCAACATTCACAAGTTGTGATTAATACACGTCTTGTCAGAGGTGAAGGAAGGGTTCGGCAATCAGATAAATCCCCATGGTTTGAACCCTTGTCGGGTGTACTGAAGGTGTTTTTTCCTAAATGATTTTCCACTCTCCCTCCACAAAAATGTAGGTACACTTCCTCTAAATATAAACTTCCTAATCCCTAAAACCATTAGTGTAATTAGTACATAAATGTATAACCTGAGCGGGTAGTAAGTCGTGGTGCTAAACATTTTTTTGTTTGATACTTTACATGTATTGACACTGCCTGGCTGTCATAACATGACCACTTATAGCATGAATTGTTATAATGCTAAATATTAATTATCTTTCTAATTGAACCAATGGGAATATTGCTAGGGGGCTAACGTTTCAACCCTCAAAATTCCTGTGCCAATTTGTCCACAACACACAACTTGATGGGAGGGCAATTGGTGGCCATCTCGGTCACTATGGACACATTAAGTATGAGATATTTAAAACACTACTCTTTTTTCAAACTAAGCAAAAATAGATACAAATTTTTACCTAAAATTTCCTTAGACCCTCGCAAGCTGTAAAATTTAATATAAAAAAAGAGCTATCACAGATCTGATTGCAAGCATTGTGTGCTAGACTAAATTAATAATTATTCATTGTTGATAATTGTACCCAGCAGCTCATCCAGATACTTGTATAGGCTATTACGGAATTTCCTTGCTAGAATGAATCGGCAGCAAATGGGGCCTTTTGAGATAAGGATATTTGTTTAAAAAAAATAAAGTCTCAAAAGTAGAAAAACATAAAAATAATTTCATCTCAAGATCTTGTTTTTCAAAGTCTTGAAAATTAATCTTATACTTGTTGGATTTAAAGAAGTATTTTAAAACGTCATCTAGGATTGTACATGAGGGACTAAAACAACTTAAACCTTGCTTAAGTCTGTATGAGCTGCAGTTATCAATGCTATGATAGCAAATAATTGAATGATTAATTGAATGTTTTCACTATATTGAACATTCTATACTTGCCAAATTTTACAAATAGCCTGGAAATAGATTTTACTGTAGTTATCAAGAATTATTTTTGTTTGCAACATGTCTTAAAATAAATTCATAGCTTCTCATGAAAACTTCCCAACATTTATAAAAAAAATGCAAAATACACTAGCGGCTATGGAATAAGTTGGGGGAGTTTTGTCATTGTTTGTCCTGTTTATATGACAAGCTACCAGGACTTTTAATAACATGAACTAAAGATATATATTTAAATTTATCTAAAAATAAATTTCCTAAGATAAATAATATTAGATATATTTTGTTTTGAGGAATTTTTCAAAAAATGAGGAAAGTAAGACTATAAAAAGGGATGGGGCCTTCAAATTGTAACTTTCTTAAACCTCTTTAGGATATTTGAGGATTAATTTATTTTTTATAATTCATTATCTTTATTGTGAACAGTTTCTAGCCACTTTCCAGGTCTGTTTAGAATATAAACCAAATCAACATATTCTTTCTCCACCTCTCCTTCCCCACAATGACCTTTTTCTTCTCTCCTCCACTTTAATATCAAACATCTTTAGTATCTTCTCCTTTTCCATTCTCCTCCTTGCATGACTGTACCACCTTAGTCATTCCTTCTCTATGCTGTTCTGCACTGGCTTCTACTTAGGTCGAGGATGTAGGGAACGTGAGAAAAGGCCAATGTTTTTGCCATTTTTATAGCAAAACATTTTTGGCCAAAATAATAAAATAATGCTTCAGTACAGACAAAGAATTAAATTTTCTCCACATGGTGACTTCAACATTTCTTGAATATCACTCAGGGTGTCCTGAAATTTAATGACAGCTTTTCATCTTTATTTAAAAAGTTGTCTATTTAATGCCAATGGGGGAGCTGGCGGTCTAGGGGTAAGGTGTCGGACTTCTGTGCTGGGGTCCGGTGTTCAATCCTCGGTCCCGACACAGATTTATTTGATTACCAAACCCTTCCTTCACCTCTGACAAGACATCTTGTGAATGTGGGGAATGCCAGGCCTCCACCGTGGTTCGGATTCCATGTTAAACTGTTGATCCTCCATTTCATCTCACATGCACCCTACCATTACACATTAGCGTAAGTGTGTATAACCCGAACGGGTAGTAAGACGCGGTGCTAATAATAATAATATTTAATGCTGATATGCTCATACAGATATTTAAGAACTGTTGAGGTCACCATGTGAAAAAATTTAAATTCTATATTTGTACTGAAGCAATACTGAAACAATATTTGATTTATTTTGGCCAAAAAAAAGTTTTGATGTAAAAACTGCAAAAACACTTACCTTTTTTCTCATTCACTACAGCCTCACCTTAACTATATCATTACCACCCAATCCCCCATTAAAAACAATTGATTTTTAACAACTATAGAATTAATGTCAAAAAGTTCAGGGCACAAATTCATAAAAGGGTGCAAATATATGTACCAGCACAACTTTGAAAGATGTGCTTAAATCTGTATTCACTAGAGAGAACAGCACAGTCAAGTCAAGAATAGGCACAACTTATAAACCATGTAACTACAATAAATTAAAATGGCGGAATATTAACATAATACCTTGAAATATTCTTAGTTAACTGTACTCCAGTTAATGATTAACATAGGAATTTAAATAGTGAACATCTGGAAACCACATCATTTGTTTCAATCTAGAATAAACTGTAGCGGTAACAAAGCTTTCACTTGCTTGTAGTATTAAGCACTCATATAAAAAGCAATGTCATTTATTTTAATGTTATAAAAAAAATCAAGTAAACTAGCAAACTGGACTATTTCTCTTTCCCCAAACATATTCTCCTGAATTCAGTTTTCTTGTAAATATGAAATGTCTCGTATATTTTTAAAACATATTTTAAAGTGTATATTTATAGGTGAATGAAATGTTTGAACTATCAATAATATGGACAAGTACCATAATTATGTATAATATTTTTTTGGAAAGCTCCCGGAAATACTTTTAACTTGGCTTATAAAACGAAATTAATACTATATTTATTTTCTGCAATTTTTAGTAGGGTTTGAAACTAAATAAAGTAGCATAGACTTGGAAAGTAAATTATTTACATGTAATGGCAAAATAAAATAAAAACTGTACTGTTTGTGATTATGTCATGGTAATACCAAAAGCTTGTTTAATGAATAGAGAAATGGAGATAAATAAATGAGGTGTCTTTGGTGCAAAGTTACACCATTTGTATTTACATGCTGCAACAGATTTTTACCCTTTAGGGAAAAGAGAAACTGAGCAAATAAATAAGGCGTGCCTTGAGCACAAAGAAATATAATTTTTATACTTAAGCGGGAGCATATTTGCACCCTTAAGAGCAGAGGCCACAATCATAATCAGCTAAGGGGTGGAAAGAAATATAGCTAATGCAACACAAGCTATTATTAAAATAGGGTGCAATTAAGTTAGTTATTAAATAAATTGAAATTGAAAACTCCTACTTTAGAGAATCTGGGCCCAGAATTGCAAAGAAACTATACCAAAGTTGGAAATTTAACCTCTTATGTTTATTATGTTTTTTTAAGATTTGAAATTTGTAGGCCAAGTTCGTGTTGGAGCCAAGAAAAAGTTGATTCCACTGATCTTTAGTTATGAAATAATTGATTTTTTGTCAAATGAACATAATATGTTGTGGTTGTACATCCTTACCACTCCCGATTGCTGCGCTGGTTGTGGTGAAGTGTAGGTCCCATCACAGGTCTCCTTAGCATGTTATTGTTGTTCTTGTTTTGTATGGCTGATGCACGTTCCCAGGCTTCCAGCAGGTGACGTTCGCGCAAGACATTCTCATGTGCATGAGACATGAGCACCTCACGCCTCTGTGCATCCATGTCCAAGGTCTCCATGCGAGTTCTAAGCAAATATATGAATAGCTTTGATTAATGACACTTATATGTCAAGCTAATTAATACAAATAAAATCTCTGTAAATTTGGAATTTGTTTATATTCAGTAAACTATATTAATTACAATGAATGAATAAATAGGTGGCACAGCATAATAGGGAGTAACAGCTGATGTAATCAGAGAGGTGACATGACATAATAGGGAGGAACAGCTGATGTAATCAGAGAGGTGACATGACATAATAGGGAGGAACAGCTGATGTAATCAGAGAGGTAGCATTGCATAATAGGGAGGAACAGCTGATGTAATCAGAGAGGTGACATGGCATGATAGGGAGGAACATCTGATGTAATCAAAGAGGTGATATGGCATATTAGGGAGGAACAGCTGATGTAATCAGAGAGGTGACACGGCATACAAGAGAGGGAGGAACAGCTGATGTAATCAGAGAGGTGATATGGCATAATAGGGAGTAACAGCTGATGTAATTAGAGAGGTGATATGGCATACAAGAGAGGGAGGAACAGCTTATGTAATCAGAGAGGTGACATGGCATAATAGGGAGGAACAGCTGATGTAATCAGAGAGGTGATATGGCATAATAGGGAGTAACAGCTGATGTAATTAGATAGGTGATACGGCACACAAGAGAGGGAGGAACAGCTGATGTAATCAGAGAGGTGACATGGCATAATAGGGAGGAACAGCTGATGTAATCAGAGAGATGATATGGCATAATAGGGAGTAACAGCTGATGTAATCGGAGAGGTGATATGGCATAGTAAGGAGGAACAGCTGATGTAATCTAAGAGGTGACATGGCATAATAGTCTGTATTCATGATAGTTTTTTTCTTTTTTTTTCCCCCCTGGATAACAGTTCAAAAATCATATGTTTAGGTTTTGGGTTGCCAACACCTGTAAAAGATCACGGTTTTGATATAGATGTCAAGTTTTTAATTGATACCTTATATTTTACATTAAAAATAACATAAACTCACTGTTTTATAACTTTTAATCATTTCTTTTTACCCAATCTGAAACAATATTTTAAATATTACTAAAAGTACTTATTTTTTGTTTTGGAATGTTATCTATGTTATTTAACTGAGTACAATATTTTTATCCATTGCGTGAATGCATCATTGTAAATAGCTTGTTTTTGTCATGTTCAATCACATAGTTTAAATTCGTCGATCACCATTTTGAAGCTATGATCATTGAACCTTTTGTGAATGTGCTGTGAATAATTTTTTTTAAGTGGAAAAAAATTATAAATAAGCTTTGTGCCCAACCTCAAATAAATATAAATAATATTGGCCCCTATATTACTGTGGTTAACTATCACATTCATGCATTACCATCTGTTTTCATTACAGTTATCCAAAGTGACAGATGTCAGTTGTTGGCGTAGGGATACATGAGGGACTATGTCTAGTAACTTTCAGAGCTGTCCTCCAAGTAACTTGACATGGTAAGATGACATAACATGATAGAGAGGGAAATATGGTCAGAAACAGTTAATAAAGTCATCAAATCACAAAAAGGTTCTTATAAAAGTTCAACACTTTACACATATTACGAAAACATGAAATAAAGTGAATACAAGGTACAGCCCAAAAGTTCTTGGATTGACTGTGTAGCGCACCAACGTGATGCAGCATGGGCTCAAAACGCTAAAGCTATCAACAGATTCATTATCTCCAAAGTGTGTCAAGTTTTATGTGTTAGTGTTAGGGTGCCCTGGGATGTTTGCTAGATGAAAAATGGCAGACTTATAAGAACAGTACATGTGCAACAAGTTTTGCTTGAAACGTGACAAAATTGTTTGAAGAAGAATTTTGGGATGAATCTACGGCCAGAATTTAGAATGATTCTCGTTGATCAAATGATGGTAGAGGTCTACAAACTTTTGGTTGATCCTAAACTAAGAAGCTTAATAGAAAAAAAAAACTCATCTGTAACAATGTTGGCCTACCGTTTGATTCATGCCAATGCATTCTCATAAAGAAAGTTAACATGTAGTGGATCACTGTCATATTTGTGCACTACTTGCTAAATTAGGACCAAGGGCAACATTGTATCAATGTGTGTCCAGGAACAGGTAAGAAATGACTAAAAAAAATATTCCTTTCCAAGGTCATCACTGGTGATGAAAGCTGGACTTACAATTACGAGCCAAAAACCAAGCAAAAATAATTTCAGTAAAAGAGTCCATCTTTACAGTGACTGAGGAAAACAAAGTAGGTCAAGACCAACATCAAGAGAATGCTGATCTGTTTCTTCGGCATGGAAGGGATTGTTCAGGAGTCTGTTCATGTAAAACAGAGGGTGAGTCAGCACTTTAACAAAGAGGTCCTAAGGTGTTTTAGGGAGGATGTGAAATGGAAATGTCTGTAAAAGTGACACCTGACACCCACAGGACTAACCACTGCATAACGTGTCAGCCCACCTGTTCTGTCTGTGCAGCAGTTTATGCTTAAAAAAAAACATAGCAGTAGTCCCCCAAACTTCAGTATTATCCTTTTATAGCCCCCTGCATCTTCTACCTGTTCCCCAATGAGGATCCTGCCAAAGAGGTGATAATTTGACGACAGCAAAGATTCAGGAGGAATCACAAGAGGTACAGAAGAACATCCTACAAACAAAGCTAGAGAGGTGCTTCCAGATGTGGGGAAAACTGCTGGGGGGTGATGTACCAACTCTCAATGGGGATATTTCAAGGAAATAAGTAGTGATTAAAACCCAATATAAGCCTGCATTATTTTATTGGTTAAGTCCAGTAACATTTAGATCACACCTCGTATATTATAATCCAAAGAAAAATGCACTTATTACTTTTTCCTATACATTCTTTATAAATAAAAATATGTACCTCGAGAGTGAAGAGAGATTTTTCTTGAAGAATATAAATGACCATAAATTCACTCATAATTAATGTGTGTGAATTCCTTAATTACTAATTATCCAACAAAATGCATGTTTTAAGGTTGTTGCCATGCAGGGCAAATTAGGTTTGTGGCCCTCATTTTACCGTGTGTATTTGTTTATACTCCCATCTCCTCACAGCATCTTCCTTATTGCTTGCCATACAGTAAATAATTTGTTCTGGACTTCAGCTGCATTCAGCATTAATTGAAAGCATTTAATATTTTGTTTATCTGGCCTAAATTTATCATCCTCAAAACGTTCCTTGCCTGGTCTGCCTATACTTAAATACGTTCCTTTATACATGTTAATGAAGGAAGAGAGCAGAGAAAAAGACTTGCAACACAACTCACCTTAATGGACGCAGTTTATTTTCAAGTTGTATTAGAGGAAGGTCCCAGGTCGTGTCATCATCTCCAAAGTCAGGGGATGGGCTGCATTTCACAGAGCAAGCAATAGACACACAAAAGCGTAAAGATTTTTCTGTTAGCAACAGGCTTCATAAACACCCACACCTTAGTTTGAAAGAGAAGATAAGAAAAGCTCCAAAACCTTTTTGAATCCCATAAATGAGCTAGAACATTTTAATTAGAGATGGTTTCCTCAAATCTTTGGATATTTCGAATCTTTAAAGATATTTGAAATTTGAGGATTCAAACAAATTTCAGATGAGATTCGAAGAAAAGTAATCCTTGTTTTAAATTTGAATTATTTGTTTGGAGCTATTATGGTTTCCCCATTAGTTTACCACTTTATGTGAACATAATCCAAATTAAAGATAAATAATACAAATATCTATGTGAAAATTAGCCTTGATGATTTAAATATTTTATTAATAAAATGAACATTGTGCGATATCTATCGCATGGAGTGCTATGAAATTGTAAAATTAGTCGCCTCTGTGCAGGAACAGGTGCGTATCGAAGCCAGAATTTTAAAATTCTAATTAGATATTTTTAAGTTTTTTAAAAACTGGGTCAAAAGAAATAAAATCAAGAGTTTGTTTAATTCTTTAAAAACCTGGTTGGAGGAAATAAAATGAAGAGATTTTTTCAATTAATCAAAAATATGATCAAAATAAATAAATTTAAGTGTTTTTTTATGTCTGGTTGAAGCAAAGAAAAGATTTTCCTGGAATAACCACATAACGATTATTCTGGGCAAAACCGAATACTTCTTCTAGCGAATTTTTTTTTTTGGCAGCTATAGAACTCAAGATGCACAGAAAAACACAAAGCTGATTATAATTTCAAGAAATAAGCCATTATGTAGATAGACATGCATTTAGAATAATTTAGAATAGTAAATGAGTGAGCATTTGTTAAGCTGCATTTGAACAGAGAGTGCAAGCATTATTTTAGAAGAATTAATTTTGAAAAAACATTCAACTTAAATGTTAGGTATAAAAGCGAAACATAGTTATAAACACAAATGTACACTTGATAGCCCTACCTGCTCATTTCCTCTTGCAGAGCTTCATAATAAGAGCTAGCCGGATTAGACGAAGAAAACTTCCCATCCAATTGCTGCAAAAAACACAACACAGCTTAGAGGATTCAAACTAAAACAATTTAACAAAGTACAAATGTTTGAGATGATATGAATATAAAAGAATAATAAACAGGAAGGCAAAGATAGTGTTAAAAATAACATAAAGAGAACTAAAATAATTAAAAAGTAAATTTGAGTACAAGGGTTGAGAAGCTACAAACCAAATTTGAATCAATGCCACACTTCCGTTTATGATATTCCTTCTATGCCTATTTATAAATATTTTCTTGGGCTTTATATCCACAAATAAATTATGAATCAAGAAATTGGTGAACAAGTCTTGACAGATATAATAACTATCCTATCACATGATCAACACTTTAATAAACTATAAATCTACCAGACAAGAAAGAGAAAGGTAATTTAGGAAGAATAAAACATATTTTAAAAATATAAGTTCAATAATCTTTTTGAAATGTGTTTTTTGATGTTCAACACACCCACTTCTTGGAGTCATTAGCACCTTAACTAAATAGAATTAAAAAGGGAAAAAATTAAACATTAAAATGGATACAGTTCACTGCAGTGGCAGATTTGGTAAATCAGGCTGAGTAGGCTGGAGCCTAGGGCGGCAAATTTGGGGCCAAATTTTTTTTTTGTCTTGCAGAAATTAAAAAAATTCATATTTATATACCTAAATGTTATTAGGTCCACACAAACAATTCAACATGTAATATGTTTCACCACTTAGATAAATTTGTCTACAATTTGCCTAGTCGCATTTGGTTGCGGTGTGGGAACGAGTGACATGACTGTTCGCTAAGTGTGTCTGGCCGAACTGACTGCACGAGCGTGGTGCAGTGCGCTGGAGCCGAAGCGGGGTCGATGTGTAGGCATACGCTGCGTTGTGGTATCGAGTTCGAGAGAGATAGATATAGAGCGGCGATACAAACAGTCTATACAAAGAAATTTCGATTTGTTTGTTATATCATACTTAAATAAATTTCTTGTACTTACGTAAGTAAGTAAGTCTGAACAAAGGATACTGATAATTACATAAGAGAAATAAAACTCCCAATGTAATCTTTTTTATTTCAGTTCTTGGATAAAAAAAATTGTTAGAATGAGTGATGGGAGAAAGCGACTTAGTGGAGCTGAGTGTAAAAAGAAGGCCAAAATTAAGAAAGAAGAACAAGACCAGGTTATCCGTAAAATGATAAAAATTGACAGTTTTTTTAAAAGTGGACGTGGAACTAGTGTTGAAAGACCAGGAACTTCAACAACATGCACTGACACAATACAATCTGGACAAGATGAAACGGATTTGAACTCTGCGACCCAACAACAACAGTCATCTGTTGAACAATCTATTTTTGAAAAAACGGATATTTATGTTTTTGATGAAGAGGTGGCAGAGGAATCATCAATAAGTATAAAAATTGAAGATGCATCTCAGATTCAGATGTTAAGTAATGACCAAGTGCAAACAAGTGAAACAACAGTAAATATAAACAAAGATCCAGCTTTATGGGAAATCAACGATACCTTAAGGGAGATTATCACAAGGTATGGCTTCGGTCAAAACAAGTCTTGTAATTTCTCTAAAAGTGAAAAAGTATATGCTGATCAGCATCTTTTCTTGCCAGTGAGTATCTCCCAAAGAAAAATGAAAAATAATGAAGTAAATGACCGAAATTGGCTGGTTGATTCTGAAAGTAAAAGATCTGTATATTGTGGGCCCTGTTTGGCATTCGGTCCATTGGAGAACAAGACTCAGTTTGAGAACGGAGGATTTAATTACTGGAAAAATGCAGAACACCGAGTAGCTCAGCATGAAAACTCTGCGCGTCATAAATCTAGTATCCTTAGTTTGAAAGTTAGAAGTAAGATTGATGGCTGACTCGACAATTTACTGCATGTCCAGATTGATGAAGAAATTACTTATTGGAGAAACGTTCTGAAGAGGGTTGTTGCCGTAGTGAAGCGACTGTGTTCAAGAGGCCTCGCTTTCAGAGGAAAAAATGAAAAGTTCGGCGATCCGCATAACGGAAATTATTGTATGATTTTGGAACTGTTAGCTGAATTCAATCCTTTTTTAGCCAGTAATATTGAATGATTTGGGAATCAGGGATCTGGAAGTACCAGTTACTTATCAAAGACCGTTTGCGATGAGTTAATTCACTTGATGGGTCATAAAGTCTTAAAACAGATTGGAGATGAGATAAGAAGGGTGAAATATTTTTCCTCAATCATCGATTCAACACCAGATATAGCACATGTGGAACAACTTACCCTCGTCATTAGATACGTTTTGAAAATAGGCGAGCCGTGTGAAAGATTTCTCAAGTTTTTGCCCTCAGTGGGACATAAAGCTGAAGAAATGTTTTCTGCCATTATTTTGGAACTCAAGACACTAGGCATAAATATTGAAGACTGTCGTGGACAATAATATGATAATGCCAGGAACATGTCTGGTGTGTACAATGGCTTACAGGCTAAAATTCAAAGCCAATCACCTTTTGCTTTTTTCGTTCCTTGCTTTGCCCACTCTTTAAATTTAGTGCCAACTGCGGCTACTGAATCTTGCACAGAAGCTTGTCGCTTCTTCATGTTGCTTCAAGAAATTTAATTTTTTTTGTAAGTTCGACACAACTCTGGCAAAAATTAATGACTGAAATCGGAAAAGGGAAAACGCTAAAGAGAGTAAATCTGACACGTTGGTCAGCTAGAGAGGACACATGTAGAAGTTGAGATTATTTGCACGAAGTCCTTAAAATTTTGGAATCAATCAAGGATGATTGTACCGAAAAGCCTGTAATGCGAAACGAAGCGATGGGAATACTTTTGAATTTAGAAAAACTGGAAACGGCGGTAATGGTTGTGTTGTGGAATGTTTTTTTTTGATAGAATAAACAAAGTGAATGTTCAAATTCAGGCTTCTATCGTAGATTTGATCACTGTTGCCGATCTTTACGAATTTCTTTGCAAGTTTTTCGTAGCTGAATGAGAAAATGTTAAGTATTTCGAAGAAAAGGCAATGGAATTAAGCATGTCAAAGCAGTATACTAAAGACATGTGAAAAAGACAACCGAAAAGGAAAAAAAATTATGATGAAACACCCAATGAAGAAATGAGAATTACTGCGAGTGATACTTTCAGGGTTAACACATTTCTCATCCTCATTAATAGACTCGCATTCAAATTAGAAAAACGGCAGGAGGCCTACAACAGGTTCAATGAAAAGTTTTGATTTCAGATCAAAATGAGTGAATTATCATCAACCCATACGGAGAAAGCCCTTTTCTTGTAAGAAATGTATCCTAATGATTTAGAGACTGACTTTGTTCAAGAATGCATACATTTTCAATGCCACCTTTCTTCAGAAAGAATTTTGGTAAAATCAGATTCTGGATCATTGGAAAGTCTATCTTCGTTCCTGCGAAAACAGAATTTGTAAAACGCTTATCCAAATTTGGATATAGCACTTCGCATGGCTCTATATACACCAGCGATAAATTGTTCGGGTGAGAGAAGTTTTTCTTGCTTAAAACGGGTGAAAAATTATCTAAGTTCTACCTTAAGCCGAGAAAAGCTAAACACCATAGCTCTTTTGTGCATAGAGTCAGAACTAATAAACAAGATTTCTTACGACGTTATAATTGATGATTTTGCGAATAGAAAATTGCGCAAAAAGGCACTGTAAAACTTTCATAACTTAATTGAATTTCATTGTCATCATCAGCCGGATTGTTACCAGATAATTGAATATATTGTTTTTAAACTGTAAGTAAGCACGATAAAAAATTATTTAATTACATTTACCGAATATACATTATTGTGTAAGTAGTATTAAGGTATGGCTTACCCCGCTTTATTAGTAGTACATGAATGAGCTTTTATTAGATCAGAAATATACCCAAAAACTATTTCTTGTGCAACCTTAACTAAATCGTTGGATTGTAAAAATAATCTAGGAACTGATACATTGTAAAGGTCGGTAGGGGCGGCTAAATTTGAATAGCCTACTGGCGGCAAATTTGTAAATTTGCACTGGTTCACTGGCTAAAATGTAAAATACAAGGATTAAAAGAATACTGAAATATCCTAAAAAATTAATCTCAATATGAATATTGAAGCACTCTACAAAAGTGGGTCTCATTTTGTATTAACAAGATTTGCCTGCTGTACAAATCTGTGTACAAAATTGTTCTTCATACACTATTGCTTAACACATACTTAAGGTCATATTTAAAATAAAGATACAGTCAAATAGAAGCATAGTGAAAAGTTAACACAAAAGCTAGTTTTCCTCTTAATTAAAATAGATATGATCGAAAAAGAGCTATGTTTAAAATACCATAAATTTACCGGTAGCAACAACACTATCATGAGTGCTGAACTTTTAAGAGATATTTTAGTTTAAATTCACAAGATTAAAATAAATAAGATCTTTATGAGCTGGCAGACAAAACAAGTGATTTGGAGCAAACTATAAGTGTTTGTAATTATTGAAAATAAATTAGTAATAATTTACAGGGTTAGATTTGCATTGACATAATTTATCGGGGAAGCCAGGGTTTTAATCTTAGGTTGGGTGAACAAGAAGGTGACTTTAAGACACTAAAATACTACCTTATGTTTATCTTTAATAATTTTATAATCTTTGAATTTAAAAATGACATCTAGACACGAAAATCAAACCTGAGATCTTTGGCTTTATATGTCAATGCTCTATCACCGAGCTATCCAGGAGTTGTCCCATGCCCGGTGTAGTTCTTCACTCATATTTTAAGGCAGAGTCTATGATAGACTTGCAGAAATAATCAACTATACCCTGATTTTGATAGGAATAACAGTATCTGGTAGTCCCTAAATTTACCAAAACAATTTTAATAAAAATTACATCAAATCATGTGATCTGCAGTTGTCACATTCAATATATATTAGCAATACATATAAAATAAAAATAATATAGTAAAATGTTATCAATATTGGCCGCAAAGAAATTTATTTGAATCTTCTAAAATATTCTTCCAACCAAAATCAGCCTATACATATGTGTGGAGAATGACCCTGTGAACAGTTCAACTCCAGTGACTAGAGCATTGGTGTATTAAGCCAAAAGTCCTGGGTTTGATTCTCATTTACAAGTGTCATTTTTCAATTTAAATATTATAATAATGAGAAGTGATATTGAGTAATAGCTTGGCCATTTAATCCATCTTTACTAATCGTAATTTTAAAATTAGTGTGTATATCATACCTGCACATTGTTAGCTTTGTTAAATAAATCGGGCACTAGTTGGTAGCCTCTTGGTCTCACATAATCCTGAGGTATATCTTTGATCTCAGAGAGTCGCACACCAGGTTTGTTGCGCCGTTGGTATTTGTGCGCCTCTTGATTCATCATGTGCACCTGACATGACAACCAACACTTTGAGTATCATGGTTAGAAAGATATAAGGGTGTGGAGGGAAGTCCACTTTTCCAATTTGAAGTGAACGTTAATCAAACACATGAACTATTCTTGAAGCCGAATAAAACTTCGAATATTTATTATTAGTTGTTTTATGGTCAAAAAATATTATATTTTGGTTATTTATATAACTTCATACACTAACATTACTTGGAAAAGGTTTACTGCACAAGTGTCTATAATATTTAGTTTTATTCTGATAAATTAAGCTATCATCACAGCTTAGTGTTTAATTACATCAGATTTTTTCCATATTAGTATTGATTTGTTATGTATATAATAGCTCATGATGGCAATAAGTGACCATAAAGTGAATGGTTTATATGTCAATATTTTTATTGGTGAAGCTTCATAGCTGTCAAAGCTGAAAAAAAAAAATTGAAGCTAATATTTGTTCTGAACATTAAATGTTTTATTACGAAAATGTTTATTAGACTTTATCCTAAGATGGCAAATCAAGCTATAAATACAATATGTAATAAAACTACCGGTACCTCATATTTTTGAAATGTGAAAACTAATAATCGTATTGACAAAATTATTAAAAAATAATGAGTTTGAAAGTGCTTTAATCTTGAACTTGAGCAACCGCTATTAATAGAAGTTTGAGTTTGAAAAAAACTCCTTGTAATTTTGACAAATTTGAGCTTGTCTTGTGAGCCTATTTCTGTGTTGTTTTGTGGGTATTATGCATCTGGTAATGTATGACATTGTTTCCAGTGCCTAGTGCTCTTTTCTCAATTTGTCTGGGCGTTGTTTGTGCAAGGTGCAGTTTTCTTTACATCATTACTGTTTCCAGCCTGTGGCCTAGGTCACTTTTTTATTCAACTCAGATATTTTCTACTACCAGCTTGCTAGGCCTGTCATAGCTTCATATTGAAATTTTCAGTTGACGTAAAATATTAATGCAAAATGTTACAGTTGCAAAAATAATGTTTTGTTAACAAATCTTATTTTAATTTTAGATATTTTTACCTATTTGTTAAAGGTTTTATTTTTATTTAAATAATTAAGTTAAAAAAAAAAGCTCATATGGAGATTGAAATGAAGTTATCTAAACTAGATACTCACAATATTTATGAGAAGTTCATTTGAGTTAGACTGATTGAAAAGTCTTTATTTTTGTTGGATAATAGTTTATAAAATCCATATTTTTTTCAAGTGAAGTCAAATCTGACAAATTTATTAATCGTTGCACAACCTAAGTGTGGGATTTATTTGAAATGTTTCAAACAGCTACCTAAGTAGTACTTATGTTACCTAAACTGCAGGGGCGAATCCCTCATGCATGCTTAGCCATGTGCCACATGCTTGAAGACATAAGAGTAAAAAGTAATTTTTACAATCCTAGTAATATTATTGCTTTGATAGGCATTTTAATCTCAGCCACGCTTACGAGCATTTGGTAGCATCACACCTGACTCTGTATATGTTACCCACAGTGATGCGGGCTGTAGCCTGAAAGCTACCAGCCATTAGACTACAGGTACGGTGATACACAGGCGCGGCTTCCTTCATTTCCCTCCCCATCCCACACTTACAGTTGGTCATGCATGCACTTTAGAAAATGCAACACACAGCCACCAGCTAACAATATATTTATTAGTCTGGGTGTGCTGCGCTTACAGTTATTTTGCAAGTATGGTGTGCATTGCATTTCCGTTTTTTTAGTAGGATTTTACTAAACAATGTGTGCTATTTAATGCTCATTTTACATATAAATGAACTTTATAGCAGAAATAATCAGATTGTAAACATGTGCCCAAATTGTTAGTACATTTTTAATCAACTTTTCTATGTCTATTATTTTACCATTATGATTATATTTAATATTTTCATATAGTATATATGCTCTGGAAGTTAATATATTAATTTGTTCATCCAATCATTTGTAATTTAACTTTATAGTGTGATAGAGTTATTTTATTTAGAAGAGTGAAATATGCCTATTGAGAGTTAGAGTTGTGTTATGCATTGTGTTAGAGAGAGAAAATATATGGAGCTTGATTAAACTTTGAAGTCTTCGTATTTACAGGCGTTTTCCAACCTCCTAACCCAGCACCTACTAAGCCTGCGATAACAAAGTGGTTATTTTCAAAATTTAACTATAAAACATACATAAAATGTCACATATTTCAAAATTCCCGGGGAAGAAGCCCCCAGACCCCCACTTCATTAATCCCTCATGAGCGCATGCCTAGATTTTGAGGTCAGAATTTGCCACTGCTAAACTGGTATCTTTACCTTTCCTTAGACAATAATTTAGTTAGTGACTTTGTCATAGACTACTTTTTTTTAAATTGGAGAAATCAAGGCCGTAGCCAGCCAATAATTTCAGGGGAGGTTTGATGGGCACATCCCCAATAGCTGGAGGCTAGAAAAAATTATAAATGATAAACAATTCTAGAAGCTATTTGAAGTTTTTTTTATGGCAACATAGCCACCTAACTGCCAGAGGCTCGGAAAAATCTATATATTTAAACATCTGTATAAGTCCTTTAAAGTGTTTTTTTATAGTAACATAGTATAGGAAATATATATAGTAAGGAAAAATTCAAATTTAAACACCTCTAGACACTATCTGAAATGTCTTTTTTATAGCAACATAAACCCTTAACTGCAAAAGACTAGGACAAATTCTAAATATTAAGCACCAATAAAAGCTATCTGAAGTGTGTTTTATGACAACATAACACCATATCTGCCGAAGGCTAGAAAAAATTATAGATACTAAACACCTCTAGAAGCTATCTGAAGTGTTTTTAAGGCAACATAAAGGCTGAAGGCAAGAAAAAAATTCTTAATATTAAACATCTCTAGAAGTTCTCTGAAGTCCTTTTTTATGGTAACACATTCCCCTAATTTGTACTTTTGCCTTAATTTTGATATTGTTTGAACCATAAATAAAGCTATATATATTTTGTTAATTAAATTTCGGGGTGGTGGGCGGGTGGGGGGTTTGAACCTCCAAAACCCCTCTCTAACTACGGCCTTGGCAGAAATTAGAATTTAGAAAATATGTATACAAATATTTTATTATTGCAGGTACCTAATTTTATCAGGACCGATTTGGTTCTAGGGTAATAAATGTACTCACTTTTTGAGAGAAGGTTATAAGTTCCGCCTGTCTGTTTGGTGTATAGTGCTGTTTCTGGCGTGGATGGTTCGGTACTTTCCTGCGGACTGGTTTGGGTGGTGGCTTCTCACCGCGTCGCCAGCTGCGGTAATATCGCTGAATAATAACGACGGCGTCTTCATTTGTCAGACCTTCTCTCTGTACATAAATAAGGTTGGGTAAATTAACTTTGCCATTTATTGTTTTATTTTACCAGGTCTGTTAGGTGATAGTAATTAATTTCCTAAGAATATAACCATAGTCTCTTAGTCTAGTGGCAGCAATGTAAGTTTTTAACTGTGTTACTCTTTTCATATTAAAAGCCATATTGTGTTAATTCCCTTAAATCTGTTACTATATAAAAGTAGGATAATGATGTGTAAGCAGTATTAATATTTTAAGAAACAATTTGTGTTAACTTTACAAACTTTTAATTTATATACCATAAAGGTTCTCAACTCATTATTTTTATGCAAATACTCTCCTTTTAAATTAATCATAGGCTTACACTAGTACTCTCAACCATGGGAAAAAACTATGCTTTTTTAACAGTTTATATTATATTATTTTTAATAGTGATTACTTGATACATAGAAATAAACACTCAACTCAGTATATGGACTGTGATTGAAAGTAAGTGTAAGTTCACCTCAAGCGCTCGTTGGGCAGTGTCAGGGTTTTCGTGTGTCTCCAGAACTCTTCTAACCCTCGCCTCCAACTCAGGGCCCCATCTTCGTCGAACTGTGTATCCTCGGAAATCTATAGCAAGAATAGTAAGCTATACATCAAATTGCCTAAAACATTTTGCCAATCAAAAATCTTGTAACCAAAGGCCATGATAGTCATAGACTAATTCCAGCAAATTAAACAATTTTAGTGAATGCCTGGTTTATCATTTATTGTGTTCTTACCTTAATATCAACCAATCAAACCAATCAACAACAGTCAAAAGCTTTAGTCATTATTACTACTATCATTATTGTTTTTATATAGGTACATGCTAATGCAACTAAAGCAATTAGCACATATGATTGTAGTTTTAGTGATCTCAAAATCATTTGTACCTTACCTGCTTCACATAAAAAATGCTACAATCACACTCTCTACTGGCATTATAACCTATCAGAAGTTGTTAATCAGTTTTTGGAGCTCAACAAAGTCAATATGTATTTTCAGTGTATAATACTTTGGGTACTACAAAGCTATATTCTCCAAAAACATTACCAAAGGTGAAAACTGTTGAAAGAAGAACCATTGTTTTGGTGTTTCACCCTGTAGACATGTGCAACACCACCTAATAAAACAGTGTTCTACAACTCTGAATCACGTGTTTCCTCCTAATACTGTCAAAATTTAGGTAATGACTCACGGCTTTGAATGACAACGGCGGCGGACTCCTTGTCCATATCTTTCTTTGGCATGTTGTTCTCCTTGCCCTCGCCGATCTCTTGTGATGAGAAACCCCGCAGTAACTTGGCCTTGAACCACGCGCCAGGCTTGTTGGCTGCAGCTGCTGCAAATACCTCTCATATGTTCACTCACTATGCGGGATATTTTGATAGCTATTATAATTATTATGATTGAATAAACACTTCAAAATTATATAATGAAAATTGAAAAATGACACCTGGACATGGGAAGAGCCCGGGAACTTTGACTTAGTATGCCAATACTCTAACAACTGAGCTATCCAGGAATCATCCCATGCCCAGGGTCATTCTTCCCTCATATTTAAGGCAGAATCTATTATGGATATTCAGGTCAGAGAATTGAGGGTCATTTTCCCATTCTTTCTTTAGTCTAATACTGATGCGTTTCCTCCTCAAACCTACATATTAGACTAATCCTAATGTTAAATAAAACCTAGATTGACGTAAATACTACAGAGTTTTATTAACTAACAATTTTTTTTATAATAGTAAGTTTGTTGAAGAAACAACACACCTTGGTGTGATGTTTTATAAGCCTTTGTTTCCCTCCGTCACGGCTTTGTTTAGATTACTGCTAAATAGATTTTTAAATTTGGAACGACCATTTATACTTCACAAGACATCAGATGTTTCCTTTTTTGTGCTAGAAGAGGTAAATTGGCTAGGCCATGGCCCCGTAAGGGATACAACAAGTGGTGAAAGTTTGTGAAATACTAGTCTAAGGCCTTAGGCTCACACTAGACAAGATTGGTAATAACAAGGAGGTTAAGGTTCAAATCTCCGTCAAACGCAGTGGCGGCCGTATTCCCCATGTGGTTTATCTTCGTTTTTTTCCCATCCCCTCTCCATGCTTATGTGGGTACATTTCCTCTAACCCCTACTCTCCTTGTCTCTATCTAATAGAGTATGTCGTTGATAACAATGGAATGGCACAATAAACTGACCTTTCTTGACCCTGGCAGCCTCCTGTTCTTTCTTGAGTAGTTCTTGTCTGGTCTGTTCCACGACATGGCGGCGTGTGATCCATCCTCTAACGTAGCGCTGGAGTGTTACCACACTGCATGCTACCTGCCACTTGGCTCGCTGGTACTTTACTCGAGCCAGCCACCGCCGCACACAGGCTTGCACCATAACTATTTTGCGCACCTGATAAAAACATTGTACTACAATCAGAAGGTTCATTTTCTTATAATTCATCACTTTTATAATTTTTGTCATTAAATAAAAACAAAAACATAGCTTGGACAAATTTATCATTGGTTAAATTGGTTTGAATCGGAAGTAACAGCTAGCACACTTACCTGAGTGATATTAGAGTTTAAATTGTTTAGATAACATTATCGCTAAGATAAGTGTGCCTTGTGCTCCATTTGTAAAATTGAAAAAGTAGGATGATTGAAAAATAAAAGACACAAGTTAAGATTTCTGAGTATAATTTAACCTGGTGAATGCTCTTAATTAAATAATTTTGGCTTAAGTATTTCAATTTGAGAGTTTGCCCCAAATATATGTTAACTATATATACAACTGACCTGATCCTCATATAGCTTGGACAAGTATTCAACATGGTAATACTTAAGGAACACTTTAGTCTTGCCAAGAGCCCAACCATCCATCTTGAGCCTCACGAGAAGAAGACGGCAGTTGTCTCTTGATGCCACTACCCTTTCTTCAAATCCAAATGCTAAAAAACAATATCTGTAAAAAAAGTTAATAAATCGTGAAATTAATACTAGAGCAGCTTAATGGTTTTGAAATGCTATATTAATAAGAAAACATTTTTTTCCCCAGTAACACATTTGATAATCGAAATTATAAAATTTTACAAGGGTATTTTTTGTCTTTGCATTGCATCTTATTATGCATTCTGGCTATCTATATCCTCAACTAATGGGATAAAAATAATGAAGATATAATTTAGAGGAAATATTCTCGCATTTGTGTGTTTGGGGAGTAGAACATAGTTTAGGAAAACAACCTTTGTTACATTCAACCAAGATTAAAACCACAATTTTAACATCAATGGCATACCAATCTATTCTAATAGTGATGCCTTAGATCAGGGGTTTCCAACTTAAAATTCCCGATGGCCCCCAATAACTCTACGATCATTATCATAATCGGCTTGTTTTTGTCACGTTATGAAAAAAAAAACAGGAATTCAAATTATGAATGAAATAAGAAATGATAATTTGAACATGTTTAATTTCATAATAAATGAATTTCTTGACAAAAGTATATTATCTTTGATATGTTTTACTCTATATGTTATCCCACACAAGTCAAAACTCTAAGCTTCTCAGTTAACCACATAAATTTTACTACAGTAAAATACTTTTACAATAAACTTTTGTGTGCCACCAAAAAAGGCATGGTGAGCTGCCATTTGTAAATCCTTCCCTTAGATAATGCCACCAATGATGCTGGTAAATGAAGTGAATGCTTGCAAAGCTGTTAGCAGCCAATAAAACTATTTCCCCCATCTAATATACAAGTAAACTAAGTATGTATAATCAGTCAAGTAGAACCCAAGGCTCAAGTGTTATTTTATTAGTTTAATGTTTTATAACGCTTACCACTACAACAACCATATGTATATCTAGTTATATAAGTACTTTGTTCTCTACAAGAAAACAAATGCAGGTGAGGTTATGTATATAAAAGCCCTTACCTCTTAAGAAAATCAGCAAAAGGCAGCCTATGTGAAAATCCATTTTGGCGGATACGTATAGTTTCTAGCACTCCAGTGTAGCGAAGTTGTTTGACCACCTTGCCTGAGTCAAAGAGACGAGGTTCGCGAGTGTCGTTGGGCTTGAGGCAGCGGACAAATTGTGGCGTTCCACTCACCATCTTCTGCAGCAAGTCCATCAGTGAGTAACGGAAGTACGTTGAAACTGTTTGCTGTGCTCGAGACTGCGAGGCCAGTCCTATACTACTATAGCGCTCCTACACAAGGGCAGTTAACTCAATATTAGAGGATACATGCAAACTACGATGTTTTTTTCATTTTATAATTTTGTCCACACCTTTTGATTAATTTATATTTACATTAAATATGATTTTCCATATTTTACTCTTTTTTCTAATCAGAAAATGTAGGATTAAATACATAACATGAGTGAGTAATCTGTTTGATTAAAAAACAGAAGCTATTATTTTCATTTAAGAATTTCAGTCGCAGGCCACTTCAATATTAACCAAGTGATGAATTCCAAGATACTATCCATAACAACATTATTCCTCCATGGGTATGACCAAACAACCTCTAAACACTTAACCTCACTATTTTGAGCACTACCATCTGAGGGCCCAACTTATATTACAGATCCTACACACTATAGTTTGTTTCTTCTATCTTCACAGACACTTAGAGGGCTCAGCACTTAGGACTGCACTTAGAATGAACTTTTAGTTTAGATGTTTCATTATAATGTCAAGGCAACATGCCACTGAGTTTTGAACCACGGTCTTCAAGTGTACTTATCATATTCTGAAGATCAAAAAACTATTAGGTAATGGTTCTCAACTTTGTACAACATTAAGAGAATACTTTCAAAAACCTGGAGTCACAATCCCTTATATGATAATATTATAATATTTTCATCAGTTTTACTTTCTATCCATTACTGTTTCTAGCCTATGGTCCGGGTCAGGTTTTTATTCAAGCCATATATTTTCCACTACCAGCTGGTTAGGCCTGTCGTAGCTTCATATTCCTTGTAATCTAATTTAAGACTAGGAGAGGCACAACATCTAGTCCCCGGCCATCAATTTATCAATGTGAGAGGGTAAACCCACATTTCACCAATGATACATTTTCGGCCATTCCAGGAATCGAGCCCGGGACCCTTTGTTCAGTAGGTAGACACGCTACCGAGTGAGCTAAGGTGTCGAATTTTCATCATAGATATTAAATACAAAGAATAAAGATAAATGATTAAGGCTTAAAATGATTAGAAGCTAAAAATTAGACCTAAAAGATGTTTAAATTGGTCACTGATAGTTTACTTTGAAACTTGCTGCTAGTCTTAAAAAAAAACATTATCGTCAATATTTTTAGCACCACATCTTACCACATCTTACCCATTCGGGTTATAGGCTTGTATACTAATTGCCCTTATGGGTTTGGGATAAGCAAGGTTAAATTCTAGAGGAAGTGTATCAGCATTTGTGTGGAGAGAAAATCATTTAGAGAAAACCACCCCGGTATACTCGAGATGGATCAAACCACGATCCATCCTCATAAGCAGTCTAGCCTATTGTGAGAGTAGCACCTTAAATAATGTGGCCACTGAAGCGAGTGTAGTCAATATTAAACTATTAGATGTTTCATAAGAGATGTGGGGTTGAAAAATATATATTTCACCATTTTTAAAATGTAAATACACTGTCAAAATTAGAAACAAAAAATATGTCTCAGTGTTTGCACAAGGATGTTGATGTGTGGATGTTGTTGAAGCGAAAGGAGTATGCAAGGATAGGGAAGTGTGGAGAAAGTTAATGAGGATTGATTAAGATATTCTTTGAGTTATTTTAACAGTTTCTTGCCTACCCTGTAAGGAAATGGCATGATTAGGTATATATGTATATTTGTACATGTTTAGGCAGTTGTGATTTTAAGTTTGGAATCTTTATTCTTATGTTGGTGTACAATATAGCCTCTGTGATATAGGACCTGACCTTTGAATCAGAGCCCATGCTGGGTGTCACTCGGGGTGACTCCTGACTGACAGAGTAGAGGTTGCCAGTCTTGGTGAGTGGGCACTGGAACAAGTAGCGTACCATGTCTCGGTGGGACTGGCGGAGCAGCTGTATTACCTCAGGTGGCAGGAAATTACGATTCTTCTCTAGGAAGTTCTCGGCTTGGTATACCACTCGGCCAGCATAGTGGTGCACGGCAAAACACAGGGCGTTGGACTTGGGACGCACGTAAAACTTGCTCTTCACATTGTTGTGAAATTTCTCTGTGAATAAGAATTAGGGTTTAAAAATAAATAAATAAATAAATGCACAAACAATTTTATTTAACTGTTCCAAATTTAGAGTCTTAACATAGGAACTTGGTTCCTTGAATGTGAGTGGACTTTTCTAATATAAATCTGTGGGTTACTCTTTTTGGTAAGTACGTATTTAAAAAAAAATTAATGAGGGCATGCAAGAAAGTATTTTTCACTTTGGGTTGAGTCTGAATGTAAATACAGGGTTTTATTCAAATTTGAGTAATATAAAATAATATTTGTAAAACAATTATTTCAAGTTAAAGTATGTAATAGATTAATGTATAAACCCCAAACAGAACTTTATATATTTTAGATATTTTTTTTTTGTGGAAAAATTTGTGATTTTACACATTCTGATTTTTAATATAGCTGTACAAGCTATACATTTTTCAATCAGAAAAAAGAAAATGGTATAATGTTTTATATTAAATTATATCTTAAGATTGAATCAATTTAATCAATCTCAATTTTATTTAGATAAAATTAAAAATTCTGAGTATCTACTCAAATTTTTAAAGTTTTGGAAAAAAAATGTTGAGTCAAGCTCTAGCAACTAGGCCATTAAAACTCAACTAAAACCCGAGTTTTATAGTACTGGCACACTCCTTATTTAAATAGATGTGTAAAATGTGAGTTTAATCTGAACAATAAGAGGGAATAAAGTATGTAAGCATGAAGAACCAAGTTTACTTGTAGCTATTATGGTATAATTTAGCAATTTTTCCCTATCACTTTAATTGATAGAGGTTTTTCACTCTTTTTATGATTTATTTAACTCTGAAAATTGAAAATTGACACCTGGACACAGGAATAGAACCCGGGACCGTTGGCTTAGTACGTCAATGCTCTAACCACTGAGCTATACAGGAATCATCCCTTGCCTATGGGCATTCTACACTCATATTTTAAGGCAGAGTCTATGATGGATGTGCAGAAATTGTCGGCAACAAATGTGTGATTTATTAAGATCACGAGCTATCAGATAACGCAGCCACCTTCGACTCGGTAGTTGGCTTATTGCTGCCACTTGTACAATTATTATAAGTGTAAGGGAGTGCATGTTTAAGAATTAAATAGCTAAAGCTATTATTTATGCTTTTAGTGAGGATGACTCCATCTAGCTATCATATTCTGAAAATTGAAAAATGACACCTGGACACGGGAATAGAACCTAGGACTGTTGGCTTAGTACGCCAATGCTCTAACCTCTGAGCTACCTAGGAATCATCTCGTGCTCCCTGAACTTTTATTTGTATTTCTATTCAATTAAACACTCTCATATACCCCTTTATAATACAGTTTTACTGGTCTATTAAACACTCTCATATACCCCTTTATAATACAGTTTTACTGGTCTATTAAACACTCTCATATACCCCTTTATAATACAGTTTTACTGGTCTATTAAACACTCTCATATACCCCTTTATAATACAGTTTTACTGGTCTATTAAAATTATTTTTTTAATCTGTATAGTTTTGTGAAATAGACCTACACAATTTCAAATAACTCAATTAAAGCAGGTCTTCTAATTTTTACTTTTGCACCATATCTCTCTACCACTTCAGGTTTATGCATATAATATACTAATTACGCTAATGTGTTAGGGATGAGGAAGGTGAGGAAGGTTGATATTAGAGTAAGCATACCTGCAATTGTGTGGGGAGAGAGTGGAGGACCACTTAAGAAAAACCATCCCCACTACACCCGACCTGGATTCGAACCCTGATCTCGTCATCAGCAGTCCAGTTTACTGCAATAGTGAATCCTTAGATCAGGGTTCAAAAACTCGCGTCCCACAAACCGCATACGGCCCACGAGACATATCTAGCTTTATATTACTATCCAGCCTACAGTAAGTTACTCACACACAAAAATAGTTTAATTTTAGTGTGTACATAAGTTTGAAAATCAACTATAGTNATTATTAATTTACATAATTTAATAAATAATGCCACGAATATTTCTCTAAGCCACATACACATCTTGGAAAATATCAGTTTTTAAATATTTTAACCATGCCCTAATGATTTTAAATACATAATTTAGCAACAAATAAATAGTATAAGCCTTTATGGGCGGGCACGCATATTACATGTTGGTATCTTCTAAACTAATTTTCCAGTATTGGAGAGTTCAGGGTTCAAATTCCAAATAGATGTTTAGAAGGTGGATTTTCCTATAAGGTTTCCCACATTCCCTTCAATCAAATTTGGTCACATTTCCTTTAAATTATATCTTCCTCATCCCTTACCCACTAGTGTGATTGAAATGTGTATAGTTCAGACAAGTAGAATGTCACACTGAAAAAAAAAAGTTTAGATTTTGTTTGAGCAAATGTGTTTCTCTAGACTGTGGCCTGCAACATGCCCCAAGTTTGTGAATCTGGCCTTTCAATTGATTTGAAATTGAGATCAACTCCTTAGACCATGTAGCCACCAAAATGGGTTTTCCCAATAAAGTGGTTCAACAAACCAATGAGAGAGCGATCTGTAGCCCGAGGGAATCTGCTTTCTTCGTCCAAAAGTGCGAGTAGCCCAAGTGGCTTCGAGAGCAACATGTCGAGAACAGGTCTGTTGTCAGAGAACTCTACAAGGTCTACAGGGATCCCCTCAGCCATGTATTCCTGCAACAAGCAATGGTGAATTGAGGTTACCTGGTGGTCGAGGTGTAAGGTGTCAGACTTCTGTGCTAGGGGTCTGAGGTTCAATCCTCGGTACTGGCACGGATTTATCTGATTGTAAAACTTCCTCCTCCTCTGACAAGACGTGTATTAATCATAACTTGTGAATGTGTGGAATGCCAGGCCTCCACCGTGGTTCGGATTCCACGTTAAACTGTAGGTCCTACATTTCACTACACAATTACCCTACCATTACACATTAGCATAAGGGTGTATAACCAAACAGGTAGTAAGACGCGGTGCTAATAATAATACTAATGATGATGATGATGGTGATGATAATGATGATGATAATGATAATTACAATTATGAGAATGATAATGATGATGATGATGATAAGAATGATGATAAGAATAATTAAGATGATAATGATGATAAGAATGATGATAAGAATAATTAAGATGATAAAGGTGATAAAGGTTATAAAGATGATGTAGATGATGATGATGATGATGATATTATTATTATTATTATTATTACTATTAATAGTGGATTCATCACAATTATCAACTAGTATTGTTTCAGCAATAAGAAAAATTAGTAAATTACCTATAAAATAAAGATAGAACACTCAACTCCTCAAATCCTATGGGATTCAAGATTCTTAAAGATCTCAAAAATCACCTCTAGTACAGTTAATAAGACCTTGACTACAAATAACATTTTCAAGCAATTGATACTAAAATTATATAGATTTGTTTATTTGAAAGGGTTACAAAATCACAAGAAAGTATAAAATTATATAAAAATAATTAATTTACTAAAAAAAATAGTGTTCTCATTGTTGTTTAGGATGTAATAAAAATCACTTTAACTAAAATAGTGCATTTTTAAAGATCTGAGAATTCAAATTTGGAGTTTAGATTCAAAAGAAAATTTAGGATTCGACTCATCTCTAAAATAAAATGATGTAAAATACAAGTGATAGGGAAAGAAGACAACCTGAAAGGATGGTTAGGTTAGGCTTTTATAGAAAACAATCATCTCCCTTCATTTATTCTTATTCTATTCACACCTTCATCTTCTGCTTGCTTTCACAGTTACACATTAGATGCGTTTTCAGAAATATTCATTTTTCATGTTAATAATGAAATAAAAGGAATATGTCCGAAAATGTTAAATGTGTAATATTGTGAAAGTTAACATAAGATGGAAGTGTGAAGACTATGATAAAATAGAGAGTGAAGATTATTTATTTCTATCGAGGTCTTGCCTATACCCCACACACTGCTTTTATCAGGTTGACTTCCTTCCATATCACTTACATTATTTCCCAGAGTTTCCAACTATTTATGCATACCAGTAAATAAAATATTTCTAAAATTAAATGAATGCTACAATAAAAGACAAATGATATTATTTCAGCTTTTTTTTTGTTGTAAAATGTTATGCCTCTAGTTTAACTTAAAATTTAAATAATTATATATTTGTGAGTGATGTGTAACATATTATATACTGATAAAAACAGCATCCAAAACCTAATGCTTCCATTAAGACAAAAACATTTTTTTTTTAAAAAGATTGTACAAAAGTTACCTGTTGCTCCCAGGTGAAAATGTGTTGGTTGAAGTAATATTGAATCTGCTCATTTGCAACATTTATGCACAGCTGCTCGAATGAATTATTAGGGAAGTTCTCAAAGCCGAAAATATCAAGTAGACCCACAGCTAGGGGTTCATCACTGCAACAGATGAAAACCAGCACATTAAATTGGTGAGCATATAGGGAGGAAAGGGACCATTACTACATTGTTCTCATTTTTATAATTTGCATACTGCCATTCATAATATCCCAAACAATTTCAATTTAAAAAAAGTTTGAATCAGTGCTTTTACTCTAAAGATAAGCTATCATCACAAATATTCTAGTTTTATATTTATTAGTTTACTATGAACACAGGTACATTTTAGTGACAATTTTGATTAGAATGATTGGAATTTTTTAAAAAAATGTTGTTTTATAGTTGTGTTCTACACTCACTTAATATGTCTTTGTTTCCGCCTGGATTTTCCCTATTATAATGAAGTGCTAATGACATCTTGCCTGATATATCCCCAACAGGATTTCAATCATGAATCTTCGAATATCCTCAAAAAATGGTAGATCAGCATCTAAAGCAAATGCCTCCTCTCTTGGTTATGACAGTACCAAATTCAAATATTTTGTTGCTAATTATTTATTTAGCACTGAGTCTTACTACCCATTCGGGTTATATGCCTGAAGGTAATTGGCCCTTTTCATTTGGCATGGAAATGCAGAGTCATTGGAAAAAACTGTTATCTTCAAGAATTTTTATTGTTTTTCAATTTTATTTTCGGAAACGGTTTGTTCAAGAATAAAAGCATGTTTATTAAACTATACTTTTTATATACACGCCTCTTATATAATTTTAACAGTGATCAAATATCGATAAAATTGACATTTTTCAATTGAAAACTGCCGGCTTCAAAAGAAAATGTAACAATTAATAAACATCGATACATTATCTTTGAAGGGGTGTTGTAAATATTAACATAAGAATCTCACTCGTTCTCGAGAAAACTGATATTTTCAAAAGTATGATTTTTTCACAAGACCTGCCCAGTGGCTAGCGCCATCTACGGTTTTCCTGATTCACCTATTCTTGTTGGCGCGGAAGGGTACTTTGGTCGGTTGTGAAGCCACGTCATGCCTTTCACCCTCCCGCCCACCATCCCACAAAATAGGTTTTAGACTTGCACTCAACAGGGCCAAGGGCCTAAAGTACTAATCACGCTAATAGGTTAGGAATAGGGAAGGTTGAATTTAGAGGAAGTGAACTTGCAATTTCGTGGAAAACCACGAACCACCGAACTGAGATTCAAACCTCGATCTCCCAGTCCTCGGCAGTCTTGCTCAACATGTGTGTTAGCTAACTATGCCACCGAGGCGGGTTGTTGCTAATTAATTATCTAAGAAAGATGACACATTGATTTGATCACTGATAAGATAAAATGTATCTTTAATTACACATACATACCTAATCACACTGTTCCCTTAGGGGGTAGGCTAGAAACTTAGCATGTAGCTAAAAAAAAATTCATACTTAATTCATCCTCACTAAATTTCTCCACACATCCCTATCCCTACATACTACCTTCGCTTCAACAACATCCATACACCAAGTCATGTATGCTCTTTTATTTTAAAAATTCTTGGTGTTTCTCTTTTTCACACATTCATCTACAACAGTTAGCTATGTCTTAAATGGCCTTTCCATTCCTTTTGATCCACACATTCTACCTTCATATATTTGCTTTGTCACTTTATCCACATGTTAATAAATGTATTCTTATTAAAATGATCATAAAATCTAAAGTTCTCACCTGCAGGCTCTGCTAAACATAAGCAGGGTGTTGATCTGGTTGACCATCCAGTCGAACAGTCGCCCGTACAGACCTTTAGCCATGGCGTCTCGAGCAGCGCAGGCCTCTATCACAGTGTTGTTTCGAGTAATGGTTTCCCCTCGGGTTACAACACTGTTACTGGTGAGAGACTCCAGCAGGTCACTTGGCTCCACTCCCAACAACTTGGAGACTAGCACATAACAGGGTCATCACAAGTAGGTTAGGTTACTTTTACTTCAATATTTTTATGTGTTTATATCACATCTTACCACTCATTTGGGCAATTAACATTTAATTACTCAAATGAGGGGCGATAAGTAAGGTAAAATTTAGAGTAAATAAGCCCATGTTTGCATGAGGGAGTCTGGAGGAAAATTCACCCTTAGTACATCTGGCAGATATTATAATTCTCACTCCCTAGTCACTGACAAATTTGAAACCTTTGTTTGAGTACCTGCTAATGGGGGTTTTACTTAAGTTTTTTTTAGGTTTAACATCACTTCTTACGACTCATTTGGGCTCCACACCTATTTAGGCCTATTAATTACACTAGTGTTTTCAATAATTAGGAAGGTTTTATTTAGAGGAAGTGTACCTGCATTTGCATATATGGGGAGTGGAGGATCGTTTAGGAAAATCCACCCTTAGTAGACCCGACCAGGATTAAACCCTGATCTACCCATTTTCAGCAGCTTAGTATACTGCAAGACCATCCAGCCACCGAAGTGGGTGCTTTTTAATTCCCTACAGTAAGTTTATCTTAATTTCATATTTTTGATAAAGGATAAGAGAAGTTTACCTACCTACCATCCAACTTAGTTAAAAGTGAATGCATAAATAACGGGACTTATAGTAAAAAAAGAAGAAAATACAAGGAAACACAAAATGATCACATTCCTGACAAAGAGGTTAAAAGATATAGAAGATGCAATGGAAAGTGGACTACAGAGAGTTTTATATATCAAGTTTTCACAAAACTCATCCTCATTCTCATAAAAACTTAGACAAAACTGACTTTTGCTTACTCTCAATTTGTTGTAATAGCAAGTTATATTTATGTTATTGAAGAAAGCACTAAACTCTCTGCTAAAATATTTAAAGTATTTAAGCATTTATATAAAGGCTGGGAATCTATAAAGTTGAAGATTTGTTTGCATCCTCAAAAATGTTTGAGAAAAAATTATTTTAAATAATTTTAATACTTTTATTTTTTTATATATCTATAACTAATACCGGTATAATATATTATGTGCCAAAAAAATGTTTTTGGTAAAACAAATTTTTTACAGGTTGTGAAACACAGATATAATAAAATCAACCTGACATTGTATAGAATTAAAGTTCACCTAGATTCTGCACTCACCTCTATGTAAAGGTCCAAGGTCAATAATCCTGACAGTGGCTAGATTGTGCACTCACCTCTATGTAAAGGTGCAAGGTCAATAATCCTGCTCTTGTTGTCAGTGTTGTCTTGAGTGACCACTTCACCAAACTCAAGGTCGCCAAGGTGTAGAATAGCAGCAAGGATGCGATACACAGTATCCACTTGCTCATCTTGAAAACCAAGAAGTCTGAATCCTACCTTCAGTTGCTTGAACCTGGCAATATTGGTCTGAAACATAAACAATATATTTTACATATCTGTGTATTCTTTACATGCACTCATTTTTTGATCCACATTTTCTGGTTGTCAAATATTAAGCGGGGAGGGGGAAGTAATAAAATTTATCAACATCCTTTATTTTGATAAAAATAAATATTTTAAATCCAATTTTCAAAATGCACTATGCTATATATATTTTTTTTTTTTTCCATTTAGATCTAAATTCAATTTTCTCATAAAATTGTTTAGGTACCGTAAAGTAAATTGATTTAACTAAGAAAACTTTTAGTTTCGCAAACAAGTTGGCAAAACAAATTCTGTACAGTTCTAGTCTAACTTGCAAATGTTGTCTAATAAAAGTACATAATATAAAATATATATCCTTTTTAATAGAGATGAGAGTTTGAATGCTTAAGGATAATCAAGATTCGAGGTTTGGAGAAAATTTCAGATTTGAGACTCAAATCCTTAGAAAAAATATATAAATATATTTTTCTATGTTTCAAGATAAATTTGTTTTAAAGCTCTAATACTGCTGAATGGTGGTTCAGAACTAATTATAATTATAGGATGAACTTAACAACCAGGCCCCAGACCAGTAATTTAACACTTAACTAACTATATCAATGTTATAATAAATGGGTTATAAGAAAGCTTATTAACATTTAGTTACTATTTTCTATTATTTTATTTATATTTCCTCTTATGTTCATAATCATTCAAATATTTAGATTCAGGATTTGAAGATAAACTGGAGATTCGAATTCAAGATTCAGATTCGTAAAATAGTAGATTTGACCCAACTCTACATTTTAACATATATGTATCATTGCTAGTAAATATATATATATATATATATATATTTATGTACTTATTATCACTTTTTACACTTAACAAAACATTGAATTGGTTTGAATAACCTGAAGAAATAGGTTAGCTACTGCTTTCTATCACCAAATCTATTTTGTTCAAATAAAATTCATAGTATTAAATAAAGTATATTAAAAGAAATAAAAGCGTACACCTTGAATCTAATTCAAATTAGTGTAGGGAAAAGCACACATGGAAGTTATAAACAATAGTGATGTATATCTTTTTAAATCAAATTTGTTGAGGTTAATAAATATACACTTGTTTTCCCTAATCTTAGAGTATTTTTATAAAAAGTTTAATATATATCCTAACTTCTATCTTTTTAAGATAAAATTAAGTTAACGATGAAACTTCAGTGTATGAAGGGTAACTGAGAAGGAACACACCAGTATATAACTTGAAAGAGGAAGGAAAGAATCACAAATGGTAAAATAAATCTCCTTCATTGCACTCTGCCAGAATATAAAGATTCTAGATTCTAGATCAGTGGTTCCCAACCTGGGGGCGATCGCCCCCAAGTGAGCGATTTGGATTATCAGGGGGGAAATAAATAAGTGGGGGGCGATTTGGGGGCGATGTGTATTCAAAGGAGGAAAAATTAAAATAGTACTGTACAGTAGAAGTTGCCGGGTAGCAGGAGTCACTGGCTATTCTCAGCTGGCGAGTTCACAGCACCCACCCCTCTCCACAGTTCCCACCTGTTTTTGCTTAGCGCGGCCGACTGGTGACTCAACCCCCTCCCCCTCCTGCCATCACAACACACTTGCCATTGACCTACATTCGTCTTCAGTCTTCACTAACCTTTGTGTGCCTCACCATCAGTTTT
>CABFVZ010001318.1:138623-181555 GCA_902151445.1 Timema monikensis
TTTTTTTTTCTATTTTATTTAAGAGTGACTGGATAAAACTGCTTTGGTTGTTTTTATACATGGTAATAAAATTGTTTAAAATAATAAAACTGCTTTATTATTTACACTTTATTTTAAATTAAAATTAGGCACACAATGAAAATGAAAAGGGGGCGATAGGTGTTAGTCAACCTCCAGAAAGGGGAGATGGGCAACAAAAGGTTGGGAACCACTGTTCTAGATTGAGGTCAAATACACAACTGCTAGACTAACTCTTCTCTGTCTATTACATTTATCAGGTTTGATCACAATCTATAATGAGTTGCCAATAGATAGTTGGAATCATTTGGGTATGATAATTTTGTATGTTAAAATAAATTATATCTGTCCCGATAATTACATTCTACTTATTAGCAAATATTTATTTTAAGCTTAGAAAATGGTCATACTCTATACATTAACCGTATACCAATACTCTTAGTTTTAAAAACACATGTAATTTAGGCTTACTCAGTGTGGAAAGAAAAAGTTTTTATTCTTATGTCATTTTTATTTATTTATTTATTTGAGGTATTGAATGTGCACTTTCTGAACAAACTGATTATATTAGCACATGAGAATTTCTATTAGTGAAAGTGCCTACCAATTTTGCTGGTGGAGCTATTTTCACATACTTTCTCGGGTTCTTTTACTTACATGCTACAATCAACATGGGACTGACATCTTTACTTCCTCTCTGAAGGAGTTTGTGGCACAGATTTTTGTTGCTAAAAAAAAAAAATTGCCAATCCCAGCTGATTTTGAACCCATGAACATCAGGACCTGAGGTGAGCACTTTACTCCAAGACTACCTATATTGACAATTTTTATGTAGATATATAAAATAATATTTATTTTATAGAGTATAATTTGAAGCCTTATCAATGTTATCATTTAGAGTTATGTATAGAGATGATAGTTCTCACCTTCTTACTCTCCATATCTTGAACATCATCCCCAAGATAATGATGTCGTAACCTCAGCACTGGATCCAAGTGGAACTCTGCCATACGTCCTTCACTTTCTAGACCATCATATAAGTAGTAGAATACGTGGAAATTTCGCTCGCCTCTAAACAAAGACACAACAAAATTATTTCTGTCCTGACTTTGCTGATAATCTACCTCTCAAAATGGTAACAGACCTACAAAAATCAATTAATGAAACTTTTCCTCTGCTTGTGTGATTTTAGAATAAGGTTGGTTTGCTCGATCAGAAACATGTTAAACGCTAATTTCATGAATCCATTCATGAATGAAGGATCCAACATCTTTTTCATTTGGTAAGTTGCTAATTTTCTCACTTTATTGACTTAGATATATTTATTGGCTTTCATATAACGCTTGTACACGTGTTGATTCAAAAAATATTTTTTTCTGTGCTATGTTTTCTAAGCTATATTTTACACTAAGTCAGCCACATTATAAACAAATAATATGCATTAATATCTTCCTTAAATTTTGTTTAACATAACACCAGCTCTTATAAAAAATATTTTTTTCTGTGCTATGTTTTCTAAGCTATATTTTACACTAAGTCAGCCACATTATAAACAAATAATATGCATTAATATCTTCCTTAAATTTTGTTTAACATAACACCAGCTCTTATAAAAAATAATTTGGAGCTTTTGAGTCTTAAGTTTAATACCAATAGGCAGTCTTTATGTTTGTCCCAGTTATCAAGCGATGTGAATACAACAAACTATGAATAGTTGACTGTATACAAGATGCATTGTGTAGCTTACCTCATCCATTTTGTGTAACTGGTGTGGCATACACCCTAAACTAGCTTGAACCTATAGCAACCTGTATCCTGCTGACTGAAAAATCTCCAAAAACTGAGAGAAACCATAAAAAAAACTGTGGGAAAAACAACTGAATAACTATATATATAAATACAAACACACACACACAGAGTTCAGAAACTTAACACTTTACATAATTGGTCCTCAATCAAGTCAAACATACATTGATGACACACAACACACTATGTGAGTAGTTTGTGCTAGTGAGTATTGTCACACTAACAATTTAAGTATGTACATAGAATAATGATGGAGTGTATTTAGAGACCCCTCTGAAGATGATGACATGGTCAAGGTAGAGGAAAATTCACAACAATGGTATAAAATGGCCTGTGTTTGGAAAAACTCTCCAAAGTCATACTAAATCTTTGTTTCTCTCTTTAAATTAAGCCTAAATGATCTAATATTTTACTTTGCCAAGTTTCAGACGTTTTATATATATGGTATAGGCCTATCTCATTTACTATATACTATTTTGGTACAATTAGTATTATATCCTGTCGTATTGGAAACAGACATGGTCAAACCACCTCACTGGCATTCATCCCATGTGGCTTTTTAGCCTTTGGGCCAAGATAATACACTTTCATACTGAAACAATTATACATATGCAAAATCCAGCTGGACTTGTGATACTGGATCTGTCATTTTCGTGGACAACCCCTATACTATATGACTATAATGGAACAGTTCTACAATTTGCAAACTGCCTAGGTAGAGAATCTTTACTAAATTTAAAATTAACCATATGGACCTATAAATCTGAGCCAGGGTAGAGAATTTTTGGTCCAGACGATAACCAAACACTTCTGAGAAACTGGCTTGAATTCGAATGGGATCGTAACTTAGTTTTCCTGCATAGAGAAAACGTGCAAAGTGAGATTTATTTGGAGCTCAATATAATGGTGGTCCCAGAGGAATGTAAACATAATATAAAATTTGTACTATTATCAGTATCCACTCACTGTATTCGTTGCGAGACTCGGGATTGTTCCAGAAGATACACCGACACTCTAGCCCCAGTCACCTTGCCCCCTTTGGTCATCGTCAAGTCAAGGAATTTACCAAAACGAGAAGAGTTGGCATTTATCCCTGTCCTTGCATTACCAAATGCTTCCATGATAGGGTTTACTTGTAAAATACGCTCTTCCAAGTTGCGGTTAGGGGCCTGGAATGAAAGCAAAAACACAATAACCTCAAGTGGCTTCTAGCTTTGATTGTAAAACTATTTATTTACCCATTTGCTAAAACTATTCGACACTAGAATTTTGACCTCCTTTGACTGTTTTATTTGAGGATTTGATTAGAGTTTTATGAAGTCCTGGCTTGATTCCAGGGGGTGTCATAAGTGTTCTATTATTTGTGTACAAGTTTGTTATATTACATAGATACCATATTAACATATATGGTGCTTGGTTTGGTTGCCCAATGTTAGAGTTGCTGTTCGCTAAAGGTTAAATTAGTTTAAGTTGTGCACAGATACAATAGTGTTGAGGAAGTGCATGGCTAAGATGGGAATAAAAAAATCGTGGTGAATGTTCGACCCAAACTAGATGATTGTTTCTTTCTGATAGTGTTTTAGGTTAAATCTATAGAGGAAATTTAAAAGTATTATTTGTGTATATTTTAGGCAAGAAAAATAAAATATACACCACACTATGGTACATGAATAAAAAATGTTAAATTGTAAAATTATTTGCTCTATTCAATCTAAGAAACTAAATTAGTTTTTTTAATATATAAACTAAATTAAATATTGCGTTTAAGTTGTTGTTTTAGTTGCAATGCACTTGTTTGTAACCAAAGTTACATCCATGGTTAAATTTAGTTTTAGCCTAACATAATAACTATAATAGCATCTGAATTTCCCTGAAAGAAAATGAATTGAGTGTTTGATTTTCTTCAACATATTTTTCAAAAGACCTTGCTTTGTGTACTTTTGGTGCACAAATTTAAGTATTGTGAGTCAATGAAGGATTTTTAGTTAAAGGTCCTGAGTTATATTCCCAGCATGGTCGAATTTTTTTTTCATTGGTGAAATGTGGATTTTACACTTTCACAGTGATGAATTAATGGCTGGGGACTGGATGTGGTTCCTATCCTAGACTTAATTTAGATTATAAAACATATGAAGCTAGGACAGACATAGCAAGCCGGTAGTGGAAAATGTATGGCTTGAATAAAAAAGTGACCCAGGCCACAGTCTGGAAACAGTAATGGATTTAAAAAAAATCTAGCTATGAGTCATTATTGAGAATTAATTAGGGAGATGATCAAAACATAGGTGGGTCTACATATTATGTCCTCAATTAGTTTCTATGGATGGTAATTAGAGTTTGTAATAGTTTACTCAAGATCAGTACACCTCTAAATATATTAGTGTTGTGTTGGTAAAATAATGTAATTGTGAGATGTACCTTTCCCAAGTAGACAAGTTGTTTGAGCAGCAAGTTGGCACTCTCTGTCTTGCCTGCTCCACTCTCCCCGCTGATAACAATAGCCTGGTTCTGTCTCTGGTGCAACAATGCTTGGTACGCAGCGTCTGCAACTGCAAAGATGTGAGGAGGGTTGTCAGACCGAGACTGGCCTCGATACCGTCTTTGTTCCTGAAAAACAGATATTCTCATTACTCATAAAACAGTCAACAATTAATTTCTAAAATAACAATGGAATATGAAGGGCATGACTAAGCTTTGTTTGACATTTTATTGATACCGAATAACTATTTGAGTTGCACTCCGACAGTTAAATAGTAGGCCTATATCACATAAAGCAGAGCTGGTCAAACAGTCGATCATGATCTACCGGTTGACCACAGTCAATAATTTAGTAGATCGCCTGGTCAATCGAATAAAATGAATCAACGAACGAAAATTAAAGAGAGTATTTACAGATTTTTCTCAAATAAACATTTGAAAACTGAAATATTGAAGCTGTCTGACTGATGGCTATTTAGAAACTTACCTTTGTTTATGACAGAGTAATAAATAACTCTCATTCAACAAACCATCCTATCATCCATCAACTTCAAAGTCAAGTGTTTAATGAAAAAAAATACTTTTTTCATGGAAATTATAGCCTATGCATTATGTGGTTTGATGAAAAACCCAGTTTCAGTGTGTGAAAGGTTCTTCTATGCAATATAATTTTACTATTAAGACACAAAATGGGTTATCAATTTTTTACCAATGAAACAAACAATAAAAGCCTGTGGCTCTGTAATAGATCACAAAGAATTTTCCTTCTCTAGAGTAGATCCTTAGATCAAAAAGTCTAGGCTGTAATTTAAATATGTGTCTGAGGCATTCACACAAACAGAAATGTAATTTGGGATGGCATACATTATAAAAACTATTATTTCTATACTTTTTATTGATTAGGAATTTTAGAGAGACTTTTAATGTATGTAACAATGTAAATTTTAAATATCAAGTCATAAGCCTGTTCTTAAAATTTAGCCTGTACATATAAGGTGCGGCCAAAGGGAGTGTGAGTATTTTTACAATTTTTATAGAATTGAATTTTTTTAGCCAAATAAATCAAATATTATTCCAGTAGCAGCATAGAGTTTATTTTTCTGCACATACTAATATCAACAGATCTCTAGTATGTCAAGGAAGTCCTGGAATTTTGTCAAAACTTTTTCTCTTTATTTAAAAAGTTTTGACAAGATTCCAGGACTTCCTTGACAAATTCAAGATCTGTTGATATTAGTATGTGCAGAAAACAAAACTCTATGTTGCTACTGGAGAAATATTTGATTTATTTTGGCAAAAAAAAATGTTATGGTATAAAAACTGTTAAATTACTTGCGCTCCCTTTTGCCTCACCTTAACACATTTTCATTGTTCTATATTTGGTTTCTACTACCTATGTTTTAGGTTTTTATTAATATTATTTGTGGTTTGGAAGGTTGGGGGGGGGGAGAGAACGCCCTGCTTGCCTCACCTCACTGTTATCCAACCCTTGGTTTTCCTCTTGGCTAATGTTGTATGTGGACCATTTATCTGTTATTCTTAAAGATGTACACATGTGCTATAGAATTAATTAGATGTACAGTTGAATAGATAATTAATAATTATTTACATTTATATTAACTATCCTGGTGTTCAAATGACCTAAGGTGTCACTCTTACAATAGAATGGACTGCTGAAATGGTTTTTCACACTCCCTACCCTACTCCTTATTAACTCTTTAAAAAAATCATTCAATTCAATAATTCAAGCAGATCCATTAGTTTTCTGACAATCAAATAATCATTTGATTACTCCCATCACTACTGTTAAAAACCCATGTTCATTCAAAATAAAGTGGTCCTCAAAAGTACCATTGGTCAACAAACAGAAAAAATAAAAAAAAATAAAAATTGGCAACAAAGTGTTTAAGTGTGAGAGCATCATTCGTCTCATTTCTCAGCCTTTTAAAAAGACTAAGAGAAACACAGGAAACATAGGAAATGAATATCACTAAATATAGGTAAAATTTATTTTCGAAGAAAGACATCTCAACAAAAGGTTGGTACTTATATTGTTTGTACAATCAATGTATAAATAACTATAAAACCAACAGGAGAAGAAACAATTATTGCATTTATTCTTCTTCATGCCAACCTGGCACCATTCTGCTATGCTCCAGCCAAAAACGCATGTCTCATATGGGAGATATCGGCACATGCTATCTTAAATGATACATACATTATTAATAAATGGCTGCATGAAACCCACCAACCTCGACCAACTTTATATGCTCCATCACAAATAAAGTGTGAAGCACTATCCATGGCTGAACAAAGTAAGTAATTCCTCAACATTAAACACCCCTTGCACCAACACAAACCACCATTAGATAGACTTTATTCAAGGCAAAACTTTATACCGTCCACACACCCACTGGCAGCCGCCAAAACTGTGACCAAAGAAGCAAAGTGGGAACTGCAGTTAGCAGAAAACGCCATTCCAGATCAGAACTCAAAAGAAAAACTTCCTGCAGTATCAGAACTGGATTAGGGAAACTGAAAAAAGCTTAACAGACTTTGATGCCACATGGGGAGATGCAAGCACAACCTCTTAAAGAGGGGTTACTCAGATGATGGTGCCTGCTTATGTGGAGAACCCCAGACGATGTAATACCTCTTGAGGTGCCAAACCTTACCAGTTCCGGTACCCTACAGAATCTGTGGATGTGTAATGAAAACTCTTTGTGATTCATGCAAAACATTGGAGAGATATATGGACTCTTATTTGTTATATTAGTTTTAATACACTCACATAGTGTAGCCCAAACACGTTTAAATAAAATCATAGCGTTTATACACCAGGGATGAGTTACCGGTACTACTCTATAAAGTTGTATTATCAACAGTTTATCAGATATGGTTCCTAATAGCAGTTTTTCCCAAACTATTGTAAGCGTACCTCCAGGAGTAAGCAAGAATTTTGAGGGGTCATACTGAGTTTTATTGATCAAAGAATTATTTTTATAGTAATAAATAAATAAATTAATGCAGATTTTGACGTGATGTCATGGACTTTTTTTTTATAAACCATTCTTTCCCTTTGTCATAACTTTGCTTAAGACGGCTGCTTGTACTATACAAGATGGCAGGTTTTTAGTTCACTATGTATTATTAAGAGCTGTAAGGGGTACCTACATTTATTAGGACCAAGGCCTTGAAAGAGATATACATTTGGTGAAAGTTATGGAAACACTTTTTTATAGTAATAAGGATTTGTGATTTGTTCTTTGAGTGAATTCATTGAAATTTTGTTTTAGTTTACTCATAAAATATGATGGTAATTAGAAGATAACATTACTATTAACTATCATTGTGTGTGTATCTTCATCAATAAGATAAAATTTACATAAAACATTACTCTTTTCTTACCGTACTTACATTATCTGTGTAGAGTCCCAATTCACTGAAAGGATTCACAGCTACCAAGATGTCTCCTATATATGTGTATATCTGTTTTTGTTCAAATCGTTTTTGAAGCTGCTCCACTATGGCGTCCTTTATTAATAAACACAATATAGAATATAAATAAAAAAGATTTAAACCATCATTTATTAAATATGTGTAGTATGTTTTACACTAAAGCTGAATGCTATGTTGTTGTTTTTTTACCTATAACCCATGGTCAAGTCATTTAAGATATCGGGTTTACATCGTACTTGATCAACATTTATGGAAAAGTTGGGTTCAAATCATGGCTTGGTAAGTGTCGAAACAGAAGTGTGGTATGGTAAGACAGAAGTATGATATTATGATGCAAGAATATGATATGGTGAGACAGGAGTATGGTATGGTGAGACAGGAGTGTGGTATTGTGATGCAGGAGTATGGCATGGTGAGACAGGAGTGTGTCATGGTGAGACAAGAGTGTGGTATGATGAGACGGGAGTGTGGTATGATGAGACGGGAGTGTGGTATGATGAGACGGGAGTGTGGTATGAGTGAGACGGGAGTGTGGTATGGTGAGACGGGAGTGTGGTATGGTGAGACAGGAGTGTGGTATGGTGAGACAGGAGTGTGGTATGATGAGACGGGAGTGTGGTATGGTGAGACAGGAGTGTAATATGGTGAGACAGGAGTGTGGTATGGTGAGACAGGAGTGTGGTATGGTGAGACAGGAGTGTGGTATGATGAGACGGGAGTGTGGTATGATGAGACAGGAGTAATGGTATGGTGAGACAGAAGTGTGGTATGGTGAGACAGGAGTGTGGTATGGTGAGACAGGAGTATGGTATGGTGAGACAGGAGTGTGGTATGGTGAGACAGGAGTGTGGTATGGTGAGACAGGTGTATGGTATGGTTAGACGGGATTGTTGTAAGGTGATACAGGAGTGAGAATTTATCAATGTGTTATCTCTCATCCCCATCCTGGCCCTTATGATTAAGTATGTTTTACCAGGATTCAAACCCCAAATCTCCCCATCATCGGGAGTCTGTAGAAGTGACACCCCTCAGCCACTAAAGTGGGTGCTTCAGTAATTGTTAATAGCCCTTGTGGTGAATATACTAATCAATCGAATAAAAAAAAAGCCTCGGTATTCAAATGGTCTAAGCTAAGGCATCACTCTCACAATTGACTGCCGATTACAGAGATATCAAGGTTCTAGCCCTGGTTAGGTGTACTGAGGGTGTTTTTCCTAAATGGTTTTCTACTCTCCCTCCACGCAAATGTGGGTAAATTTCCTCTAAATTCAACCTTCCTCATATTTAACACATTAGCATTATTAATATATATGCGTAATAACCTGACTGTGTAGTAAGAAGCTGTGTTAAAAGAGAAAAAAAGTTCAATTAGAACTGACCTTTAAATTACACCTAGCATATCTTGTTTATCAAATAATAATAATAATACCCTGTGAGAATTTTTTATAACCTTGATTATGTATTTTATTAAAAGTGTCTTTACCCTTAAAAATGATCTAGCATGCAGTATAATGTTGTGTTCATTTTTATATTCAATCTATATGATGCTTCATAAAAAAACACTTCAACAATAGTGGCTTGCGTAGGTATTAAATGTAAATAAAGTAAAAAATTAAAATACTTTACCTTGATCATAAATCTTTCTGTTAAAAATGGGAGATTAATAAACTAAACATAACATTATGTTGTCTTGATAAGAAATAATGTTAAAAATAATATTTGACACTCAACAAATTTCAAATTTTGGACTTTTATTAATAATTGACTAGTGTTGGAGGAATTATAGAATGCAATAGGGGCCTATTGGTAATATAAAATGATTATTATCTTGGTTGATTTGTTCAATTAAGCACTAAAAATAATACAAACTTATGTACTGGTATCTGTTTGTATTCATACAAATTCCAAATACAAATATTAATTAGATAAACATGATCTGAATGATCATTTGACAATAGGTAAGTCCTAATTTAAAAACAGATGTAAACATAAAATTTAAAAATGGCTAATACCGGTACATTATGTAATTTTAGTATATGTTAAAAGATGTCACCTGGACACAGATAATAAACCCAGACTTCTGCTTAGTGTGTTAAATTTATGAGTCATAAGAGAGAAAAAATCTACGACAAGGAATCGGGTATAAATGATTAAATTTTTTTACAGGCAATATTAACTCTTTTTGTAGTTAGATCATAGTGTATAAAAGTCAAATTATTTTTATCCATCTCCCTCTAACCCTAACTTATTAAAAATGTTAACAATAGAATTATATTACTATTAGACACAATAAAAAGCATATTAATATATACACTAAACAAATTTTTATTCATGAACCTAAATTTATAATAATATTCACAAATACACAATTAATAGCAAATCAATTTTGTTACAAAAGAATCCCTCAAAAGGAAACCATTTAAATTAGTTACAAAATAACATTTGATTTGTCAACGCCTCCGTCTGGAAACATACAGCTGTTGAGCAAGGGAGCGGGAATGGAATTTAGAGTTGTGTACCTCAGAAAGGATATCCAATGCAGCCAAATCATCCATGTACATGGGCTGAGGTTTGGATTTACGGTCAGACTTTAGCTTGCCATGTTTCGTCGTCACTTCAGGCTGTCTGTGGGCTCTGCCTTCGGCGCGTTGGCGAGTAATTTCTACTCGCAGCTCACGACGAACCTGAAGACAAATTTTTTTTATTAGTTTAAATTTCCACAGACACATAAAAATAAGAAATCAAATAAATTATTTTGAGTTTTGCTTGAATCGGTTGTTTGTAGAGATGTCTGTACTAAAAAGTAAGTTGTCATATCAAAAGTCTGTAAGAATTCAACTGAAAGCATACATATAAAATAATATTAGTACCAAATATGTGCTTTTTTTTTCTTTGTTTTACAGTTCCGTAGCATTAAATTTTAATATTCTAAACCCAAAGTTCTTTTCCCTCCTCCACCATAGTACTACTCTGCCTAATAAAATCTGCAATAGAGTACACATATCTTTTCTCTGGGCAATATAAACTGTGATAGCCTTATAGTTATAAGCTTCCCCTTATAGCTCTCAGTTGGAATTTGATCATAAACTCGATAGAGGACCTAGCAGTGGCCCACTGGAAATAAATTAAACCTGACATAAATCTAGTTTTTTTCCCCCTTAGCCCTGCGTCTTACTACCCATTCAGGCTAGACACACCTGTACTAATTACACTGTGTTAATGATTAGAAAGTTTGAATGTAGAGGAACTGTACCACATTTGTGTGGAGGGATAATGTAAAACCATTTAGGAAAAACAACCTTCAGTACATCTAACCGGGATTCTAACCCCAATCTAAACGTCATCGATAGTATAGTAACGTGGTTCTCAAAACTTTTTAACCACCAAAACCCTTTACACCCTTAAAAAATTGCAAACTCCCAAAAAGATTAGGTTTATTGATATTTACCGCATTAGAAGTTAAAACTTTGAGAAATGTTGTGAATATATATATATATATATATATATATATATATATATATATATATATATAAATATATATTCACATATTCATATATATATATATTAATTAATTTAATCATAAATATCTTGATAAATAACATTTTTATTTTATAACTATAATATATGTTTTATTTTTTCCAAAACAATTTTTTTAATGAAAATAGTGGCATTGCTTAGCTTTATTGTACATTTCTTTAATATCTGGCTGAATAGAAGACTGCTGGAAATGCATGTCATCTTATGCATCCAATATGTTGCAGTATTTTGATTTGGTTACAGTGTATTTAAAAAATCTAGCCCTACAAAGATTCTAATGTCTCGAGGAGCCCTTAAAATTTCTTCAGGGAACCACAGGAATTCAAGGTGTATACGTTGATATACTCTGGTCTAGTCTTTTGTGAGCGTGACACCTTAGACCATGTGGCCACCGAAGTGGGTATCACGGCTATTAATGGCTAAATCTAAAGACTTGTGATGAGGTGGGTAATTTTAGAGTAAGTGCATTTGCATTAGCATGAAGGGTGAAAGTGAAAGCTGCCGTTAATAAACACATTTGAAAAGTTACCCGCAGTGTACCCGGCTTATATTCCAGTCTATTGCCAGAATTACCCCTTAAACTGTGTAACCATCAGTGGAGGTAGCACCCCAGCTAACGTTGTTTAGTGAGAGCCACTAAACTTCATTTAATAAAATAACCGAGTATTTTACACAAATTAAAGTTTGTGGCCACCGTTGTGTTGATAAAACAAGTCACCTTCTCTGCCACAACACCGCCTCGTTTCAAGAGTGGGTGCTCCAGCAGCTCTCTTATGAAGGGTCGCTGCTCAAGATCCTTGACAAGACACTCGGAGATGAAGTCAGACAGGTGGGGGGAGTAGTCCTCAGGGTGGCCCAGGGAGGGAGGAGGGTTCCGAGGGATTTGGAACAACGCCCTCATAGGGTGCAACTCTGATAGGGGAGGGTCACCCTCTGCCAGCTCGATGGCAGTGATACCAACTGACCAAACATCGCAGCGGGCATCATATGAGGAATCTAGTTGCTGTTCACATGCAATCACCTGTCAACAACGAAAGCTTACATCAGCAATTTTAACATGTGTGGATAAATACACATTTTTAACTATATTGTATTCAAGCACTATTCTTGCTAGAGTAATAAACCTGTTGAGACGTTCTTGAATACGGGTCCCTACGTTGTGCGCCAATTGTGATGTTCTGGAATATTACTGCACCGCGATGGACGCCAATTGAAGTGTTCTGGTTCGGCCCGTTGAGTGTCGATTGAAGTTACACTGTTTAATTAGCTGGTAATTGCCCCGTGGTCGAGCACTAATTAAAACGGTCCGGTTATTTGATGTTGTGAGTTAATTGGTATTTATAGCCCCGTGATCGAGCGCCAATTAAAGAAATATAATTAATAAACACTTATTATTTTGACATGTTTTTTATTTCTGAATCTGTTTATTTAATGAGAAAATAGATCATGTCGTTGAAATATATACGCGGCCTATTGTATGAGCGCGGACAGGTGTTGCTGGACGCCAAGTGCCCAAGTGAGTTCTGTCAGTTCTGGACACCAACTGCTCTTACATTGCACCATCCCTCGTATATATCCATTGCTCATGGAAGCTTCGAGAAGGTTTAGTTTAGAAAAACAAAATACAAGACAAAAACATCTCTGTGCTACTAGAAGGTCCGAGAGCCGGAAACTGAATCAAGTTACATTTAAAAATCTCTATTCGAACCTTCGAGAAGAGGAAGTATTTATTTAAAAATCATATTGTCAAACTGACTTTACTAATGTCACGTGCGTGACGTCACTGTTCAGTGGCTTTTGCCTTCTTAGAAGAAGAAGTGCTTTAAGCGCCATGTAATATACTACATAATTTAAATAAAATTAGATACGTTTATAAAATTAGGACGATATTATTGTTAATGCTTTCACATACTTTTCAGGGGCAAATCAATTACATTACAATGTTTAACAATGAAATTCAATTAGATCTTTACTATATATAAATGCAATAAATAATAAATGTTATTTGAGTTTTGTAGGCATTGTTGACATATTTTTTTTCTTTTCTGCAGCTACAACTTTGAATATGAATTATAAATTTAATTAGTTATTATGACATTACAAATCTAGTTCTTTCTTGATACTCAATACAGGGAGTTTGTTTGATTTTTTTTTTAAGTCCTACACTCTGGAAAATGGTAGCCATTTGAAATAATATAAAAAACAAATGGGAAGATTGAGGAAATAATGTATATATAAGATAACCATTTACAATATTTAATTTATCGCAACCCCTCAGAAAGAGGAAGTATTGTGATTCTAAATTGAGATTTTGATGGATGCCGACGTTTTATGACTCCATGAACACGGAAAAATGGTTTTTGCAATCCCGCCTGTTGTCACTCGGCCTAGAGATGAAAACATTTTACCGATCGGGCTAAAGCTTTGATTTCTAAGATTTTCATAAGGTTCCACAGAGGGGGAATTTTGGAATTAGGTATCTAATCTTAAGGGCAAACAGAAACAAAAAATTCTCAAAATCGGCTCTAACAATTTTGATTATAATTCATATCCAGGCACTTTTTAACACTAGATTTCATTTTTCCAGGAAAATGACTTAAAGGTACTTTACATAAGCGGATATCTCCAATTTTTATCATATCTTTGCAACACTTTGAAATAATAAATAACTCACTCTTGAAAAGTTGTACAGCTATTATGTAAAAAAAACAACTTTTATATGAAAGAATATTTTATAAAAACTGTATTTTCCTAGTTACAGGCAAATAAATTTTAAAAAATAGAGCTTTGGGAAATTGGGAGTCAAAAATGCACAGTATAAATAATATATTTATCTGTAACAGTGCTAATTATTTCATGTATGCTCTTTGGTGAAATGCAATGGGTTCAGCCCCCCCCCCCCTCCCCCTTTTTTCCCCATTATGTTTCTGTAACAATCCTATTATTTTGTTTCACTTATCTTATGATCAATCAGTGTGAAATTGCTTTGTACATAGATTCCTTCTGTTTGAGCAACCAGTTTGTTAATATATACAAGGGCTAGGTAGGCCTACCTTTTTGTATGAACAATTAATTTTTTTAAATTTAATTGATTGCTATAAATGTTTTAGGTTTCTATTTCCTTTTCATATTTTCCTACATGGGTACATAAAAACCCTTCTCCCTTCCCCCAGTTTCCAAGCTATACGCAAATATCCCCATTTCAAGTTAAAGTAGCTAGGAAGTCTGTGTGGTGTATATCCTACCATTTATTTACATTGTATGAATTTTAAGAGCTGCCTTTACTATTTTTAAAAGAAAAAAGAGGATGAATGCCTCTTTGTCTGCAACAAGAGTGACTTATGTCACTAAAACTTTGGTACCCATTGTTATCCTTAACATTTACCACGATGTGTGTCAAATAAACAACTAACCAGTACACAGTGACGGATCTGAAGGAGGAGTCGGGTTGGTGCTATCGCCCCCCTCCCCTCTGCATAGAAAATAATAAAAAATATTGAAACCAATACCTTAATGTTGTAAATAATGTCTAACACCTCCCCCGTCCTATCATGACATGACATGACATGACATGACTTCATCAAGAACTCTTTCAATTTAGATCTAATGTGCAGAAAAACAAGCGACTTAAACTAAAGCTCTCCAGCAAGTTTAGTATGATAACCAATTATTTGTATCAAAATATATATATATATATATATTTTTAAAACCTAGGAATCTTTTTAGTCCCATCACACACATATTTATTACTTTTATTGCGACAGTGACTATGTTTGTTTGATTTAAAATTACAAATGTGTTAGTAAAGATTGTGTTTTTCTTTTTATTATTATTATTTATTAAAATTATTTTTATAAACTAGCAATATTGCTATTATTATTAAAATTATTACAAATTAAAATCTTTATTAATTAAAATTATTAAATTTAATCTTGAAGGCGCCTTATGATAAACAATAACCTCCCTGGAAAAAATGAATCCGCCATTCCCACGATAAGGCTTCTATCCAGGACAGTTAACACCTAATCAGGTGAACGTTGTTACATTCACATTGTTGTGCTATTCTTTAATGGCTGTAGTTATATTTTATTAATAATAATATAATATTTTACAGTAATTATAGTCAAATTTTCATGAAATATAACCTTTTGACAGTGATATTATGTATGTCCATATGCATGTGTGAATATTTGAAAATGAAACAAGAAATGGAAGAATGTAATAAGGTCACATAGTATTTATTGATTCCTAATTGATTTGATACAGTTTATAATTGCTTTATATAATCATATTAGGGCAAACTTGACCAGTCCTTAGTAACATATAGAAGCAGAAGTGGGTATATTTCACAACTTCAGTTTAAAACTTGTAATGTTCCATTTTCCCTGTCTTTGTTACTGGCTAAATACTCGCGCATAGACACATTGTACGTAGTGACTGAATTTGAAAGCTCTTGGTGTTCAAGATATCATGAGGAACAAGACAGGGAGATGTAGAGATACACAGACATAAGAACATGCACATGATAGACGCAGTATACCTCTGGCGCCATCCAGTAGGGTGTACCGACTGAAGTGTTTCGGCGCCCCAGCGTTGCGGCTAGGTGCGAAGACACCCCAAAGTCCACAAGTTTGACATGGGCATCTTCTGTCAGCAAGATGTTGTGACCCTTGATGTCTCGGTGGATGCAATGGTTGCTGTGCAGGTAAATCAGCGCCTGAAACAAAGCAACAATAGTGATATTAAAGATGTTTAACGTGCATTTTCGACTTCCCAATTGCAAGATGCTACTTGCTTGGCTGACAACCTTATCTGTTTATGGCAGAACTGGAACAAAATGGGTTATTTATTACTAAATTTTGAGAGTCTTTAGATGGTTTCCGTCAGAGTTGATTCACAGCGAGGTCATAAACAAATGTGCACAAAATTGTACAGGATTGGGTGTTTATTCCGTGATATGCAGACATGTGTGACACTAGCAATGCTGTGGCGGTCCCAGAAGAAAGCTTTGGGAGGAGGAGGTTGTAAGAATATATATTAGATCTGATACTACATAGATCTGCCAGCACTAAGGAGCCAGTCTCATCTGATCTGATTTGCTGGTGTTGAGGAGGTCAAGGTTCGAATTCCGGCCGAGAACCCAGAGAGTTTTTTTTTTTTCCTATATGATTTCCACTTCCATGAATATTCAGATATGCTAATTTTGCCTTAGGATCTTATTTACTAGTTCCTTCAGGTTAAATCTTTCTAAAACAATAGTTACTTCGCAAATAATCAAGAACATGATGAGAATAGTCTAACAATTCCTTGGCACAATCTACAAAGTAGCTGCAAAGCAATCTTTAATTTCAAGATTTACTCTAAATCTCTACCTATCTATTTCCTATTTCATTAGTGGTAAATATGTGGATAGCCCCGGATGGGGAGTAAAACAAAGTGCATAAAAAAAACTTCATTTTTAAATTTAAATAAATAGTTTTATTGAAGAAATCCTACTGCCTACATTTGTAAAGTAATCAATGATCAAGTTGTGTATTTATTTTAATTTTAATACTAAAAATATGTATTTTAAACCTATTGCAAGTGGAAAGTATAAAATAATGCATATTTTAAGAAATCTAACTTTCGTGACATACTATTAAAGTGTAGTGATCCTAAAGTATCTTTTGTAAAGTGATACCTAACTTGATTATTATGTTTTATATTTTGTTGTGAATGTGGATTAAGTTGTAATCCTAGACACTCCTCCCCGATCCTAGAGCGAAGCCTGGTTTTAAGCAAGTGTGGTGCCTTTTGACATATCGCCTGCTGTCAAGGAATGTAAAACCTAAGACTATAAAAAACATTTGTTTTACCGGTTGTTCTCTACTGGTGCAAAACGTGGTATATCAACTTACACGACAAAAACAAATCTAGGGTGTTTGAAAACAAAATACTTAGGAAGATATTTGGTTCAAACAAGGATCAAGATATTGAAGAGTGGAGGAGGTTGCATAGGGAGTTACAAACTCTGTACTGTTATTTTATTATTATTATTATTATTATTATTATTATTATTAGCACCGCGTCTTACTACCCGTTCGGGTTATACGCACTTACGCTAATGTGTAATGGTAGGGTGATTGTGAGATGAAATGAAGGACATACAGTTTAACGTGGAATCCGAACCACGGTGGCGGCCTGGCATTCCCCACATTCACAAGATGTCTTGTCAGAGGTGAAGGAAGGGTTTGGAAATCAGATAAATCTGTGCCGGGACCGAGGATTGAACCCCGGCCGCCAGCACTGAAGTCTGACACCTTACCCCTAGACCACCAGGTCACCCTCTGTACTGTTCACAAGACATTGTTAGGGTAGTAAAATTTCGCAGGTGACGGTGAGCAAGACATGCAGCGCGAATGGGAGAATCTAGAACCGTGTTCAGGAGGCTAACTGGTCAACCTCTCTAACCACTCGACCACGGGTAGGGACAGTATTTTTACCCCCATTACATGTTATTTAGCCATCAAGGCTAAATGCATTTGACTATAATAATAAACTCGGGCCAAGGAAGGTAGAATTTAGAGTAAATGTACTCACCTTTGCGTGAAGGGAGAGTGAGAAACATTTTATTTAAAAAAATACCGTCAGTACAATCAGCTGGGATTCAAACCCTGACCTTTAGTTCACCGGCGAACCAGACTGTATGAGTCTTACATTTAGTCCACATGGCCATCGGTGCATCTTAACTGAAATAATACTTGATGACGTGGATATAATTATGGTTTTCTTCAATAAACATGTCATGTTCATTCAACTGTGCAATTGTAAGGTTTCTTAGCGGTTTTTCCTCGCCTCGTTTTATCAACCGAGACAGCCTACAACCTTGGTTCAGTCGATAGCACTTCTGCATACTAATATCAATAGTCCTGACCTCGATTCCTGACTAGGGACAAAACATAATTAGACTCAAGGCAGTAGCCAGGACAACATTTCAGAGGGTGGAGGTTCGGAGGACACGCCTCCCCNCCCCCCCCCCCCCAATTTCCATTCGAACCTCGATCTCCCCGTCCTCGGCAGTCTAGCTTAACACGAAACTAGCACGTCAGCCGAATATGCCACCGATCGAGGCGGGTGATGGCTAATTGGGTCAGAGATTAAACACTTAAGTGCTATCAATCTGGTTATCATTTAGACACTTATATAACATCTGCTCCCTCTAAGTGCCAACATTTACACCAAGCGCTTCGTAAATAAAGGTATATAATAGGCGACATAAATGTGGTAGGGGGGAAAATAATGTTTCTCCTGGAATAAATTTGGCCCCTCTTGGTTTATTTAATTCCTCTTTTTATTTTCTTGAGTAGGTTATATGATAAAACACAAACTTCAAATATAGTTTCTTAAGGTATTAAGTTGAAATTTTAAAAATAAGGTGAGGGACGTTCTAAATATCTTCTAGGGGTATACAAATTTAAAAAAAAAATCGTCTGTCGTAATGTCACTTTTAATAGAATATACAAAATAATAATTTTTCAAATAAATTCCAGGTGAGGACCATTCCAATAGCTTAAAATTTAAGCCGTAATAGGGCAACATTTATTTTTATTTTTTTCAAATCTTGGGGAGGGTTTGAACACCCAAAATACCGGCTGACTAGTCCTTTGATTAGGCTACTATGAAACTGAATTTGTTCCCTTTTGTTAGATATTGGACTGGTGGTATTTATACTAAAATTAAGTTAATAGTAAGCAACCATTAAGCTATGAGGTAAGTTATACTTTTGTTCCTCTAAACGTCTTGCTAACCATCCGGACTAACAGCATTTAAATACCCTAATGAGGTAGCATGAGAAGTGTCGAATTTAAAATAAATGTACCCGTATTTGTTGGAATTTAAAGGTTGAATTATTTAGTAAAAATCATCCTCTATACAACCGGTTGGAATTCGAACCCATACCTTCACGTCACTGGCAAGCCAGGCTAGACGCAATAGTTTGAAAGTTCCCTAAAAGGTTTTTCAAAGTACGGCTAGGGTAAATAATGAAATCTTATTTAATTGTGATAAAATAACTACCACCGCGTCATCTCCCGTTCGGGCTGTGTGCAAATGTACTAATTACGCTATTGTGTTTGGGTTGAGGAAGGTTGAATTTAGAGGATGTGTACCCACATTTGCGTGAAGGGAGAGGGGAAAACCATTTAGGGAAAACCCATCCTTAATATACCAAACCCCAATCTTCCCGTCACCGGCAGTCCAATTTATTGCGAGAGTGACGCCTTCGACCAATCAATCACTGAAATGGGTTTTTGATCATTTATTTATATTTTCATATTTTTTAAATGTTGTTATATTATATTAAATAAGTTGAAAATACCAGCTTCAGTGGCCTCATGATCTTAGGCGCTACTCTCGCAATAAACTGGACTGCCGATGGCGAGATTGTGGTTCGATCCCGGTCGGGTTTACTGAGGATGGTTTTCCACTTTCCCTACACGCAAATNATTCAACCTTCCTCATCGCTAACTTATTAGTGTAATTAGTGTATATGCGTACAACCTGAACCGTTAGTAAGTATTTCAGTTGTAAACAAACCAGTCGGTAGGGCCTTGTAATGTAGCTATGAAATCATCTTACGTAATATCAGTCTGTGTTTCTATTAATTTGTTATGTTTTGTTGCGCATGCTACGTTCCACCTTAGTTACATAAGGTTGTGTTTTTTTTCAAGTCATAATCTTCCATGCTTCCTCGAAATGGGGTAAAATAAGATGAGTCAATTTGATGCCAGTATTTATATGACTTTTAGTGAAACAATGTGAAAACAAATCCAAAGCTAACCAGGTAAGGATCCATTCATGGCTCATATTCACTAATCAAAAAACTAAGTTTGATGATAGTTTACAGCTCTCCCTCAACGTAGATTTGCATAAATTTCCTTTACATTTTACATTTATATAGTGGGTTAAGTGTAAGAAAAGGCGCTGGCCTTAACTTCACCCAAATACAGACGATATTATTATTATTATTATTATTATTATTACTGGGTGACCTGGTGGTCTAGGGGTAAGGTGTCAGACTTCTGTGCTGGCGGCCGGAGTTCAATCCTCGGTCCTGGCACAGATTTATCTGATTACCAAACCCTTCCTTCACCTCTGACAAGACATCTTGTGAATGTGGGGAATGCCAGGCCTCCACCGTGGTTCGGATTCCACGTTAATCTGTAGGTCCTTCATTTCATCTCACAATCACCCTACCATTACACATTAGCGTAAGTGCTTATAACCCGAACGGGTAGTAAGACGTGGTGCTAATAATCAATCTATTATTATTACTAACTTCTTTCTACCTACCTTATTAGTGTAAATATGGGGATATCTTGGATGGGTAGTAAGACGCGTTGCACCAAAATACTCAAGTTAACAAATTTATAAATCACTGTCATGTGTACATACACAAGAATATAACATGTCTCCTCTAACATGTTACAAAATGGTGTTTTGTCCTCTAGTTCTTTTTGAAACTTGTTTATTTTATCCGAGATAATATTTACAATACCACCCAAACTAAAGTGCATTCACCACTCAAGTTTACTTGGATGACAGCTCAAAAAATTACTAGAAATATTCCATAATGTATCCCTACCCCAACAGCTGACATCTGTAACTTAGCTGTAGTGAAAACATATGGTAATGTATGAATGTGATAGTTAACCAAGCAGAAATTTAGGCCAATATTATTTATATATTTATTTGAGATCGAGCACAAAACTTATTTATAGTTTAGTTCCACTTAAAAAAATGTATTGACATCATTTTCATAAAAGGTCTAACACATATTACTTTAAAATGGCAACCGACGAATTTAAACCGTGTAATTGATCAGGACGCAAACAAGTTCTTTAGAATGGTGCACCCACACAGTGGGGAAAAAATATTTTATTAGGTTAAATATTTCGAAATACGATCAAATAATTTAATATATATTTTAAAAAAACGACAATTATTTTCTATTTTCTAAGTAAATACGATGCCTGTATCAAAAAGTATTAATGTATACACTATATTACACATATTCTATAGCAGCCCAAAACTAAGAATAGATTATTTTAATTATGTTTAAAATATTGTTTCGCAGTGGAGATTAAATGTAATGAAATAGTGTGAGAAAACTTAAGTTTACGTTGTTTTACATGTAATTAAATATATATCTATACTTATAAAATAACATGTCCTGACTGACTGATTCATCATCGCCGAGCGCAAACTATCAAGGCTACAAGCATGAAATTCGGACTGTATATTCATTTTATTATGTAGGCACCCACTAAGAAAGGATTTTAGAAAATTCCACCCCAAAGGGGTCAAAATAGGGGATGATAATATGTATGATAATATGTATGAAAGTCCGTCATTTTGAAAGTTACATAAACAAAATTTTGTATTTCGGTTATTGACGTAAAACAAATAAATACGTGTTTCAGGAATTTTGGAAATTTTATTTAATAAGGGATGAAAAAGGGGGTGAAAGTTTGTATCGGACTTGCATTATTTTTGATCTGAGGTCAAGTTATGGTCATCAACGTAACGTAATATTTTTAATTAATCTGTAAATACATATGTATATTTTCGTATATGTATATAATCAACTTCCACGCGAGCAAAGCCGCGGGCATCAGCTATCTAGTTACTTTATATAATCTATAACAAAACAGTGATACTGTACAAGTGTTGGCAACCCAAAACCTAAACATATGATTTTTCAACTGCCATTTAGGTAAAAACAAGCTATGGTGAACGTACTGTACAAATTACAGTTTACGAGAGTTGGTTTCTGCGTCCGGTACTTACTGTCACCAGAAGTAGACACGCGTGAAAAGTTTACAATAATGTTGTTGTTTCTCCAACTGTGAGGCGCATCTCACCGGTGGGACAAGAGGGAATTTAGTGTAAGGTACATTATCGTTATTTCTTTGAATCAATTTGTTCTAATCCTACGACTTTGTTTTGCTTGATTAAAATAAATAGATAAATGTTTTGCTTTGACTGTAGTACAAACGATTATCCTATTTTCATCTACATCTTTGTATAAAAGGGTTCCTTAACAATGAGTATCAAGAATAAATAAATCGACTGGAAATTACAAATTGTTTTGAGCTGTATTTCACAACTGAAGAACCATCTCTGTGATTGGAAAATGCATTAGTTATTTTTTATGCATAATATATAACGCCGTTAAATATATTTTATATAGTAGTAATCAAGTCATCAAATTTAAAGACATGTAAATATAATGTTGTATGAGTATATTTTAAGGGTTTAGTAATATTATATAGCTAAGAAATTTTACAAAAATATTTCATAAAATCTGTATTGTATCAATACAGAATAATTTATTTTGATAAATTCCTTTATTTATAGAGTTTAGGGTTTCAATTAATAATTAATAGCACGAATACCCATCAAGAGGAGGCGTAACTAGATTTGAAGGCACCCCTTTAAAACTATTCTTTAAATTATTATTATTAACACCGCGTCTTACTATCCGTTCGGGTTATAGTACGCATTTACGCTAATGTATAATGGTAGGGTGATTGTGAGATGAAATGGAGAACCTAAAGTTTAACGTGGAATCCGAACCGTATTCTTTAAAATTTGGTTAAATTGTTATATTGGTACTCAAACTGGTTACTCGTTATAGCGGCTACAAAATTATAGTAAAAAGATACATTTTTACTGCTAAAAACGAAATACATATCGTTTCTAATATTGCTAATCAATTTGGCGCCCAACCTACCTCACTTTAGATATGCCAATGCCTCTAATATACTTAAATTGCATTTGGGAATGTCTTATTTTGGCACGTGTGGATATTTACAATTGACTTTTGTTTTGTATTATGCAGAGACAACTATGAACAATAGTAGATCTAGATTTGGGTTTCATTAGCGAGCACATTCCCATGAGAAAGTTAATATGTTATATTTCGCACGGTTAATTTTGTCTTGCATTGTGAGCAGTGCATTGTTGTGAAATGCATTGTCGCCTCCAAGCGAAAGCACAAATTACCCACATTACGGCTAGACACCCATTAGCGACAGAAATAAGATGTTATTAGAGTCTTTATACGTACATTCCGTTTACCCTGAAAGCTTGCAAGCGTGGAATGAAAGCAGAGAAGGAGAGACTGACCATCCTCACCTGAATTTAAAGTAAAGAAGAAGAGACTGACCATCATCACGTGGAATGAAAGCAAAGAAGGAGAGACTGAACATCATCACGTGAAATGAAAGCAAAGAAGGAGAGACTGAACATCATCACGTGGAATGAAAGCAGATAAGGAGAGACTGACCATCATCACATGGAATGAAAGCAAATAAGGAGAGACTGAACATCATCACGTGGAATGAAAGCAAAGAAGGAGAGGCCGAACATCATCACGTGGAATGAAAGCAAAGAAGGAGAGATTGATCATCATCACGCGGAATGAGAGAAAAGGAGAGACTGACCATCATCACGTGGAATGAGAGCAAAGAAGGAGAGACTGACCAGCATCACGTGTAATGAAAGCAAAGAAGGAGAGACTGACTATCATCAAGCGTAATGAAAGTAGAGAAGAAGAAACTGACTATCACGTGTAATGAGAGCAAAGAAGGAGAGACTGACCATAATCACGTGGGGTGAAAGCAAAGGAGAGACTGACCATCATCACGTGGATTGACAGTAAAGAAGGAGAGACTGGACATCATCACGTGAAATGAGAGCAAAGGAGAGACTGAACATCATCACGTGTAATGAGAGCAAAGAAGGAGAGATTGGCCATCATCACGTGGAATGAAAGCAAAGAAGGAGAGACTGACTATCATCACGTGTAATGAAAGCAGAGAAGGAGAGACTGACTATCATCACGTGGAATGAAAGCAAAGAAGGAGAGACCGAACATCATCACGTGGAATGAAAGCAAAGAAGAAGAGACTGACCATCATCACGTGGATTGACAGCAAAGAAGGAGAGACTGGACATCATCACGTGAAATGAGAGCAAAGAAGGAGAGACTGAACATCATCACGTGAAATGAGAGCAAAGAAGGAGAGACTGAACATCATCACGTGGATTGACAGCAAAGAAGGAGATACTGACCAACATCACGTGGAATGAGAGTAAAGAAGGAGAGACTGACCATCATCACGTGGAATGAAAGCAAAGAAGGAGAGACTGACTATCATCACGTGTAATGAAAGCAGAGAAGGAGAGACTGACTATCATCATGTGGGGTGAAAGCAAAGGAGATAGTGAACATCATCATGTGCCTTGACAGAAGAGAAGGAGAGATTGACTGACCACCACCATCACTTGACCAGACGACTGACAGTTATTGGGACTTTGTAATTTCTAGGTACCAGAGCGGAATCAGGAACTCCGTGGTGTGGTTAGCTCCCCGAGGCGTGACGAACAGACCTACTTGTTTATCTTGGACCTTGGTGTAAGTCAAGGATAATGGGCAGTTAGCTACATGCGGTCAGCCTCGACAAGGGATAGTCTTTTGTTTCAACACTACAACGGGATTTAAATATAGTAGGATTCGGTTAGGAAAGAATACTTTATTTGTGTGTTCAACATTGAACACATTTTACTATATTATTAGTATTTTTTTCTCACAGGTATTGATAATATCTATCAAAAGTGACAGTTTCACATATCACTTGACGAAAATAGTTTTGGTACAGTTATAAATGACAAATAAGACTGTAACCTACATTTGGAGTTGCCTACTTGGGGATTTAAAAGTAATTCTGCGAAGCGGGTTGCATCTTAACTTGATGCAGTTAAGCACCATCACACTTAGACACGAATGTGTGAAATATAAAGAGATGGAAGAAAATGATCAGTTCACCCTATAAGGCCTCTCTCTATCTTATATGCTTCCGCTTAAGAGCATAAACACTAAATACATTATTTGCGCCCGGACCAAAATTTTCTTGTTTCGTATTCTAGATAGACATTATGCTTTTATATAATTTTTAATCCAAATCTTGGCATGAAGATTCCTTCAAGCCGTTTTTGTAGATAAAATAAATAAACTATGTTGTTTACGATTTAAAAAAAATGCCTTTACCAAAAATTACTTTAAGACTATTTTTAGAGTTATCTAAGAATTTATGATTTTTGTTTAAATATTATATCTTCAAGGCCCACCGAATAAAACGTAAATACATTAACAAGGTAAATCCTATCTCGACTTGTCGTGACGTCATAGGTACGACTTCCTAATATTAATATATTAACTGCGCACACTCGTAGATGAGGCCTGCGACAGATCTAGAGTTGAATTCTGGTAGGAAAACTTGTTTAGAAAATACAAACACATTTGTTTGCAGTCAACATTGTTAACGTTTTACTTTATTATTTGTATTATTTTATAGGTGTTAATTAATATCTATCAAAAGTGTCCGCTGAAGATCTCATAGCTTGACGTATGCATATATTAATGTAGTTTTATTAATATCTTTAACTGTCAGATACTGTTCTTCATACCGCATTCTTACTATAGATATACTCTTACTACCAGTTTGGGTGCTTTACATATTTAAAATACTACGGTAAGAAAGGAAATGTACCCACACTCGCTTGAAGTGGAAGTGGAAGACCATCCTCCCAGGATGCGAGTCCGGACCTGCAGCAAATCAGACTACACGAGACTGATGACGTGTTCTGTGTGCGCCACGAGTAAGGATGAAGTATTTATTATTTCTGTATAGTTTCATAATAAGTATACTCCATTCACGGTAGGAATTACTCTCTGAAAGGTCTTTTTTCCTACCAATATCCTGCTATATAACAGACTTTTGGTAGGGAAAAAGGCCTTTCAGAGAACAATTCCTACGCTGAACAGACTTTATATACTACTTGACACAAATTCTGGAAAATCTAGGTTCGAACCTGAATCATATGCACTGGATATGTATTTATTCCAAAATTTGGTAGCTCATGCTTGTGTATTTACTTAAAATTCACCCTTCTCAAACAGTTTCCTTGGTTTGTATAGCGTATGAGAAAATACAATATCACCACACAAGTTGAGCGTGATGTTCTAGGTTAAGTTAGTTTGTAAGTTGTGTTATAGTATAATTTGGCTAAAAATTTAAAGTCAAATACTTTAAATATGACGTAAATAGTATTAACCTTAGGTAGTATTTTTTTACTTAGTCTTACTACCTTTTTAGGTTATACGCATAAGTACTAATAACACTATTGAGTAAGGGATGAAGAAGGCAGAGTTTAGATTATGTGAACCACATTTGAGTGGAGGGAGAATGGAAATCACTAAGAAAAACCCCCTTCAGTACACCCAACTGGGATTCAAACCCCAATATCCCTGTCATCGGCAGGGTATTTTTGTTGATAAAGTATTTTTCTACTTGATAATCTAAGGTCCCATGAAATAATCTAGGACAAAATTAAATAATGTTTTATGAATGTTTGCATCAACTAAAACATGTTTTCCATACGTCTTCTAATGTCAAGCTTTAAACTGAAATGAAAGAGAATGCTAATTAAGGTGAATATGTTTGCATTTTTTAAAACAAAAAACTTTTGAACTAAGATTTAAAAAAATATTATTCAGTAAATATGTTCAGTTTAATTTTCTGCACATAATAAACTCAAACTTTTTGAATATCTCTAATGGTCAATGCATTTTTATCTTAATTTAAAATGTTTCTGCCTGTATGCCACTGTGTCAATACATAAAATAATATAAAATAACCCGCCTCGGTGGCGTAGTTGGCTAACGCGCTTGTCGTGTTGAGCTCGACTGCTGAGGACGGGGAGATCGAGGTTCGAATCTCGGTCGGGTGAACTGGGGGTGGTTTTTCCTAAATGGTTTTCCACTCTCCCTCCACGTAAATGCGGGTTCACTTCCTCTAATTCAACCTACTCAATTCCTAATCCATTAGCGTAATTAGTACTTAAAGCGTATAACCCGAACGGGTAGTAAGACGCGGTGCTAAATATTATTATTATTAATATAAAATAATTGTCCATAAGTAGAAAGTTAATTAAAATATATCTACTGAAGCTTTATTTTATTTGTTTTGTAAAAAAAAGTTTTTTTGTGATTTAAAATTTAAAAGTACTGACCTTCACTCATGTTTCCTTTCCTCTCACCTTAATATTAAGTCTAAACCAAAATTAGAATCTGCTGTAAGTTTGATAGAACGCTATTCAAACATGTATTTGATCAATGATCTTAAAAAGATGTAGTAATGCTGAGTGGTTGCCATTTTAATGATCTACTTTGCCTTCATCTGAAATAAAATCCGTTCTCATAAAAAAATAACAATGTTAAATATAACGCACCTTCTTTGAACATTGCAGCGTACTTACAATCTAACTTTACCTAATATCGAATGTTAACCTTTCACACTCAGCCCTAGCGGGAAACAAAAGACAAAGGTATACATAATACATTAAAAATGCTGCATTCATTGAGGATTAAATTAGTAGTTTGTGAACAGCCTTTATGTTCTTGTTGTTACATTATTTTTGGATTTCAAATATTTGAAATAATACCTCATATAATTTCTCTTTGTATTAATTGAAATTGATATTTTTCCTAGGTGATCAAGCTAGACAGAGAACAAATTAATACAATATCAATAGTGCATTATATTATTATTATTATTATTATTACTACCACCGTGTCTTACTACCCGTTCGGGTTATACGCACTTACGCTAATGTGTAATGGTAGGGTGATTGTGAGATGAAATGGAGGACCTACAAGTTTAACGTGGAATCCGAACCACGGTGGTGGCCTGCATTATATTAATATCTAAGAAAGTAAAGCTATACAATTAGGTAATACTTATATGCCTCTATGAAATATGAAGTTTGGGGGATGAAATATTATAAGTACGGAAATATTAGGAAATAATATCAGTAGATCCCTTGAGTCCGACAGCTTAACTCAGTCGATAGCGTGTCGGTCTGCTGAGATAAGGGCTTGGGTTCAATTACTGGCATGGGTGAAAAATTTATCATTGGTGGAATGTGGCTTTACCCTTTCACAGTTATGAAATAAGGTCCCTGGCCCTGTCGAATTAAAGGTTAAAACCTAATTTGTGGGACGGTAGGAGAAAGGCGTGGTGCCGTGGCTTCACAACCGACCAAAGTATCTTTACGCGCCAACAAAAATTGATGGGTCACGGAAACAATAGATGGTGCTAGCTATCAGACATGTCTTGCGGAAAAATCATACGTTTGGAAATATCAGTGTTCTCGAGAAATAGTGAAATTTTTATAGTAATATTTTTAACACCTATTCTAAGATAATATATCATTGTTTATTAGGTGATCCATTTTCTTATTTTTTGCTATGCAGCCGGCAGTTTTCTATTGAAAAAGTCAAAATTATTAATATTTAATCACTGTTAAAATTAGAGAAGAGGTGTGTATATATATATATATATATATATTATATATATATATATAACTTAATATATATATATATAACTTAATATATATATAACTTAATATATATATATAATATTAAGTTATATATATATATATAATATATATATAACTTAATCAACATGCGTCTATTCTTGAACAAACCGTTTCCAAAAAGAAAATTGCAAAACATTAAAAATTCTTGGATATAACCGTTTGTTCCCATGGCTCTGCATTTCCACGCCAAATGAAAAGAGCCAATCGCCTTAACGGTCGGGGATTATAAGGCAAATGAAGCTAGGACAGGTCTAGCCAACTGGCAGTGAAAATATAGGCCTATAGCTTGAATAAAAAAACTGCCACGGGCTGGAAAAAAGAATTGGGTGTAAAAAAAAAATCATTGGTTCACGAGGTAAAACAGCAGTCTTGCAATATATGCAAAAAAAAACAAAAACACCCTGGCGATTCAATTGAGTGCTTAGAATTATAAATAAAAATAACTTGAGATAAGTTGTTAAACGAAAAACCTTTGGAACATCCATCATATTGAAAGTGATAACCAGATTGAAAAAACTATGCACATATATATTTGGCCTTAGTTCGAAGAATGTCCCCGCCAAATCTAGCTAAAATTGGTCAACGCTTTGGCAGTTATCGTGTAATGTAACAAACAAACAGACACATTTTTGAATGGATGCCATCTAGAAATGGATAGCCAAATTAAAAAAATCTGCAAACAAGTTAATTGCCCTATTTTGAAAAAATGCTACTGCTAAATTTGGTTAACATTTGTTCAAGCATTTGACAGTTATAGTGGAACAAATATCTAGAAGGCAGACAAACGAAATGCCAAATGGTCAAGTTAATACAGAACTTTCTTCGCCCGGTCAGCTATGGCTCCCAAGGCCTAAAGTAGATAACTACAACCATTTGACCCAGTGGCTGGACAACTAGAAGTGTGCTGTGGCTGAAGGAGCTAGTATTGGTAAATATTTGAATGTCTATTGCAGGAAATCTATCTCAAGACTTCAATGCACGAGTAGAAAGGAAGAAGGAGCCTCTTTTTATTGGCAGATGGGTTATTTATAGCTTAACATAAAAGTTAGCAATAGTGAAGGTTGTCTAAAAGAATGCACCGGCATTAGTGTGGAAATAAGGTGGGGAAAATAGCATGTGTAATATAATCTTAATGTTCCCCTATCCGGGATTTGGACCTAGACCTCCCCGTCAATGCCAACTGAGTGAAATGCTAGTCTGAAGTCTATACTGCGCTGCCCCTAGCACGAACTATTATAACTACTAGAGAGGATTTGATCAATAATGCAAATGTCATTATGCAGCATATTTTGACTAAAAAGTGGGGTCGTGCTGCAAATTTTGAGTAATAAGTGAGGCTGTGCTGCACATTATGCCTAATAAGTAGGGTTGTGCTGAATAGTTTGACTAATAAGTGGGGTTGTGCTGCATAGTTTGACTAATAAGTGAGGCTGTGCTACATAGTTTGAGTAATAAGTGAGGCTGTGCTACATAGTTTGAGTAATAAGTGAGGCTGTGCTGCACATTATGCATAATAAGTGGGGTTGTGATGTATAGTTTGACTAATGAATGAGGCTGTGCTGCACATTATGCCTAATAAGAGGGGTTGTGATGTATAGTTTGACTAATGAATGAGGCTGTGCTGCCTATTTTGACAAATAAGTGAAGCTGTTTTGCATATTTTAACTAATAAGTGAGACTTACATATTTTGACTGATAAGTGAGTCTGTGCCGAATATTTTAATTGATAAGGGGTGCTGTGCTATAAATATTGGTTGATAGGTGGGGCTGTTCAGTATAACCTAAATCGTGAGAGCAGCTGTGCTTGCTAGTTACACTTTCAAGTGTTTCTTTATGACGTCGTAACTACACTAACAGGTAATTGTGAGCCTCACTGAGTGAGGACCAGGGAAGCGTGTACTAACACGAAGACAACATAGAAAAAGAATGGATGGTCAGCTTCTTAATACATGTGTATAAGTTTGTACGCTTTATTTATTACTTGTCTTGTTATTTTATAACAAAAAGAACATCTTTACACTAGCAAAACAAAAAAACATCAATATAATCAATATTTATGAACGCTCCTTAATCTAGCGATTTTAAAATAACTAATTTGGTTAAGGTTTACTCTGCATCGAGATTATTTGATATCGATTGACCAAGAATAGGGCTTGAATTAAACTAAAAAGAGTTGAGGAAACCCGCTTCAGTGGCTGAATGCTCAAAGGCTTCGGGTCTCAATAATTACTTCTCGCTAAGGGCCACAATTAGATTTTTTTCATGAACCTGGTGGGAGGGTGTGACAACTTAATTTGCAATCAACTACGCCCTTCCTTCTTACGTCACGCTTAACACAGAGTTTTCAGACGTACTGTGTAAAGCAGTGTTGTTGGTTTATAAATGTCTATATAATTATTTACCTGAACCAGAATAACATCCTTTGTGGGCCGCCTATTGAGAACCACTGGTCTAAGGCGTCACTGTCGTGTTAGATTGACCCGTTGATGACGGGGAGGTTGGGGTTCAAATCTCGGTAGGGTATACTATGATTGGTTTTTCCTAAAAAAAAAAAATCCCACTTTCCTTCCACGCAAATGCGGGTAGACTACATTTAAAATGCTTCCTTCTTCATTCCTACCACGTTATAGTAATTATCATACATCAGCATAACCTGAACAGGTAGTAAGATACGATTATACTACCCTTTGTATTTGAATGTGCATTTTCTTCATTACCTTGGTCACAATGAAATGGTTGGAGAGGTGGAGGCAGATTGGGGTGGGGGGAAGATTGTACACTCCGTTTATTCTGACCGTAATACCGTACCATATCTTATAAGCCGGAACATAGGGTAATCGGGACAGGTATTCCAAAACCGGCGTTCGAGGATCATTGTGAACGCACCCTGGTACATCTCCGATGATAACTGGATATGTCGAGCTTCAAGATACACTTCCAGAAGCTTTTTTAGACAAGCTTCCATGATCTTCCAATCTTCTTATATAAGGGAATGGGGACTATGTGATCGACCCAGAGGCGTCCAAAGGACCTACTCGTACAAGCGAGATGTGTAGTTAAGTAGTTATCGGGAGGCTCCCAGTAGAATAGTATGGCAACACGCGCCTTTCAAAATGCGACAACCTGTCATTTTAATGTACAGTTAAAATCATCACCCACTTCGGTGGCTGCATGGTCTAACTCGCTACACTCACAGTAGACTAGACTGCCGATGGCGGGGAGATCTAGATTCAAATCTTGCTTGGGTATATGAAGGGTGTTTTTTTCAAAATTGTTTTACACTCTCCTCCCACGCAAATGCAGGTACACTTCCTGTAAATATAGCCTTCCTAATCCCTAAAACTATTAGTGTAATTAGTACATAATCGTATAACCAGAACGGGTAGTAAGACGTGTTCTAAAAAAAAAAGTTAAAATTATACTGTGACCCATCGTGTCAGAACATGATTTAATATGCACTTGAAGGTGAGAAGATTGGGCTTCAAATCTCGGTCGGGTGTATTGAGGGTGGTTCCCCCCCCCCCCCNCCCACGCCGATCCAGACACACTTCCTCTAAATGCAACCTCCCTAATCCTAACATATTGATTTAATTAATACACAGGCGTATAACTTGACATGGTGTTAACAATATCTCTTTGGCTTCCCTTTTGGAAGTAAAAGACTGCTACTTTTCAGGGTAGACGTAGTGTCTCTATTTTAGGATTTTTGGCTAGATCCCAACTTATAAACGAAGTGAAAAGCATACGTAACTATTATTTTAATACTAGCCTAAAATACTTGTTTAAAAATTAACGGCCTCATTTCTCGTAATGTAATATCTCCCATCGGCATTTGTTGGACGATTGCGAATGGGAATAATTTTTAGTGACCCTCAAAATCTGGGAGGCGCCTTCCAACCAGAGACTCTATAGTAGATCAGATATTTACTCCAAATAAAGTGTGAAACTGTTCCTCCATTGAATATTTCATTATAAACAGCATTTTGCTTATATACTTTTTCGTTTTTGGTGTTCTTATGCGAACTCTTAGACCCCAAGTATTTATGCACCCTGTTTGGCTAGGTGCTACCTGCCCGTAAAATTTAAGCTTCCTAGGTCTTCTGGCCTTTAAGATTTTTTGGCTTAAACAAAATTTTACCCCGGACCCCTATGAAATTTTTTAGCTCCCACGTATTCTTGCACCCTTCTGGAAAAGGGCTGCCTGCCTTAAAATGTCAGCTTCGTAGGTTTATTGGGATTCAGGAATATTTGACTTTGTTTTGACGGGCCACACTGAAATGTTATGCACATGATGAAGTTTTTAAATGGAACTTTATTTACTGCCCGACACAGATTGTCTGCCAAATTTAGTTTCAGTATAAAAATAATTGACTCCGTAAAATTTCTAAACACTTTAAAATGACGGAAAAGACGACCGAACATATGATATTATTGTGAAAAATACCAGTAAGCTCCTCTTGAGGAATTACCATTTGGTGAGCTCTGGGCATGCATTGTTATTTAGTGTGGAAAGGTATTTTATTGCTTCTCTTTAATATTTTATTTTGTATTTTTTCCCCTTTTCTACATTTTTTCTGTGCTTGTGAATTTGAATCTTGGGTCCATGCCAAGTACCATGGTTTCAACAGTCCCCTACTCGTGACGAGCCTGTTTCAAGCAGTATACTCTCGACCAGCTTATAAGTTTTTTTAAAACACTTTCAACTAGTTTGAGTAAGGATTGCAAGACTAGTTCAGCAGCTGTACTGAACAAATAATTTTAAATTAAACATGTTTTATAAGATATAGGGTGACCTGGTGGTCTAGGGGTAAGGTGTCAGACTTATGTGTTGGGGGTCCGGGGATCAATCCTCGGTCCCGGCACAGATTTATCTGATTGCAAAACCCTTCCTTCACCTCTGACAAGACGTGTATTAATCACAACTTATGAATGTGTGGCGTGCCAGGCCTCTACCATAGTTCGGATCCCACGTTAAACTGAAGGTCCTCTATTTTCATCTCATAATCACCCTACCATCACACATTATCGTAAGCGCGTATAACCCAAACAGGTAGTAAGACGCGATGCTAATAGTTATAGTAATAATATAAAATATAATATAATCAGTTTTATATAACTTTCATTGTTTATGGCGTGCATCATGGTAAAATTTGACTAGCATCACAATATCTTTATGTGTACATATTTTAAGAAGCACAATAAGCCCTAACCTTAAATAAATCGCCAAACTAAAGACGTCGCTGGACTGCAAACAAATACAACACTGATTGCTTTTGGAAATTCAGCCTCTGCCAAAAGTGTCTTATCCCTACGATATTCAAAAGTATTCATATAGGCTATTTGCTCTTCCAATAAACTTTTTCTTCTTTTAATCTATTGCTTACCTCTAAGGTCTCCCGAAGGATGTAGGCTATCTGGTCTTTCAAAAACCTCTTACCTCATTCCTCTTTACAAATTAATGCTTACCTCTACGGTCTCCCGAAGTATGTAGGCTACTGGTCTTTCAAAAACCTCTTTACTCTTTACAATTAATGATAACCTCTAAGGTCTTCCGAAGGATGAAGGCTATCTGGTCTTTCAAAAACCTCTTACCTCATTCCTCTTTACAAATTAATGCTTACCTCTACGGTCTCCCAAAGGATGTAGGCTACTGGTCTTTCAAAAACCTCTTTCCTCTTTACAAATTAATGCTTACCTCTACGGTCTCCCGAAGGATGTAGGCTATCTGGTCTTCTGACAATCTTTCTTGCCTTCTCTTGAGACCTTGAACGAGGTCGGTAACGGATCCTCCAGTACACAACTGTAACAAGAAGCAGGTTTGATTTATTAAGTTTATTTAACATGCACTTTACAAATACAAGCCCATATCAAATTTAAATCATTATTTAAAAGTGATTAATCTAGGCCCACGCGGCTAAAAGCCTACAAAGTGCCTAGCCCTAGTATCAAGAAAAAAAATAGTATATAGTGTCACAGGTAGAGTTGGTGTAATAGTTAGGTACAGCTGTTTCTTATTCGTAAAGTCGAATTTAAATCACGATTGGATGCACTATTTTTTAAATAAGAGTTTATGTTTTCCCTTCTGTAAAAAAAAAATGTGTACGTTTCCTTAAAATTCTCCTTAATCCCATGTCCTTAGATTGTTAGTGGGCTATTTGCTTGGGAACGCGCTAGTGGCCAGTAAGAAGTGTGACGCTTTAATGTTAAGTAGCAAGTGAATAATCTAATGAGTATTCACACAAAAATAAATTAACCATAGTAGCATCTTACATCCAACTAAGGCTCCTCAAAATCTTAATTTATTCCTCCAACTTCTCAATGAGCAGACACACAGAACATGATAAAGAGTTATTTTATATTTATTTTGTGGGCAGCTATCATGATGACAATTTTAGTGAGCTCCAGAACCCTTGCACTTCATTTGAATTATAACTCACTATATATTTCATGTTAACTTTAGCAGTATTTATGAATTTTAGTGGAGGACGTGATGGCGCGTCACTTGGTTCCACTTTCTAAAATAAGGATACAACACATTATGTTTTTTTAGAATTTACGATCCTTTAAACTAGCAGTGAGGAACAGGACAAATTGAGCAACTGAGTTGCAAATGTGACAGTGAAAGCGACCTTGGCCGATTTCTTTCCAAGAAGGGAAACCTTCCAAGGGGACGCGGTGAGGGTTGCAAGAAGCCCTCACGGCAGCCATTGACAAAACACTTGCGATAACACCAGCAAACAGAGTGAACGTGTGTTAAACACTCTAGATCAGGAGTCCCCAATTATTTTTGATGGATGTCTGATTTAAGAACTTGACATACTTCCGTGGTCCAGCAACACTTTAACAGTGACTCAAGTTTAAGCCCTATATACTAATTCAAAAAAGTTATTTTCTTTCCTTCTAGCTATTTTACTTATTTATAACTGCCGGCCTTCCATGTCCACTACCCACCCACCACCGAACTAGCATAATCTCTTCTGTTTATTGCTATTTCGTCAAGGTCCTTAAAAATGCCTCTGTGGTCCAACATTTGCTGACCACTGCTATAGATCATACTATCATATAGATCGGACGTGTCTTACACAATCGTGCAGCCACCCCAACTCAACTTAGATTATTTATATTCATTCTTTAGTAACCAAAGTGAGGCTATATACTGTATATATGTACATATATTTTAGCACCACGTCTTACCACCCGTTCGGGCTATATGCTTATATATATACACGCCCTCAAACCCCCATTGAGTTTTCTTTCCTAGTGGATGTAAACTAATGTAATTACAGAGCCGTTTTTTGATAGGTCTTACCGTTCAGCGACGAGAGAATTTGCTCCACCATTTTGAATTTTTTCGGGGGTTAAAAATTAAATTCTTTAACTTTTTGGATTATTTAGCACCGCGTCTTACTACCCGTTCGGGTTATATGCTTTAAGTACTAATTACACTAATGGATTAGGAATTGGGAAGGTTGAATTAGAGTAAGTGAATCCGCATTTGCGTGGAGGGAGTTCACCCGACCGAGATTCGAACCTCGATCTCCCCGTCCTCAGCAGTCGAGCTCAACACGACTAGCGCGTTAGCCAACTACGCCACCGAGGCGGGTAACTTTTTGGAGTTTTCCCGTCGGTTATAGTCGAGAAGCTATAAGTTTGCAAAATTTTCACGTTTCTAGCTCATCTGGAAGTGGGTAAACATTTATGTCAGTGAGTGAGTCAGCCGTGTGGCTTTATAGTAGTATAATAATAAAATACGCTAATGGTTTTAGGGATTAGAAAGGTTAGATTTAAAGCACGTGTACCTACATTTACATGGAAGGAGAGTGGAAAACAATTTTGAAAAAACTCACTACACCAAACCGAGATTCGAACTTCGATCTCCTCGTCATCGGCAGCTCACTCTATCATGAAAATAGCACGTTAGACCATGCGGCCACCGGGGCGGTTAGTCCTAAATATTAATTTGTGATCTTTAACGTTTGTAATCTTCCATTTAAACCCAATATTTTCGTTGGTATGAAGCTTGACACTGACGGATACGATCACGTGCCGTTAGATATTCTACTGAATTCAAGCCCACCCAGGATTTGAACCAGTCTCTCTAGATCTGGGTGACAAAAGACTGCATCTCAATGTCTAAACTATCATGACCACCCACGGTAATACAGCTCGAACCAGGCATCGCATCGTGAAGCGGTTTTATTTAATCTACCATAAAAAAAAAGTTGAAATGAAACCAGTGAAACAATTTTACCATATTTTAAAGATTAAAAAAAAGATAATTAATTTAAGATTTTTAAAAAAAATCACTGATCCCGATGCCATTGTTCTCAAGTAAAGAACGCATAAAACAGCAATTTGATACTTTCCTGGTTTGAACATAATCTTGTTTTTTAATTCCCGGTTAATCGATCAGGAGTTGGACTCATAGAGGGACTTTTTCAGGTGCTTCGCTTAGGTTAAATATTTACCGAACCTTTAGCAGTACATGAATTTGGTGTTTGCTGGAATTAACACAAAACTATTTATTATAACCCTGAATATAGACTCGTAGAAATAATTTAAAAGTAGAAATTTTCTACTCTGAAATTAACAAAAATCCTACAAGTTTTGGTTGATCATTAAGACCTTAATGCCCGAGAAAATGTAACTAGTATAGGAACGTAGAATGGAATTTTGTGAATTGATTGATATAATTTAATAAGGGGAGACGGGGTGACATAAAGGGTAGTGCCATTTGTATTTTCCTACTCTCCTGTTTGTTCTCCTACTGCTGAACAACTCCACCCCATAAAGTTATAAATCACCCTTGGTTTCTAGCGTTTAGGAACTTCTGCTTGATTATTCTAGTTACTTTTTCGTATCTGCTCCGGGTCTAAATACTTGTCGAGGTCATTTGATTATTCACACTAAGCTGGTGGAAATGAGGAAGGTGGAATTTAGATTAAATGTACCAGCATTGCCGGGGATATAAGGAGGAAAACAATTTTTAAACATAGCAACCCACTTCAACGGCTGAATGGCCTAAGGCGTCACTCTCGTGTCGGTAATATCAGGTTTCGAATTCTTGCTGGGTCTACTGAGGATGGTTTTTCCTGAATGGTTTCCAAACCCTTCCGTGCAAATGCGGGTATATTACCTATAAAACGCGTCTTTCCTCATCCCTACCCCATTAAAGTTATTATAATGTATGCGTATAACCTCAACGGGTAGTAGTTATAGTAATAGTAGTAGTTGTAACAGTATTAGTAGTTGTAGCAGTATTAGTAGTTGTAGCAGTATTAGTAGTTGTAGCAGTAGTTGTTGAAGTATTAGTTGTAGTGGTTGTGGTAGAGGTAGTAGGGGTGGTGGTGATAGTTGTAGTGGTGGTTGTGGTGGTGGTGGTGGTGAGAGTGGTAGTTGTAAGACGTGGGTATAAAAAATGGCAGATTTTTATAGCATATGCAGTCGAGCCAAAAATCCAAGACACTTATTTAATCTATAAACGATCCCAACACATAATTGTACAAATCTCGCCCCCCTCCCCTCATCTGACATCTTTTAAAATTGGAACATCTAATAAATAATACAACTTTGTAACAATACCAGGGTTGTAATGAGAGAGGGTGTTATTTTAAAAAGGTTCAACATTCCCCCACAAACACTCATACAAAAAGTATACTTAATCTGTTTTTGTATACGTCCGCAATGTCTAGTATAGCAGATACAAATTGAAATTTTTGTTAAGAAAAAAGGTTTATCAAACAGTTATTCTTGCAACTAAAACTATCTGCTTAAATTTTTTTAAATATATTTTGTATTTATTTTACTTACTCCATACACAGTATTCAAACATTTTATAAGAAAAAGTATTATCTTGTAAGCCACCAATTCTGGACAATAAGGCGTCCCCACCTTGCATTTAATAATTAATTATATTTCTACGCATTTGGTCGAAAGGAATCTCTTCGCAGATAGGTTGGCCATTTCCTAGTCACGAAAATTCGGAACAGAAACAAAGAATCAGTAAACGTATAATTTTAACATGTTTTAGTTACGATAGTTTAATTTATAACCATAAATAATCACAGAAAATGTTTGACAAGATATGACATATCAAATACAATTAATATAATTTAACTATGTTTAAGAATTCAAAAATAAAAATTAATTAAAAATAAAATACAGATTTAATTATATTTATCGACTGAAAAAAATATTTTAAATATATATATTTCAAAAATAAAAATTCAGTTTTTTTTAATATTCACAAGAATGAACATAATTGAATTTTGCGATAAACATTGATCACATATCCAACTCCACTCAGCAAATAAAAAAAACACATAAAAAATTGAATCTTGAAAATAAGAAGTTTAGCAAAAACCGGTTCAGTCTCGGAAAATTAGAAACAAATGGTCATCCTATGTATATAAATAATAAACTATGTTAAGAAATATTGAAACTGGTACGTTGGGTATGATACGTCGCCGTCAATAACCCTTGTGATGAACGTACAAACGCTGTACAGAGCACGGTACTCACAATAATGGTCCACTGTGGAAATGGTGGCGGAACCACCGGCACCGGAACTTGAGGACGGTAAGGATGTACGGAAGAAGACGTGCTGAAGTGGAAACTGAGCTGGTTGATAGTGGGTTACAGGAGAGTGTTGAGATGCTGTGAGAGGGGAGGTGAGTGGCTTAGCGAGTAAGGGGGAAGAGGGGCAAGCTACAAGTAGTCCACCCTGTCCACGGTGCGTGGTCATCGAGGGCCTCCAGCGCTACTCAACACACGCACGTCAAACATACAACATACTTATTACGATCGTCGATATACATCTTGAGGGAAACTTTTTCTTTGCCAATAAACTGATGTGGGGTTCAAACACCATATCCCCCCCCCCCAACCGTGAGATTTACTTGTGGGTGAGAGGGGGTAAACAAGTGCTGATATGTCCCTACACTGAAGGATTCTGGTTCGAACATTGAAATAAATTTTTAGTAAAGGTTTGAATCAAAAATAATATTTTAAAATACTCTCAGCTAACTGCGATATATACCCAATTTCTTTATTTAGAGAGGGGGGAGGGAAAGTCATGGTGGAAGGGTTCTAGAGGGGGCCCAGGTTAAGTTATTATGTAATTTATAAGAAGTGGATTTAAAGTGCACTTTATAAACTCAAAAGTATTATCAGTACACGATTATAAGACTGGTTTAATTCGATAGAGTGCACATAATATTTTACAGTTGCTACCAAAGCCAGAAATTGAAATTTAAGCGTATTATAGTAAATTGATACATTCTGATTATTCTTTTTCTGATCGTGTGTCACGTCCTCCAGGCATTCCACAAATTTACACAAAATTAGATAGGTAAATTTTGAGGACATACATCTCCATTTGCCTGAAGACAAAACGAGGAAACTATTTAGAGAAAACCACCTCACCACACCCTGATGGGATTAAAACCCAGACCTCTCCGTCACTGTCCGTCCAAATGAACAAGACGAAACCAACGCCTTCGTCGGCGTGCTCACTGGGTGGGAAGGACTGTAGATATTGTCAACACTGATACTAAGTAGCTAGACTTTAAAAACTGGTCAGTATAATTTATTTTCGGTGGTGGTATTTGTGAAAGTATAATGAATAATAGTAGCCGGGAAAAGTGAGGGCGACCAGGCCATTAGGGCACTTCTTGTACCGGACGATACAGCTCAAGATCAATGGGAAGTTCAAGGAAACTGGTTCAACCGGACTGTCAGGTTTATCGTTCATCCGTGGAGACAGATTGAACGTGTACCGAACCACCACGGACTAAGCGAAATTAGAACTATCTTACAATAGTAGGCCCCACCAAGCGATTAAAAAAACACTAGAATCTTCATACTACTAACATGACAGGTGAGCCAGGTAAATTTAAAGTTAAGGTATGGCACAATTTTAGTAAGATGAGACTAATAACTAACAAGTAACCCACTTTGGAGGCTGCATGGTCTAAGGCGTTACTCTATAAATAGACTAGATCAGGGCTGTCCAACTTGAAGTTAGCTAATGGCCCACGTGGGAATTTGGCCTTTGGCACCGACAATGTTTGCAATCATATCAAAGAACTGTACTTTTCCGCCATTGTTTGTAAAAAAAAATAATCATTTTCCCAACGTGTTTGAAGCATATGGTTCTCATCCTCGATTTTGCGTCTATTTTACTGTATTAGACTTAATTATCTTGTTATATTTCACAAAATTATCAAATAATTTATAGTTACTAGCATGATACACTCTCAAAGTATAACGAAATACTAAGCTAGCTCAGCTCACAGCGAACAATGCAGCAAACGTATAAACCGAGCGGTGATAAAAAAAAATGTACCAGAGACAAGTGACGGACGGTGGACTTGTTCTCCATTTGTTTACGCAGGTACTCTTCAAGTAAGGCTGTTGCCAGATTTCGGCACTCTTTTCAATTTCTCTATTTTCAATTTTCGAATAAATTAAACAGACGAATGTTACATGATAGACCAATAGACTAATAACTAATTATTAAATTATATTAAAAGTATTATAATAATTGATATAAAGTACAGTACAGAAAATAAACCATATAATACATTTTACACAATTTAAGTCCGATCATTTTTAAGAAATTCCTGGATGGCGTTATTTTATTTTAACTTTTGTAATGCTTCACGGGCCACCAGTTGGATAGGCCTCGACTAGATTGTCTAAAACTGGAATATAGGGGTTCGATCCCTGCCAGGTGTACTGCGGGTAATTTTTCTCTAAATAGTTTTACACTCTTGCTCCAATTAGATGCTGGCACACTTACTCTAAATATAACCTTCCTAATCCCTAAAACCATTATCTTAATTAGTACAAGTGTGAATGTGGGGAAAGCCAGGCCTCCACCGTGGTTCGGATTCCACGTTAAACTGTAGGTCCTTCATTTCATCTCACAATCACCCTACATCTCACAATCACCCTACCATTACACATTAGCGTAAGTGTGTATAACCCGAACGGGTAGTAAGACGCGGTGCTAATAATAATAATAGTACAAGTGTGTATAATCCGAACGGGTAGTAAGAAGCTGTGATAAAAAATCTACAAGTAGAAATGTACTTTAATGAGGTGACCTGGCGGTCTAGGGGTAAGGTGTCGGACCTCTTTGTTGATGGTTTGGAGTTCAATCCTCGGTCACGGCACAGACTTATCTGATTGCCAAACCCTTCCTTCACCTCTGACAAGACGTGTATTAATCGCAACTTGTGAATGTGGGGAATGCCAGGCATCCGCCGTGGTTCGGATCCCACGTTAAACTGTAGGTTAGGTGTTAGGACGTGGAGTAATGGGTTCATTCATATGTTGAAACAAGAATTTTGGTGATGGTAAATATTAAAATACTTTGCGCCAGTTTGGGTTGAGCTTTTATGATGCCTTAGGTTTAATTAATTTAAATTATATCTACCCTTTACAAATTTTAGCATTGTCCTAATAAATCTAAGCTCACCCCTTTCCATAAACTTATGAGCCACGAGACACCCCTGATTCTGAAGTGTGTTGTCTTAGGTTAGTTAAATCTGTGTGTCATGTGCTGAAACTTTTGTATTCAAAAGGATGTGTTGAATTTATTAACGCAACAGGCTCCTTCCTACCAATAAACTAGCACGAGTTCCTGCTATATACCATCCTCGATAAGTTAAATATTAACTAGCACGAGTTCCTGCTATAGACTATTCTCGATAAGTTAAATATTAACTAGCACGAGTTCCTGCTATAGACCATCCTCGATAAGTTAAATATTAAACTAGTACGAGTTCCTGCTATAGAATATACTCGATAAGTTAATATTTAACTATCACCAACACGCTGTGGTGGCCGCATGGTCTAAGGTGCTACTCTCTCATAATACTAGATTGCTGTTGACAGGGAGATCGTGGTTCGATCACGGTGAAGGTGGTTTTTCCTGGATGGTTTCCCGCTCTCTCTCCATACAGATGCGGGTACTCTTCCTATTAATGTAGCTTCTCTAATCCCTTAAACCATTAACGTAGTTAGTGTACACAAACGTATTAGGGGCTCATTACGTGGGGCTTACAGCCAACGATGACAAATATATTTTGTATTTAAAACTCCCTCTAAATAAAATACTACCCACACCAGTAGTATTAGACTTG
>CABFVZ010001318.1:181777-204153 GCA_902151445.1 Timema monikensis
CACTTATTTGTGTAATGTTATGAAAAGGATGAGTTTTTGTGGAATTTTAAGCACTGGATTTATAAAGATAAGTATGTGAGGGATATTGCACAAGAGGATATCGTAAAGTGATATTAGGTTTACAGTACATATTCTCAAGAAGTGTCCAAAATAAAATGTTACGATAATATTGCAAATATGCCTAGTGAGAGATATTATTTAATATCGGTAAACAAATGTTATAGATAATTTCATCAAACCATTATTTACTACCAATCAACGTGGCATGTGTATTTTTTTTTACATAGTCACAAAATATAATACAACATTGTAGTACCGTGATTTGTTCCGACAGCATAATATTCTTGTTATCGGCAAGTAAGTTATGAATGGCCGGCGGTTTTCACGCAGAATCACAAGCACGTTTTCCAATCTCCGTACTTGACACTTTAACAAATCTTTATAAGTTTTAGTAAGTAATGTTCAGCCCATACACTTCAAACACTTTGCTTTGTAGTAATGGTTTGACAACTTGAGTAGATACAAAATATATTATTATTGTCTTATAGCAAACCAGATAGTTCATATTTAAACCAGTCTACAAATTAATTTAGTATTTTTAACGAATATTTTAGACCTAGCTAGCATTTAACAAGATATTTTGTTATTAATAAACAAACATTTAAAATAGGGCTGAAAAAACCTGGGTTAGGCCTATTAAAAAAAAAGCCCAGCTTAGTTTGGTTGTATTGGGATTTATTGACCTTATTTGTGTTTAATTTAATATACCATGTATGCTAAATGAGTTAACAAATCAAGCAAAATTATATAGTAAATATTTGGGCTCAACTGAAATATATTTTAATGTATTAGAGGATTAAGAAATAGGAGACATTCTAATCACTAACTTTTTTAATGTTTTCTTTATTATGTTGTTTATATAATCAATTTTTATATAGGTCAATTAATAATGATAAATTGCGTTTACTGAAAAATTGTAATTTATTTGGCCACCCATTCTTATTCTAAATTCACCCTTACTAGCCCATAACACATTAGTGTAGTTAGTTTATGCGTGTAAATAACACGAACGAGAAATGAGATGCAGTGATAACAAAAAAATGGCTCCAATAGAAGAGACAATTTTCAGCCATGTTTTAAGAAGCGATACTAATACAAGTGAAAAATGCGTGTCAACACAACTAGCATGTTAGTAAGCTAATACTAGTAAACTTGCATTAGTCCACTAACACCGTGTCAATGGGCCTTTTATAAAACTTCCCTAATCCTTAAAACCATTAGCGTAACCAGTACTACATAAGATAACCCAAACGAATGGTAAGATGCAGTGCTAAACAAAATTAGCACAGTTTTTACCATTCTGTTCTGCGGAATACATTATTGAGGAAGTGCCAATATGGCCAAATTTTGCAATAAGTCTTGCAAAGAGACGTTTTAAATGCACGTGACGTTAAAGAGAGGCCAGTCATTGGCTGCTGAAAGGGAAATAAATTTATCTGTAAGAAGCTCACGTGAAAATTGACGAAAATAAAACGTTATAGTTGAAAAATAAAAAACTGATCAAAGATTTTAACTCCGTGAACACTGTTCTTACAATATTATTGAAGTAAAACTGCGTGTATACAGTGGCACCAGTATACATATTTTCAAAGGGGAGGGAGGGGCAAAACATAAACCCCCCCCCCCTCACTCTCTCAAACACATACATGCGCGCGCGCTTGAAAAAGCTTCTGTGGGCACTAGCATTATATCACTGTAACGATACTAACCAAAAACATACAAATTAAAAAGAGAAGGGTTTTTCTTCAACCTAAACGCAACTAGTAAATTTATAAAAATAAAATGTCAACATTTAAAATAAAAATACAAACAATAAAAAAATTCTATACTTTGAACTCACTTCACACAATCACATAAAAAAACTATCTAGTTAAATAGAAATTGAAGGCGTCTACGGTCGTTACCAAATTAATTTATAACTTTTTATGTTGAAAATGTATTAATGTGATAGGTTTTATCTATAAATTCATCGACTGGAATAAATAAAACTAGAATCTTCGACCACCCACGGAGTATGCAAAACTGGAACCTTCGTACTACTAACACGGCAGGTGACACAGTTAGATTTAAAGTATTATTATTATTAGCACCACGTCTTACTACCCGTTCGATTTGTACGTACATACGCTAATGTGTAATGGTAGGATGATTGTAAGATGAAATGGAGGACCTACAGTTTAACGTGAGCTCCAAACCACGGTGGAGGCCTGACATTCCACACATTCACAAGTTCACAAGTTGTGATTAATACACGTCTTGTCAAAGGTGAAGGAAGGGTTTGGCAATCAGATAAATCTGTGCCGAGGCCGAGTATTAAACCCCAGACCCTCAGCACACAAGTCCAACACCTTACTCCTAGACCGCCAGGCCACCCACTAGATTTAAAGTAAAAATACAATCCGATTGTATTAGGAACCTTGTAGCCCGATTGTGAATCTGGTGGTTGTAAAATGTTTGAAGAAAAAAATTGTAAAATAAACTAGAAGATCGTAAAAGAAAACATTTCATGATTTAAATTAAATTGTAAATTCCAGAAGGGGGCAGGCACGTTAATGTGTGCTTAGAGAATATGGAGGGAAGTATCCACACTAACAGTCTGTGCAGGTCACCGATAAATATGATGTTGGTCTCAGTTTTTCATCTCCATATGCTGTTTCTGCATCGTTCATATGAATGCACAGTTTTCCTGTCCAAACGCAACGTCTTGTATGCAACGTGATGAACTGTGTAGGTTGTACAAAAACCTTTTGTGTGCATCGGGTGGACTTTACTGTGAATATGGTGTAGCTCGGTCGTCACCAACATGTGGGCAGTGGTGGCTCGGGTTCGTGTCCCGTTGCAGTCGAACCTCCTTGAGCAAGTCTGCCCTCACAACTGTACCAGCTTTCGTCTAGCGGGATCCAGAGCAATTAGTAGTCGTTTCACAACGCACACTTCCTCTATAAGGCAACCGACAACAGTTCTGTCTGCCCGCACCAGTGACGTCAGTATCAGCTAGTCTCGTGATGTGGAGGTCAATGTTTGAATCCCAGCAGGGTTTTTACCAAGGGTGTTTTTTCCTCAATGGTTTCCTTCCCCCCCCCATCTCTCTCTCTCCTCTACCTCTATCTTGAGCTAGTTATATCCAGTCCACCTCATTATTGCCTATCCCTAACTTGAGCTAGTTCTATCCAGACCACCTCAATACACTATTTTTTCAGGTCCATTCTAAAGTTATCTATCTTCCCTTATAAGTCTAGGTCTTTCCATTGGTTTCTTCCCAGTAGACTCATCCCTTTTTGGACCAAGTATCTTCCTAAGCATCTTGTTTTCAGTCACCCTAAAACTTTAGAGCTAATAAATATCAAATACCAAAGTTTGTAACCCAAAATAAGTGAATGTGTTTTTAAAACAATTAAAAATACGTTAGCTAAAACCCACACCACCAAGTTTGTCCCTATATTGCAAAAAGGTTGTGTAATATTAGTTTAGCTTAGTTTATAAGTTTACGTCATCAACAAGATACTGTCATCATTTGATCCCACCCAATGAAGGATGACACTGTAAATTGTAGCCGCTTGCCATATGTCAGGTCTGAACCGGCTTTAGATAGCCATTGTTGTAGTTTAGAAGTTCACGTTGTTACTATGGTTACATCACTATCTGCACATAATACTTCCTGGGTCCACATGTAATTCCCATCATCTGCCACCTCATAAACATCATGGAAATATAATTATTTTAATCTCACCCATAACCACAACAAACATGACTACTTGGTATTTATGTAATCTGACATTATCACGTATTATCAACTTTATATAATGATAAATTAAGCGAAATTACACGTTTTTTTTAACTGAAGTAGGCCTAATGTGACTAAAAAATTTCAGAGGTTAAATTGCGAACGTTTTCAATAACAATTTTTTGAATGTAAAATTTGATTAATTTAATTTTTTTTTTAACAAATCAAAGGTTAGTTAATGTTTCATTTGGTGTCATTAATCTAGTCTTTATTTTATCCGTTTGCAAGCATAATAAAGAGTACGGTAATTAAGATCTAAGTTTAGAACAGAGCGGTTAAATTTGCTAAAAAAGATCATATTTTTTGTTAGATTTTGAATATTTATAAGAAAAAACTCACTGGGTTTCAAATAACGCTTCTTTTTCCTTAAAATACAGATTTCCATCCTTTTTTATGATTAGTTAATATAGATTTCAAAGGCCCAGTTTCATAGTCAAATTTAGTACGCCTCAAGTGCGGCGCTACACTAAGTACATGACGACACCTACCTATACCAGAATGGAATGGGCCGTTCTCACATATGAAACTGGCCCATTCCATTGAATTTCAGGTAGGTGTTGTCACTTACTTAGTGTCGCACCGCACTTGAGGCGTACTAAATTTGACTATGAAACTGGCCCAAAGAGTACAAGTTTAAAAGCACATTATTCTTAGTAGCACATTATTCTTAGTAGCACATTATTCTTAGAAGTCCATCTAAATAGTAAATGAAATCAGAAAATAACTGCTAATAAAATATAATCACATAGAAATAATTATGAATTAGATGTCCAAATATTAGTATTCTAATGAAATGAAGACATGAAATAGCTAAAGAATAATTTTTTGTGTTTGTGTGTTTTAAGTGGCCCAGCAGATATTTCTAGTCTTAGAAAATTTGATGGAAACAGGATTATACTTAGTAGTTAATAAATTATTGACAAATTCTTTTCAATCTAAAGAGACAAATGTTAATAATATTCATTATAATAATCGTAGTAAGGAGATATAATATTATAATACTCAAGGAAGAAACAGGTATTATACTAAGAAGTGACTTGATATTTAAGGAAATAAGCTTACGTAAAAAAATTGTGTATTAAATTGTTATGAAATAAACTAAATAATATAAGCATATTATAAACTTAACGGCTATAAAATGAATAATAATTTTAAGACAAAATAGTTTTTATAATAGATAACAATGAAAGTTACAAGTCTAATTTTCTAAAAGCTAGTAATATTGGGAATAAAATAAGATTTGAACTACAGCAGCTATGCTTAAATTGGTATTAGATATGATTTAATCATGATAATAAAAGAAAATGTCAGAACATAATTGAGTAAATGTTAATTAAAGTTAGCCATATGACATGTTAAACTAATAAATAAATGACAAGAAGGTAAGCTATTAAACAATTCAATCTAATCTTTGTTATTTTGACAAGTATTTAAGAGTTGAACAGAAAGTGCATAGTGAGATTTAATTGGAATTAATTCATAATATATTTTAAAGTGTTATATGTATTAATTCCAATCAAATCTCATTAATTTTAGTCTATGTACTTTCTATTCAACTCTTACATACTTGTCAAAATAACATTTATTAGATTGAATTGTTTAATAGCTTACCTTCTTGTCATTTATTTATTAGTTTACCATGTCATATGGCTATGTTAACTAACATGTACTCAATTATGATCCGACATTTTCTTCATCATTAAAGCATATCTAGGTTAATACCAATTTAAGCATAGCTGTTAATAGTTCAAATTTTTATTTTATTTTAGAAAATTAGACGTGTCAACTTTCATTGTTCTCTATTTAACAAATATTTTGTCTTAAAATTATAATTTATTTTATAACTGTTAATGTTTTGATATACTTATATTGTTTCATTTATTTCATAATTTAATACACAAATTTTTTTACGTAAGCTTATTTTCTTAAATATTAAATCACTTCATTGTATAATACCTGTTTCTTCCTTGATTATTATAAAGAAACAAAGTTGTATTTCTACTACATATTTCACAGCAAGGTCTTTTTACAGGTATGGACCGAAAAGAGACCTGTATCGAACGTATTTATGGTAAAAACAACAAAGGTCGGAAGAAATCTCAAGTCAATAAAGAAAAATCACAGGCAGTTTTTGATGCCTGCAACTGTAAACTGCCTGTGAAGGCCCTCACTATCTCCAGAGGTACACAGTGCGATCAGAAACTAATCAGAGTTCTGGTTACCGAACAATCTGCGTCGCTAACCAATCCACAAAGAGACATCTGCCCTTGTTATTGTCACTCTTGGGGTAATCAATATCCTGTGCGAACATGCTCTCTTTGGATACATTCTTTGGTACCAGCTAATCGACAAACAACTGATTAATGTATTATTAATTTAAAAAATGCTATAATCTTGAATGTGTTTAAATGGATATTTTAAGCTCTCCACACACCGAATTGAATCGGAACATTATTATTATTATTATTATTATTATTATTATTAGCAGTACCGCGTCTTACTACCCGTTAGGGTTGTACGTACGCTAATGTAATGGTAGGATTATTGTGAGATGAAATGGAGGACCTAGAGCTTAACGTGGGATCCGAACCACGGGGGAGGCCTGGCACTCCACACATTCACAAGTTATGATTAATACCTGTCTTGTCAGAGGTGAAGGAAGGGTTTGGCAATCAAATAAATCTGTGCCGGGACCGAGGATTGAACCCCAGACCCCTAGCACAGAAGTCTGACACCTTACCCCTAGACCACCAGGTCATCGGATTGGGACAGAACGGAACGGTAGGAATCAGAACCCTACGAACAGAAACGAGTTTTGTCCGCACTGCGGTTCAATTAATGTCAGTCGGAAGACAACAAGCAAAGAGGGTACATCAATTTTAGAGATATTTGGTGATAGTGATATCGGCAGTGAGTAGTAAGTGATCGTGATATCGGCAGTGAAGAGAAGGTGATAGTGATATTGGTAGTGAAGAGCAGGTGATAGTGATATCGGCAGTGAAGAGCATGTGATAGTGATATCGGTAGTGAAGAGAAGGTGATAGTGATATCGGTAGTGAAGAGCATGTGATAGTGATATTGGTATTGAAGAGCAGGTGATAGTGATAACGGTAGTGAAGAGCAGGTGATAGTGATATCGGTAGTGAAGAGCAGGTGATAGTGATATCGGTAATGAAGAGCATGTGATAGTGATATCGGCAGTGAAGAGCATGTGATAGTGATATCGGCAGTTAAGAGCAGGTGATAGTGATATTGGCAGTGAAGAGCAGGTGATAGTGATATCGGCAGTGAAGAGCAGGTGATAGTGATATCGGCAGTGAAGAGCAGGTGATAGTGATATCGCCAGTGAAGAGCATGTCATAGTGGTATCGGTAGTGAAGAGCAGGTGATAGTGATATCGGCAGTGAAGAGCAGGTGATAGTGATATTGGCAGTGAAGAGCATGTGATAGTGATATCGGTAGTGAAGAGCAGGTGATAGTGATATCGGCAGTGAAGATCATGTGATAGTGATATCGGTAGTGAAGAGCAGGTGATAGTGATATCGGCAGTGAAGAGCAAGTGATAGTGATATCGGCAGTGAAGAGCAAGTGATAGTGATATCGGCAGTGAAGAGCAGGTAATAGGGATATTTGCAGTGAAGAGCGTTATCAGCGAACTTTAGTGCAGTCACCATATTCAAATAGAGCAACCTAAATAGTAATTAATATAAAACTTCACAATAGGTGGAAATTAACCTTGACACGGATCATACAAATTAATCCAAACTAGTTGGAAAATGAGTCCTAGGTACTGGAATCGAACCCTGAAACTTCCGACCGAGCACACCAATACTCTACCACTTAGCTATTCATGAATCGCCCCATAATAAGGGTCATTCATTCCTCGTGGTTTAAGGCAGTCTGTGATGGACGTGTGGATCCATAGGCCACTTGGATTTGTGGTTGAACCACAGCCCCCGTCCATCACAGACTCTGCTTTAAATTATGAGGGAAGCATTACCCTGTGCATGAAGTGATGCCTGGATATATCTATGGTAGAGTAGTGGCCCTTAGGGTACGGCCAGACTGGGCGAGCGACTAAAAAATAAAATAGAACACATTGGTTGTAATGAGAGGTGGCCAGACTGGAGCGACTGAGCGCGCGCGCTCGACCCGGTACAGTCTAGTTTACAGGCGCTAGGCAATATTATTGTACGTTGGTTCATTGAGTGCTAGGAAAACTTCACATTTTGACATTTTTATTACTATCGATAGGTTTAGCACACTTGCTACTAACGGCCTGATTTAATTGGTAAGATCATAAACCATACCTATATATATATATGTAAAACTGATTTGTTAAAATATTTCAATATTATAATCAAAGTAGGCCTTTACAAATAAGAACCACCATTAGTGTGGAGAGAGGATGAGAAAACCACAACAATAAATCACTTGTCAAAAACCACCCTCAGTTCACTGAGCCAAGATTCGAACCTTTGCCTCCTTGTCAAGAACTATCGAGAGCTATCTGCTAATCGCGCGTTCGTTCACCAGTTTGGCCACCCAGTCGCTCACGCACTCGCTCGCACGCTTGTCAGTCTGGCCTAACCCCCGGGTCACAGGTTTTATTTCCGTGTCTAGGGCTCATTTTAACCTAACCAAACCAAACCTTGCTACCTACTAATGAGTATATGATGACGAGTTGGCCCTACCTCCATGACGAACCAGAGCTGATCCTCTTCTTGCGAGGGACCCCTCCTCAAGAACAGGCCGTAGAAGGCCGGGATGTTAGGGTGGAGGCTGAGATCACGGAGGACCAGGAACTCCTCCTCGATCTCCTCAATGTTGTCGGCAACATTCTCCAGGATCTTGATGGCCACCCGCTGATTGTTGCGAGCATCCCTCGCGCTGAACACTTCCCCGTAGGTACCCTCCCCTATCAGTTCTTGTAAGGTGAACCTTTCTCCCGGCTCGGGCAGTTGGTCAAAGTTCACATGGTGGCTCAAACCCTGGTACGACATGACTGGCATCCTGAAACCAGCATAACAAACTACGTGTCACATACGAGTGCAAAAACCCTGGTACGACATGACTGGCATCCTGAAACCAGCATAACAAACTACGTGTCACATACGGGGGCAAAAACCCTGGTACGACATGACTGGTATCCTGGAACCAGCATAACAAACTACGTGTCACATACGGGGGCTCAAACCCTGGTACGACATGACTGGCATCCTGAAACCAGCATAACAAACTACGTATCACATACGGGTGCAAAAACCCTGGTACGACATGACTGGCATCCTGAAACCAGCATAACAAACTACGTGTCACATACGGGGGCTCAAACCCTGGTACGACATAACTGGCATCCTGGAACCAGCATAACAAACTGCGTGTCACATACGGGGGCTCAAACCCTGGTACGACATGACTGGCATCCTGGAACCAGCATAACAAACTACGTGTCACATACGGGGGCTCAAACCCTGGTACGACATGACTGGCATCTTGAAACCAGCATAACTAGCTACGTGTCACATACGGGGGCTCAAACCCTGGTACGACATGACTGGCATCCTGGAACCAGCATAACAAACTACGTCCATCCACAATAAAATTGACGGAAATTCGTTTTAAAATTTTATATTAAACTAACCTAACCTAACTTAACCTAACCTTCAATCCTAAAACTATTAAAGGTTTAGACCAAATCTGTTCTTTGCTTCTCATTTCACGAACCTGGCTAAACCCCGTCCAGTTTATGAAATGGGTAACGCTTGTATCCATCCACTCTATGAAATGAGCAGCATAAGGCCTACCCAATTTATGAACCGCGCGAGTTTTTGTCCGGTTCGTGAAATGATCAAGTGAATAAGCCAGTTCACGAAATGAGCAGAGATTTGCCCAATTCATGAAATTGTCAATTATACTTACAAGGTGAAACATCTATAACTCTTATCCACGTGAATGGTTGGCTAAATAACCCCGTCCCTGGTCCCCCCTTGCCAAATAATTAAGTTTGAAAAGTATTATGGGTAGTTACAAAACTTAACTAATCAGTACGAAGTTTGAGCTCAGTACCATATAGGTAAGTTTGAGAAAAGCTCTTGACAAACAAATAGTCAGACACAACATGGCTTTTATTATATTGATTTATGTTTTTTGTAATACTCGCATCAGTGAGTGCTAAAGAAAATACGTCATTATAGTCTTCCTGGCTTTCCGTTGGTGGAAGGTCGGCTCTAGAATTCCAGTAAGGTGTACTAAGTAAGATATTTTACCCTAAAGAGTTACACACTCTCCCAACAAGAAAACTTGGATCAGTTTACATCAAATCATACATTCCTAATCCTCACCCCTTTAGAGTAAATAGGTGGATAAACTGGAAGGGTAGTAAGATGAGGAGCAATTTTTTTTTTAAGATCTTACAAATATTAAGAATCTTATTTTTGCAACTAAAATTGTTCCAACACATTGTTGTTAATAGCTTATAGGTATGAGCCAGAACTAATATCACAAAAAATTGAGTAAAATTGATTTAAGAAAAAACAATTTAGATTATTTTGTTTCTGTGTTGTTTAAAAATTACTGCACTTAAGTAAATTAACAGGCTATAATAAATTGTAGAATAAACAGTGTTTACGAACTTTCACAATATTTGCATCGTTACATAAATTAAGTTGACGTATTTATTAAAGTTTAATGGTAAAACCTCTATAAATATGATCAATTAATTTTTTCTAGCAAATTAAAATATTTACCATAGAAAGTCTCAAACAATGTTTTTTCTAACTATAAAATATTAATAACACAAATAACAATTGTTGTTCAGTAAAACAATAAACTGTACGTAATAACGGTAACTATAAAGTGGTGAATGTAACCTTAAAGGAGTCCCCCTTTTGTAAGGTTAATATAGGAAAATGTAAAACTATATTTCTATATTATGGGCCATACATGCTTTCCTAATCAAGGTTATTTAGTTCACAAATAAATGGGCCATTTTACTAAAATTATGATTTGAACAAATTAAATATTCACTATTCACACACACATAAACTAAAGCATATCTTAACAAATTATAGCACAAATATAAAGTGTAAGAGCTGATGAAAATAACTTTCAATAATATTAATATTCAAATCATTTATTTGCCAGCCATACTTGCATATATTAATTTATTTAAAAAATTATGCGTGCAAATAGATTCAAACAAGAACATGGTAGAAAGGACATCTGACAGTTGATAGTAACCAAATCTATTTTCATATGTTCAAATTTAAATGTATATGATTTGAAGATGTCATTGTAGATATAAATACATATAAAATAATACCGACAATTTAGAAAAATGGTGAACGCCAACGCTTGTAGGCCCACAGTTAATTGAATATGACTTGCGAAGCTCGGAGATTGTTCTTAAAGTTTCTGAAATAGCCGCATCAATTATCACATCCGTAAATTAGAAAAAATGATAATTGGAGATGGTAATTGAACCCTGGCTAAGTGGTAGAGTCTTGGTGCGTTAAGCCAAGGGTCTTGGGTTCTATTCCCGTTCCTAGGTGTCCTTTTTAAAATTTACGAATAGGCCTTTACAGTAAAATGTAATAAATGTTGACCGAAATAATTAATAGTATTTCCTAAATAAAATGTTCATTATCTCGCGTTATTGTTATACTTTTGTACCAGTTCTTACAAGTGTCTTCCAAATAAGTTAATTCCTTTCTAAGCAACCTCTTCCTTCTTCAAATTAAGCCGTTAATTAGCCTCACATTAAACGTACTAACTATAAAAACATGTCTTATTATCTGTGACCACTTTGTACACGTTGATAACTTCGGTTCCGTTAGCTAGCTATGTCCTCCCGTCGTTTTTGTCGGTGTCGGTCGGTCACACTGGATTAACTGCCCTGATTCACAGTCACCCGCAAGTAATGAGGGAAACATAAAACCATCCTGTTCACACGCCACTGTAAGACGCGCACACCACCGCTTAACACTTACTAGAATAGGTGTAGTAGCTTGGTTCACAATCCTAGAAATTAAGACGTAACGTGTGCGATGGAGACGTTAACATTGTTTCGAATTTGACGAGTCACGATTGAAACATGAGCCTAACATGATAACTATTCTAGTGGATCATAAATGTTGCTAGCAGACTCGCCTTGAGGAGAATAGATAAACTACAGTTAATTTTCATAGAAAGGTCCACTTAGAAAATACACAATTTTTCCTCGTCAAAATTGATCACATTTAACTATTTTAATCACTGCACCTTAGCTTACTACCTGTTCAGGTTATATGCATATATGATAATTACTCTAAGTAGGTAAGGAGGAAGAAGGGAGCATTTTAGAGGTAACCTATCCACATTTGCATGGAAGGAGAGTGGGAAACCATATAGGAAATACCCTCCTCCGTAGACCCAACCGAGATCCGAACCTCGATCTTCCCGTCATCAGCAGACCAAACCAACATGAGAGTGACGCCTTAGACCATTCAGCCATTGAAGTGGGTAACTATTTTGTTGGATTTACTTAATAGTAATATAGTAATTTAATAATAATTACAGTGGCCTGGTGGTCTAGGGGTAAGGTGTCAGACTTCTGTGTTGGGGGTCCGGGGTTCAATCCTCGGTCCCGGCAAAGATTTATCTGATTATCATACTCTTCCTTCACCTCTGACAAGACATCTTGTGAATGTGTGGAATGCCAGGCCTCCACCGTGGTTCGGATTCCACGTTAAACTGTAGGTCCTTCATTTCATCTCACAATCACCCTACCATTACACATTAGCGTAAGTGCGTATAACCCGAACGGATAGTAAGATGCGGTGCTAATAATAATTATTATTATAATTATATCTATAATTTGTTTTAATTTATTTAAGATATTTAACGTTGACTTTTTTCAACCAACTGATTATATCACACGAGAATTTCTATGAGTGAGCGTGAAAGGGCCTACCACTTTTAACAGGATATATATTTTCTCATACCTTCTAGGGTTCTTTAACATGCCACAATCAACATGGGACTGACGGCTTTACTTCACCTTTGAAGGAAGTTGAGCTACGGATTTTTATCGCTCAGTAAAAATCCATCGACCCCTGCTGGGTTTGAGCCCACGAACCCCGTGTCTTGAGGCGAGCACTACCCCAAGATCACCTAGGTCGAGGATAATATCTATCAAAAATGACAGCAGCATACCATATGACCAGACGTATGATTACGTTAAAGTGAATATACAGTTAGTAGCTTTTCTAGCTTTCAGATAAGGTTCTTCCTACGAAAGTATGACTGTAGTTACTACACCACACACAACGAGTACTTGAACTATTATAAACTGGCACATTTGATAGCATTGGTTCTATTCTCAAGCACTAGTAATAACACAATCTTTGAAGTTTTAGATCGTGAACTGAGCTTGAGGTGAGAAGGAAAGGTACGGAAGTTAAGGACAATATTTTTGAAGTTTTGATAGCAAATAGTTTAGCCAAAATAAATAAAATGGTGTTCCAGTAAATACGTTTATTTCTTTATTTTTTACACATGGTTATCTTAACAGTTCTTCAATATTTGTTTACCCGGGAGAAATATTTTTATTTTAATGATTCTACGTAAAAGGTAACTTTAAAGTTATTGCCCTGCGTTGCCCAGCCCTCAACCCAGTCTTTAATTATTTAAAAAAATAATAAATAATTGTCAACCTTTTAAAATTCCAGCTTCGAGGTGCACATGTTTGTGCGCAAGGGCAACTAATTTTTTAAAATTCCATACCTCTACGTGTGATAGAAATTGCGCAAAGCTCATGACAGACAAACCAACTCTTCATTTTATTAATAATATAGATGGTCATCCTGGAATTTGATAACTTTTTCTATTCATTTAAAAAGTTGCTGTTCAAACTACACAATGCGCATGAGGAATAGTAAATAACTGTTGATATTATGTAAAAATTCAACTAAATGTAACTAATGAAGCAACATTTTATTTATTTTTGTTAAAAAAAACTTGCTTTAAAACTGCAAAAATACTGGTCTGATTTCACGTTGCCTCCCGTACCAACTTAAGGATTAAGGACGTTACTTGTGACGTATCGTCAAATCAAAATAAAATTTTCAATGTTACCTTATTCTGTGACCGCATGGTCTAAGGCGTCACACTCGTATTGGACTAGACTGGCAATACCAAGAAGATTGGGATTCAAATCCTAGTCGGGTGTTTTGAGGGCGGTTATTCAAAAATGGGTTTCCCCTTTCCTTCCATGCAAATGTTGGTACACTTCCCCTAAATTTAACCCTCCTAATTCCTATCTCATTAGAGATCAGTGTAACTAGTACATATGCGAACAACCTGAGCAGGTAGTTAGACGCGGTGTTTAAAAAAAAGCCCATGTATTTACGTTTTATTCGGTGGGTTTTAAAGATCTAGTATTAAAACAAAAACCATACATTCTTAAATAATTCCAAAAATAATCTTACATTGTACCAATTTTTTTATGATATTGTATTTCTTTTGCAAAAAATATATTTTTAGATCGTCCACAATTCAGGCTATTTGGTCTATCCACGAAAATGGCGTGTAGGAATCTTCCTGCCAAGATGTAGATTAAAATAGTCCATGGAAGTATATGTCTATACTCCATTCTCGGTAGGAATTACTCTCGGAAAGGTTTTCTTCCTACCAATATCCTACTATATAATAAATTTCTGGTAGGGAAAAAGATGCCAGGCCTCCACCGTGGTTCGGATTCCACGTTAAACTGTAGGTCCTCCATTTCATCTCACAATCACCCTACCACTACACATTAGCGTAAGTGCGTATAACCCAAATGGGTAGTTAAGTCACGGTGCTAATAATAATAATAATAATAATAATAATAATAAAATAATAATAATAATAATAATAGGGACAAAGGCCTTTCAAAAAACAATTCCTTCGGTGAACGTTCTTTATATGGAGTAGGAAACAAGGAAAAGGTAGTTTTGAAATGCAAATCAATGATGTCCAGGCAAGAATAGTCGAATGGGTGTTTACCTTCGTCAGAGGAATAAGGGCACATAGACAAGAAGACTCACAGGTTGAACTGCTTATTTTCTTTCCACTTTTCCTATTTTGTATCTTGGTGTCCAAGTGTGTTAATGCTGAGGAGGCTTAGACGAGTCCAACTAAGATGCAACCTGCTATGCAAAATAGCTTCGAAATCACCAACTAGGTAACATCCTTAACAGGTATAAGTGGGACAGACACGTCACTTCTCTTATCTCACAAGGTAGTTGAAGAACAAGTCAGCAGTTACGTCTAATTGTAAACGTTAGGTTAAGCCGCTCATTAGTTAAAAGAGTGTGAGGTATTAGGGAACACCTTTATAATTAATGATCTTAATGGTTTCCGCGCGGTTTGCCTCTCTGGTCGAGTTAGTGCGCTATAAATCAATTACTGCTACTTGTACCCAAATTTGTAAATGAGGAAAAATGTATTTTGATTGAGCTTTTCCCCCCATTATTCGTGTGGCCAGTGGAACATGTAAATGGGATTTATTTGAAAAAATATTGATTTAGTGGATTTTATGATAATAAAACAAGAAAAATACTTTAAATTTCTTATATTAGATACGATTGGATCATTTAAAATAATGTGTCTTCTTTGAGAAAGAAGAGATGAATTTACTAGATTGTCAGAGATATAAAAAAATCATATTTCACAATCCTATTGCTCATCTTATAACAAAGTGTAAAATACATTTCTTATTATAATATTTAAACATTCACGATATGTTAAAACAGTTTTTTTAATGGAAATATTTATTATCTAACTTTATCCGCGGATTTTGAGCGTGCCTATCAAGAAAGTGACTTTTATTTAGAACTAGCTAGTGGACGTTGTGAGTATCCCGAAATAAACCATGTAGCCAAAAGGAAGGGTATAAGGCATGTGTGATCATCCCAAAAAAATTCAACTTCAACTAATAGTCCTATTAACTTTTAAATATCAAATTAAAATTCCACTTTTCAAGACTTTTAATGGAAAATAGATATATATGCTAATTCAACCGGACGTCATAATATGATAGATATGCCAGGGTGGTCCAACGTTTTTCATCCCAAGGGTCAAAACAAATTAGTTTGCACTTTGGGCCGAGGATATATTTAGTAATATCATCAACTTAATAAAGGTCTAAAATCAACCTTTAATAAATTGATTTGAGGTATTTAACGTGCACTTTCTGAACCGACTGATTATATCAATATATGATAATTTCTCTGAGCGATAGTGAAAGGGCCCACCAACTCTGCCGGGAAAGGTATTTTCACATAACTTCCAAGATTCTTTTACATGCCACAATGGCTCTACTTACCCTCCAAAGGATGTTGTACTACGGTTTTTATCGATCAACAGAAATGCCTCAACCCCAGCTGGATTTGAACCCACGAACATCGGCTCCTGCAGCGAGTACTGTACCCTGATACCACCGAGGTCAGTCACTTAATAACCAATTACTTTCATTACTTATATACTAGTTGTATTTGTTGTTAGTATAGTCTTTCAAATTTTACTAAGAAGAAAAAATTTAGGATTGACCCCTCAAAAATGCATTGTGAAATTTGCACTCACACACATTTTCACAAAACAACTTATTATTATAGATATGTATTTATATATTTTGTATTAATCAAATTCATGTCTACTAAAATGCAATCATGACCTTTATCAATAAATATTTTTATTTCAATTCTTTTCTCATCTCGACAAAAGGTTTCCCTTTAATTTTACTCCAGTTTACTATGAGTACCATATTTTCAGCCAGCGTGTGTCGCATTTGGCCCATGGTCCGCCAGTTGTACCACATTGACTTATGCTACATTCAACGTAAGCGGCCATTTTGAGTGGTTGCTCTGTGTATTGTGTGAGTCGCAGCCGGCTATTTCTGTAGCATGTGACGATACGAATGACACGGTCTTCAGTAACAGCTTCGGTGGCCGCATGGTCTAAGGCGTTACTTTCGCCTCACAGTAGACTAGACCTCCAATAACGAGGAGCTATAGGTTTATATCTCGGTCAGTTGTATTGAGGGTGGTTTTTACAAAGTGGTTTTGCGGGTACACTCCCTAAAGCCTTCCTAGTCCCTAAAACCAGTAGCGCAATTAGTAGACTTCATAAGTGTATAAACCGAACGGGTAGTGAGACGCGATGCTAAAATAATACTTCTTCGCATCATACCACATTGTTAGATCTATTATTTGTAAATATTCTTATCCTTATACACCCAGACATGTTTTGAACCAAGAACATATCATCCAAGGGTGCAGAAAGCTATTTTTTTCTAAAGAGGGGTCCACTAGAAAATTTGACTACATCTTAAGCCAGTGTGGTCCAACAGGCGGCCCGCACTCATTGAAAATGTGGCCCTTATACAGTGTCCTGAAGAAAATTAAAAGGAATCCCTTGGTGGCAGATGTGGAATATTTGATTATTCAAACATAAATATGTATTTAAAAAGGTCATGATTACAGTTTACTATTCATTTATTTGATTAATACAAATATGCATAGTACGAAGCTGTTTTATAAAAGTGTGTGTGCGTGAATATTTCCCAACACATTTTTGAGAAACTATTGAACTTTTTTTTTGCAATAAAATTTGAAAGATTTTACTAACAAAAAATTCAATATTAAATATATATTCGGCCCACGGTGGAAACTCATCAGATTTCGACCTTGGGATGAAAAACGTTAGCCCACACTGTCCTAAGCCAATACATGGACCCTCCATGCCCACTAGCCCCTCTCTAACCCTCACCCTTGGCCCCATCAATGGCAGTCCAAACCAAAAAAGCCTACGCTTTAGCGCCCGTGACTGATGATTAGAGTCCGGCCATTCCTGGCTTTAGCTGCTGCTTTTGGGCGCTATTGACGACAGTCTGACTTCTGTGTCTTCTAGGATTATGCAGGACCATTCATAATAAGCACTGTATTAAAATGAGCCGCTGGATGTTGCTAGTGGCGCCGCGTGGAGGTAGAAAATAGAACTACCTGTTGCATGACCTCTCCTGTGGTTAAGTGCTGCGTGATTTTTTTTTAAATTCAGACAAGCGAATTCGGTGACCCCCTAGAGGCCACTATTCGACAGTGACGTCATGATCGCGTGCCGAGAGATCGTCAACCAGGAAGTGGAGCGCCTCTTCCGGCCACTCTATAACTAACAGGGGTGTCCAGACAGCTTTTATTGGACTTAAAAAAAAAAAAAAACCAATATGTTACATTTTACTACCGGCCTCGTGGTATTGCAGTTAAAGTCTCTGGCTGCTGACCTAGAGGTCCTGGGTTTGATTTCTAGCTGGTACTGGGGGATGTTTCTCGATAGGAGGATGATTCCCACTGTCATCAGGGTTTTATTGGCTAGGTTTAAGATATTCATTGGCCTTACACAGTCATAATCACTATCATCTCATCAGGACATGAAAGAAGTCTCCACAGAAAGGATGTACGATTAGTACATTCGGGCGTCCCCTGGGCAAAGTATATCGGTACTGGATAATTTTCTCCCAAAACAGAGCTACAGAATGATGTTGTCCAGATACGCCATTATTATTATATTTATTTAAAAATACCACAACATAAGATCTTGGCCTCTTTTTTTAACTATTTAATTTTTTAATTTTAGGTTGACCTAGGGGTAAGGTGTCAGACTTCTATGCTGGCGGCCGGGGTTCAATCCTCGGTCCCAGCACAGATTTATATGATTACCAAACCCTTCCTTCACCTCTAACAAGACGTGTATTATTCACAACTTGGGAATGTGTGGAATGCCAGGCCTCCACCGTGGTTCGGATCCCACGTTAAACTGTAGCTCCTCCATTCCATCTCACAATTACCCAACCATTACACATTAGCGTAAGTGCGTACAACCCGAACAGGTAGTAAAACGTGGTGATGATAATAATAATAATAATAATAATAATAATATAATATTATTATTATTATTATTACTAGCACCGCGTCTTACTACCCATTCGGGTTTTACGCACTTACGCTAATGTGTAATGGTAGGGTGATTGTGATATGAAATGAAGGACCTACAGTTTAACGTGGAATCCGAACCACGGTGGAGGCCTGGCATTCCCCACATTCACAAGATGTCTTGTCAGAGGTGAAGGAAGGGTTTGGTAATCAGATAAATCTTTGCCGGGACCGAGGATTGAACCCCGGCCGCCAGCATAGAAGTCTGACACCTTACCCCTAGACCACCAGGTCAGCGACGAATTGAATATTAAATTTTGTAGTCGTGAACATTTTTAACCTCTAGGATGTTTTCAACATTTTATTTCCCTTGAGCTAAAAAAAAAAGTTGAGTTTTTTTTCCTTCTATTAATATGGCTGTTTGCAGCCGGAATGGTTTAATCTTGATGTTCAGATGTTATCCGGTCATATTTCGAGTCCAAATTGTGGTATTAAATCCAGCTCTAAAATAAGGGTATCTTACTATTGACTCATTATACAATTTAGAATATTTTGAATAACTTTTCTACCCGTCAGATAATGTACGTGTTATAAAGATATTACTTTAGTCGAGTAATCCAAATGTCTGAGGTCCCGCCTTCTCCCCCCCACCCCCCTCTTCTTCCACCCCCATAACAAACGAGAAAATCCTCGGGACTTTATATGTTGTTTGGGTTTGGTGTTAGCCTATAATTTGTTCGTTCCAACTTTGGCGTCTTAGAACGCTTTCAAAAAGTTTCTAAAAACTTTTTCAGTAAAAGTCTGCCTTATGAATATATTTTACCAACTTCACAAGAGAAGTAAAATTACATCACTTGCAAAATTATAAAAACATATTTTCGAGAAGGATGGATACTTAAGAGACATTTTAGTAATATTTCTACCCATCAGGAAAGTCCAAAAATCGCTGTGAACAAAATCTATAACTATATTTATTGATATCTTTATTTCTAAAGGTTGAGTTTATGTACAGTCAAATTTAGATAGAAAGGAAGTTCTTAAGACTTATAAATTTCACTAAAACCATTTTCATATAATCATACCTCCCTTGTCATGTGAGCTATTACCGTCACTTTTTATTGATCAGATCAATGTCTATAAAATAATACTAATTCCATAGGTAATAAAATGTTTTCAATGTTGAACGCATAAAAAAAGTTTGTACTTTTTTAAAGTTCCTTCCTATAAGAATCCTGCTATAGTTTGTCACCCCTACGGGCGCGGAACGGATGCCATATTTTCCACAGTTCCGCACAGTTCCACTTCTCAGTCCGTGGCAGTGGCGTGATGGGAGAACAATAAAAAGGGAGGGACTCTAACGCCTCTTGAGATGGACACTACTCGACAGCTGACAAGCGCCAAGTGGGCCAACAGCTATACTGAGTCACGTGATGTTACTTCTTTTCTCGCTACTCGTTTGGGTTGTATGAAAATAATTATATATATCTTTTTTACCACAGCATCTTAATGACCGTTCAGGCTATACGCTTATTTACTAATCACATTAATGGTTTTAGGGATTAGGAAGGTTGTATTTTATAAGTGTACCCGCATTTTCATGGAGGGAGAATGGAAAACCATTTTGTAAAAGACTCAATACACCTGACCGAGATTCGAACCTCAATCTCCCCGTCATCGACGGTCTAGTTTACTGAAAGAGAAGAGCGTAGGCCATGCGGCCACCGAGGCGGGTTCGCCCATTATTAAATTCTCTTTAAGATGCCCCTTTATTTGTTCTAATTTTTTGCATAGTTTAGGAGAGATCCGGCATGAAACATACAAGGATACATGTGAAAGTAATCGAAGGCCACGTTATTATTTGGCTAAAGACATGAAATAATTTTTAAAATATTAAGTTATAAAATTGCTTCGAAAGTTATGTACCATTAAATTTCCTCTAAGTTGATATTTTAACAAACTATTATTTTATTCTAAGCCAAAGGTCCCGGTTCGATTCCCATGTCCAGGTGTCATTTTTCAATTTTCAGAATATGATATCTAGATGGGAGTAATCTTCACTAAAAGGATAGATAATAGCTTTGACTATTTGATTCTTAAACTATTATTTGACTTATTGTTAACGACCTTAAACCATTAAAACAAAATGATAACGCAAGCGTGCGAATAAACGAAGGACTCGCAATGTTGTCGGTCAGCCACTCGTTCTGCCATTGATGTGCGCAATGCTTGTCTCCTGGTTGGAAGTCATCATTTTTACCAAAATAAATAAATTAAATAATACATTTAATTTTTTATTTAATAGGTAAACTAACCATATTTCGATTGGATTTATGGGTGACCTGGCGGTCTAGGGGTAAGGTGTTGGACTTCTATGCTGGGGTCCGGGGTTCAATCCTCGGTCCCGGCACAGATTTATCTGATTACCAAACCCTTCCTTCACCTCTGACAAGACAGCTTGTGAATGTGAGGAATGTCAGGCCTCCACCGTGGTTCGGATTCCACGTTAAACTGTAGGTCCTTCATTTCATCGCACAATCACCCTGCCATTACACATTAGTAAGTGCGTATAACCCGAACGGGTAGTAAGACGCGGTGCTAATAATAATGATTGGATTTATGATGTTTGCTCGAAAGGAAGCAATAATGAGCTAATTTACAACACCAAATCATCAATTTCTCTCTTAACTGTATGCATTAGGCCTATAACAAAATATGTTAGTCTTTAGTTCAGCGTTTTTCAACCGGTGTGCCCCGATGGGCCAGTAATCGTGCCACAAGAGTGTGGAGAAAGATGGAACAAGAGAAAAATTGAGAAATAAAAATATATCATTTTAAATCCATGATTAAGAATATTCGTTTGAAAACAACACCATTTCTATAATTTTAGCTAATAAAATGTTAAACACCATATTAATACTGTTTTTTTTATGATACAATATTTAATTTTAAAAAATCATGGTGTGCCTTGGGGTGAATTTACAATGTATAAAAACTCATTGTTTACCACGCTTTCTAAAATTCGAATTCGAAATTCGGGATTTGTAAAATGATAGATTCGACTCATCTTTAGTTATATATAATGTTCAACATGTTCACTAATTGAACACAAAAATAAAATTAACAAGTATTTTTGAATACATTATTGAAACCATACAATATTTTGACTCTAAACCTTTGACAATCAGTTCTAAGTTGACCTCGCTCGCAGAAGCAAAATAATCAGCCCACCTCCTCCTTTTGTCCGCCACGTGATCAAAGAGAGATGGTGGAAGATAGGGGGACGCTCTATTTGAACTTGACAACCCTTGTTTACCCTGAGTACTTGGGACATGACTTGACGTCTGTGTTCCAGACCTGTCAACTCTTGGGATTGGTCGTCACGGACGACAGTTCGGGTCACGGCCGACGTTGGGGCGTCGGTTCTACTTATTTCACTTAAAAAAAAAGATTTCATCGTGAATTAAAAGCAACCCGCCTAGGTGGCTGCATGTTATAAATATCTCGCAGTAGACCAGACCGCCGATGATGGGGAGATCAAGATTCGAGTCTCGATTGGATGTACCGAGTGTTTTTTTTTTTTCAAA
>CABFVZ010001319.1:0-101043 GCA_902151445.1 Timema monikensis
CCCTTCAGCCCTGAGGGTTACCATCTACACGCCCTGACCACCCCAGAACCCGCCTATGTTTTCTCCCACATCTCCCTTCCCTACCCCCATCACCTGGACCCGCGAGATTGACGCATGGAAATCAGGGTCGCCCGGAAACTGGACTTCGACTAGGCCAAACCAGTTACCCCGAAGTACCAGTAAGAGGGATGACAAAGTTTACTACCATAGTCAGCAGTTTCCAATTTTGGATTTAATAACGTGGCTCATAAGATTTCATAAAGGGTCAAGGAGATCACTGTACTTACAGACTGAATTTTCATAGGAATGGTTCACATTCTCGAACCAAAGTCTTAAAAGAAATAAGTAAAAAGATAAAAAAAAAAGTTACATTTGAGATATTTGTCATCTGTGTGCTTTATGACACTTTCAGTCGGTTTGGTATGAGGCAATTTAGAGGTGTGTACGAATTTTATTATTTTATCAACTACAATTAGAGCTAGTTCTAAGCAACTGAACTTTTTTCCACCAGCAGTAGCCACAGCAAATAAGATTTCAAAAATAATTAGTTACAGTACATAGTATACGATCTTTTATCAAAATAATGGATTTCTTATCTAGGACACTGTGAAGAAAATAATCTGCAATTTAATGGATTACACTAAAAAACTTTCCCTGACTTTCCATGATCAATTTTCATTTCCCTGACCATCCCTGACTTTCCTGGTCAGTGATGACCTTGTGTTATAGACTTAAGCCACCCTACAACCTCAATTATGTTTTAAAACACTATAAATTACTTCAAGAGAGGTTTCTTTTTAAAATAAATCCTCACCACCATCTGACGAGATATTTCATTACGAGCCACCTCCCCATTCTTATCTAAAAATATATATTTTTGGGTACAACAATGGAATAACTCTAAATCCTTATCACACTTTATTATAAAGTATAGATCAGAAAATTATTATTCCACTTGTGCTGTAAGCTCAGCCCCGAGTCTAGAATAGACAAGTTAAAAGTAATATGAAGAAAAATATGCTTTACCGAGTGGTGGTAGAACCATATGTGTGTAGTGGTTTCTGTGAGGGTTTTTAGAAAATCTTGTCCACAATTATAGGAGGGGTCCAGAGACCCAGTACTGACAAATGTTTGAAAATTAGTCAAACCTTCTGAAATTTAAATTCCTCAAGAGGGAATTTGGACTGGTCTTTCCACAGCCAATCTATTTGAAGTTGTTTTCCTCTGGCAATATTTGAAATTTGGTTGCCTCTAAAAGCTATTTGAGGTGGTCCTCAGCTGATTTTTTTTATTATTAGATTTCTCTATAACAATTTGGTGTGGTCCTTTCCTAACAAATTTTTGAAAATAAGTTTTTATAGTGTTTTCACTTGAAAATATCTTAAAAATTGAATATTAAAAATTATCAGTGAAATAAATCAAGAGGGGGCATAATTATTTCAGAAGAGAGTGGTGGTAGGGGGTCAATTCTTATTTGTAGGGGGGAGGCAATGCCCCATCGATTCAACCAACAATGGCTCTTACTCACAATGGAAATGCAAAAACAATATATAGTATAATTGAAGTAAATTTATTTGTATTTTATAAAATACAAATATTTATTTTTACAGTCAATAATGATATTTTTTTATTATATTATTATGACTCAAAAGTGACAGACCACATTACTTTGCAGATAAATGTATTAATATTGATTTATTAAATGTTGTAGCCATCAAAAGAATTTTCTTCATATTTGATTTTGACAGTGTGTATATGCTCACTATCATCTGATTAACTAGCTCAAGCATTATATAGCAGCTGTGTAAATGCTAAAAATGTCAAGTAGTTATTTTTCTAAAAATTTAGTACCAAATATATTTTAGAAAAAAATTCAGGAGTATAGTTTATTTACACCTTTACTGGTTCGAGGGCTAAATTAACATTCTCTTGTCGAGTCGAGGGTCAAATTATCATTCTCTCTTAAAGTCAAGGGCCAAACTAGATAGATTTTATCAGAAATATTAAATAAATGAAACCAATTTGCTAAATTTTCTTTTATTTAGTTCTGTAATTTTACAGCTTTTTTTTTACTTCTATTCAAAGTAAATTTTTTCATCACATATTTAATATGGTTATATTATAAATTTTTTTGATAGGATTGGCCTTGTACCTGGGTCACAAGAGACTCAATATTGGAGTTGATGCTACTTATACATAATCAGAGAGAATTTTTCAAGATTTTAGTCTGTCATCCCTGTATGTTTTGTTTTTTTTACTTTTTTGCTTCATCCTCGAAAAGAACTGATCACACGAGTACATACTACCAAAAAAAGTAATTATTTTTCTTGCAAAGGTGTGTAAATTAGAGTAATTTTATTCCACCAAATATAATATGTAAATTTCTGTCAAAGTGATGCCATTAAATTGGGATTTCAGAATTAAATCCTCCTGAAGCCAAATAAGCTCAATCTGTAGGATTTATGGATCTTTATCCACATCAACATTCATCAGACGAGCAAATATAGATTTGGGTTGTATAATGCGGTTTCATACCAGGTAGAAGTTAAATAGTCCAGCTATTTACATTGCAACAACTGAGTAAGAAATGTATGGCAATAAGGAAGAAGAAAGTGTATTGTGCATTCATTAATCTAGAGAAAGCATACAATCAGGTGAATAGGAGAATGTTCTGAGAGAGAATAGTGTGGATGCATGGTTAGTAAATGCAATTATGGTTCTATATGATGAAAGTAAAGCGTGCATTAGGGTGGATGGAGCTTTGAGCAAATGGTTTGACATCGAAAAGGATATAAGACAAGGTTGTGTTAGGTCTCCATGGTTGTTTAATGTATCTATGGATAAGTGTATAGGGAATTATTGTGAGGATGCGGTTGGTGTACAAATGTACAATGTGCTGTGAGAGTGCTGCTATATGCAGATGATGCCGTATTAATGGCTTAGAATCAAAGTAACATGAAGAATACTAAATTTAGGAGAATTCAATTTTAATTGCTTTGAAGAACTATATTATGTTTCCAAAAAGTATTAATATGATGTATTAGGTAATACATCATATTAATACTCTTTGGAAACATAATATAGTTCTTCAAAGCAATTAAAATTGAATTCTCCTAAATTTAGTACAATTCGTTCCATTCTAATTTATTAAAATTTTTTTCAAAAATAACATGAAGAATGCATAAACTCGTTTGAATGTGGCAACAGACAGAATGGATCTTCGTACAAATGTTTCCAATACTAATATGATAGTTTTGATAAGGAGGATGAGGAAATAATTGTCAGCTTAGTATTAATTGAAAACTGTTAGAACAAAAGAATGTTTGTGTATCTGGAAAGAATGTTGTGTAAAAATGGAAAGATAGATGGTGAAATCAAGAGACGAGTGAATGCTTCTTGAAGAGTAGTGTGATGTATAATTGTATATGGACTTATTGCAAAGAAATAAGCAGAATCGAAAAGGGTAAAGATGGCACTATATAAAAGTGTGTTCCCGCCAAATTGTTTTATGGATGTGAAGCGTGGGTTTGTCAGGAGAAACACAAGAGCAAGGTGAATGCGGTTGGAATGAGATATTTAAGAAATCTATTTGCAAAATTCATATGTACAAAGTAAGAAATGAATGGGTGCTAAAGGAGTGCAGATTGAAATGGAAATCAATAGATCAGCGTGAAAGAAGCATCTTGCGTTGGTTCAAGCATATTGAGAAGATGAGTGTGGATCAAGTGACGAAGCAAATATATGAAAGTAGAGTATGTGGATCAAAAGCAAAGGGTAGGCCATGTAAGAAATGGCTATATGTTGTAGATGAATGTGTGAAAAGGAGAAATATTAAGAATTTTAAGAACAAGAGAGCATGTATGACTCAGCGTGGATAAAATTATTGAGGATTGATTAAGTAAGAAGTTTTTTTAAAGTTATATTTAAAGTTTCTTGCATATCCCATGAGGGAACTGCATGATTAGGTATGTTTATGTAGTTATATATGTATTGAAGAGCTAAGTTAATGTATGCCACCATTTCATAAGTTTTTTTTGTAGCTCTTTACTTTAACATTTCACAATGTTACCTATTAAAAAAAATTGGAAAAATATTTAATGGAAGAAGAGGAACCCCTATACAACTTTTAATGTGGAATATTAAATGAATGTACCATGGACAGAAAGGTCATTAATTTTAATATTATTGAATAAACTCATATTTCACAAATGTTAACTTATTCCATATACTTATTTTCACTCACATATTTATTAGAGAACATTTAATTTTAAAAATTGTTTTGGATACTTTATGTGGTTTACTAAAAATAAACAACCATTTAAATGTGTTATCTTACCTTTGCCTCAAGTCGATCATTTTCATGTTTTAAGTGTGTACGTTCCTGTTCCAATTTCTCTACTTTAACTTTTAGTTGTTCAAGCTCCTCCTATAAACATGAACAACTTTTGATAAACATAATAAAATGATCAATTTGGGAAATTCAGAAAGAGATAAATTAAGCTAAGAAAGTAATACAAGCAAATAAAAAAAATAAAAAATTACCAACTTAAAGCATAACATAAAGTGTGAGTGATATAGATCCTTAATGATAGAAATAATATTATTGTTAAAAAGTTCTCAGAAATTTATATTCGTACTTATAATTTTTTTAGGTAGTTAAGTAATTATTAAAAAAACACATAATTTAAATGAATTAGTAAGCTTAGGATACTAAAATTTATAAAACTTTATTATATATATATATATATATATATANTATATATATATAATTAGATATGAGATTCATGTCCAGCATACCATATTTAGTCGCAGTTGCTCTTCTATGCGGTACACATTGAGTAGTGGTGTAACTTGTACTAAGAGCCGCCACCATGGCCAGTCTCGCACAGACATGAACTTACGTACATTGCGTTGAATACAACGCACTGCCACATCTTGCACCTGCAAATCCAAAATAATAACAAATATGTTATTTGAGTGATTTGATGTTAATCTTTAGACTTAATACAAGTTAAATATTAGAAAATCTGCTTTTCAACTATCTTTTCTAGACGTGAAGCTTAAAGACAGTTTGATTTAGTTGTAGCTCCTTATATATGTTGAGTTGCTGAATAATCTAGTTTTTTTGTGAAAGTTAAAAGTAATACCTTAGATTTAGTTTATTAAATTTTGAAATCCCTGGTCAGTGTATTAGTGAAATGTTCTAGATTACTATAAGGGTGGGTAAAAACATTTTAGGGTTGCCCCATGGTCATTGCAAGGGTTGGAAATGAAAGGAGACATAAAGGGAAGCGTCAGAAGTGTTATGTGAAGAAATGTATCTCTATTTATGGTTTCCTAATCTGTGTGTGTCTTCCCACACTCTTCAGAAGCCTCTAGATTAATTATAAAGCTAAGACTTAGTACACTTGTAGTATAAACCACGGGAAAGAGCCTAATGAAGCCGGGTTTTTGAGTCTTTTCCCTTGATTTTTTTTTTCTTCTAAGCAATCAATTATAAGATTCCATTCCACTGTCCTCTGTTAAGTTAAAAAAGCTTGAAATCCTAAAGACCTGGGAAACTGTAATTTTGCAGGCAGGTAGCCCCTATATGAAAAGTGTGTAGGAATACCTGGTGAACAAAAATTTTTAACCTCCAAATGAGGGGGGTTACCATAAAACCAAAGTAAAAACATCTAAAGGCCCATAAGACCTAGGAAGCTGACATTTTGCAAGCAGTTAACCCCTAGCACAGCAAAGTGCAGGAATACATGCTGATCAAAAATTCCCATATTGGTCCCAAATATGGAGTTAAAAAAAAAAGCCAAAGTGGAAAAAAATCTTGAAGCCCAGAGGACAAAGGAAGCTGAAAATTTCAAGTAGGTAGCCCCTAACCCAAAAGGCTGCAGGAATACATGGTGACCAAAAATTATCATGGGAGCCCCCAGAATGTGGGGAGAGGGATTAAAAAAAAAAAGTTGAGAATTTGGAGGCACAGTAGACTTGGGATCTTAAATTTTGTAGGCAGGTAGCCCCTCATTAATAAGGATGGAAGAATAATTGGTGACAGAAAATCTTAATTGGAGAACCTCAAAACAAGAGGGTTTCCAAAATACAAAAGTTAATAAAAGCCCTAAGCTCAGAAGACCTAGGAATGTGAAGTTTTTCAGGCAGGTAGCCCTTAGTCCAAAAGGGTTTAGGAATACTTGGTGATGTAAAATTAACATTGGTGGCCCATTAGACATGGGGGTGTTTAAATAAAATAATTCGAAAATATCTCAATTCTCAGAAAACCTAGGAAGCTTAAATTTTTAAGGCAGGTAGCACCAAACCCAAAAGGGTACAGGAATACTTGATGACTGAGTCCTTAAACTAAGAGGGGTTCCAAAAAACCAAAGTCAAATAATCTTGAAGCCCAGAAGATCTAGGAAACTTAAATTATTAAATTATTATGAAGTGTACTTTTTCAAACCAAGTGTTCTGACATTGGGATAACTTCTATGCCAAAATGACGTGGTATGAGGGCATATAAGGCCTAAGGAAAGGCCTATTCCTTTTGTCCTATTTGTTCATCCAAGAGTGGGAGCCATTCCACAAGTAATACCAAACTATGTAGCGACATATAACTTAATATTCATAATTCCAGCACCCTAATTTGATATTTAATTCTCATTTAAAGATCAATTAAGACCAATTATACATGATAGGAGGTGACTATTGCAGTAATGAACCTAAACAATAAAAACATAATCATTACAATTTATAAGTGATAAAAATGTAATACATTTGTCATCTGATGCTAAGTTTTTGAAATAGGTGAGATAGTTATTATTATTATTATTATTATTATTATTAGCACTGCGTCTTACTACCCATTTAGGTTATACACACATACACTAATGTGTAATGGTAGGGTGATTGTGAGATGAAATAGAGGACCTACAGTTTAACGTTGGATCCGAACCACGGTGGAGGTCTGGCACTCCACACATTCACAAGTTGTGATTAATACACGTCTTGTCAGAGGTGAAGGAAGGGTTTGGCAATCAGATAAATCTGTGCCGGGACCGAGGATTGAGCCCCGGACCCCCAACACAGAAGTCCAACACCTTACCCCTTGACCGCCAGGTCATCACATGAGATAGTTCCATGAGTAAAGATACACACCAGTATTTCCAGGTAGGGTATTGACACATTCCAAAACAACAAAACGGCCACAACACTGACCAAGCAGCCACCGTCTGTTGGCAATTATAGTGCCAACTTTTGAATATAAAGGATTTCATGATGTGAGCACAGTTAAGCCTTCAGCCATTACTCTCAGTTTTCTATACCACAACTGCTACTTTTTCCCTCAAGTGGCTATTCATTTGTCCTCATGAGGTTAAGTTGAAACCATTCTAGACCTACTGTTTTAAAGAAAATCTGGAAGTTCCAGGATAAAACCTGGGACCACTGGATCTGTATTAAGTAACTAGTAGATCAAAGAGGTGTTCCTCATTGAGTTAAAAACAGATATAAAATGTGATGATGGACAAGGGCTGATGAAGTTAGAATTTTAGAGAAAATTTAAGAAACATCACTCTCAGTACAGCTGATTGAAATTCTACACCTGATTTTCCCATCACCGTTAATTCAGACTAACAATAGCTATCAGGAGAAGTAGAGTAAATATATTGCTAGCTTAATGCAAGTATTTTTTGGAAATAATTTACTGTTCGTTTTCAAGACCCAGGAAACTTATTTAATAAAAACACCTTTATAAATAAAATAATAACTGTAAGTTTAGAGCAAAATGATTTACTTATTTAATTCATATTTGGAAGTTTTTTTGGCACTTCTTCTTACTACTCTTTCAGGTTATACACTAATATAATAATTAGGCTAGTGGTTTTAGGGATGAGTAAGTTTATATTTAGAGGATGTGTACCTGCATTTGCGTGGAGGAAGAGTGGAAAGCCACTCTCTGTATTCCCGACCAAGATTTGAACTTCAATATTCCCATCATCGGCAGTCCAGTCTACTGTCAGAGTAGTGACTTAGACCATGCAACAACCGAAGCAAGAAAGTTCCTCTTTTTGGAAGTCTGAATAATTTGAAAACAAATAAAGTAATCTAACCTTGAGTTCGTTAAGTTTTAACCGTGCCAGGTAGCCCCGACACCTTGCTTGTAATTGGATGACATTGCCAGTTAACTTCTCATCTCGTTGGGCCTCTAAATAAGTCAAGACGCCAGAACGAAAAAATATCTGTAACAAACAAGGTGACATCCACAATAATGAGCATTTAACTTAGTTATTTTAAAACCAACAAAGTTTATATTTAAATGATTCAATGATAACATGTACACATTGTTCGTAATGAACGTTGGAAATCTGACCTTTATATCTTACCCTATGGTGCAGCTTATATGATAAGACCATACTGTAATTGATAAAGTTTAGACTGCTCCCTTTCGGGGTAAAAGGAATAAAGGCCTAAAATATTTAGATACAATATATATTACAACAAACTAGCTTTATCAAGGACAACCTACCTGATATTATTACACATAAAGGCTTTGTATTGTTCTAGATATTTTAACATTTTGGTAAAAGAAAAAAACATATAAAAATCCAGAAAATTATGTTCTAGTCTTTGGGTCAGTATATATTGCTTTTAAGAGAATAAGATTATGAATGTTGGACAAAGAAAAAAATGATGAACGTAATATTTTATCACAATTGTTTCAACATTAAAATTAACATAAAAAAACAACAACAAAGATTTGTTTATAAATAATATTGTTAAGAACATGACAGCTGGACAGCTGAACTCAGGACCTTTGACATGGTGTGCTAATGCTCCATTACTGAGGTGTTAAGGTTTGACTAATTTCAAGGATTATTTATTGTTCAATAAATATAAGGATGAATTATTAAAAGAGGGGTTATCTAGTAATCTACTTGATGCTAAATAATTTGAGAGTGCATAAATCCAAAGATCACAGGTTAGATTCTTGTGTCCAAGTATCACTTTTACTTTTGCTTGAACCCTCTGAGAAAGAAGTATTGTGATAGTTAAACAAAAATCAAATTCGAGATTTTGATAAATGTTGACGCAATTCATGACCCCCTGAAACCGATAAAGTGGTTTATGCAATGCTGCCTGTCAGTTTATTTGTCTGCCTGTAACTCGGCTAAGAGCAAAACCCAATTCAATTTTGTATTACGGTTTTTATTTTTAATTGTACTATAACTTTAAAATGATAAATGAAATGAAATAGTTGTAGAGATATCATCAAATATGAAAATGCACAATATATGTACAGTATAGATATAATGTACTCTTAAGATCATGTTTATGTAAAAACAAGAGTATTCCTTCTGTTTGTAATGTTAAACAATGCCTAGATACATAACTTAATCAAAATCATCAAAGCGGATTTCGAGAAAATCGATTGTATCTTTTTTCCCATCAGTAAGCTAGATATCCAATTCCAAAAAACCTTTGGGAAACCTTATGAAAACCCTAGACACCAATCTTTAGCCCAATTGTGATAAAATGGTTTCATCTCTAGGCCAAGATAAAAACAGACAGAACTGTGAAGACCATATTTTTGGTTTCATGGGGTCATGAACCGTCAAGATTTATAAAACTCTCAAGTTAGTTTTTTTTTTGACAGTCACAATATTTCTCTCTCCAAAGGGCCAAAGGATACTAGAAAACAAAAGGTTGAAATAAATATAGTTCAGTATAAGTTTATAAAAAGCTTATATATTCCAAATTAACTGTTTTAGCATTACTTGAATTCAAATAAAATTTCATAACTTTACATACATTTCAAGAACATAGCAAAGCATAAGAAATCCTAACTTAAATGCCTAACTTTATAAAAAACCATCCAATATTATATATTTTAACTTGGCCATTCAATCAAATTTTAACTAGCCTAATGTAACTTAAAGGTTCCTCAACATATAATGCAATTAGGTTTTTTCAAGATTTTGTACCTATCTTAATGTGTGTTATCAATGAGTTGACTTGCTTTGTGTTCCATTTGAATCCTAAAGCCACCTAATTAAGATACCAAGTCTATTCCAACTTGCTCTTAGTTAAGTTTTGTGTTGCCCTTTAATTTTGAATTTTATATGGCTCGGTTAAGTATTTAACTGGTTACCCAGTCAGTAAGCCAAAATTGTAGGGCAACATAATTTCTGTAAAGTTAATTTTTAGGCTAAATGACTTTTCAAATACATTGAGAAATGAACCTGGACACGCGAATCGAACCCGGGACATTTGACTTAGCACACCAATGCTCTACTACTGAGTTGTCCAGGGATAATCCTGTGCTCAGGGCCATTCCTCCTTCATATTTTAAGGCAGAGAATGCGATGGATGTCTACTACTAAGAGCCATCATTGATACCACATCCACTGGTGACTTGGTTGTGGCTTTATGCTGCTAATAGTACAAGTACATTGTGTATTCCAAGTGAGTGATGAATGAAGACAGCAACGCTATACAATTAAGTATATATAAAATGCGAAGCTTGAGGGATGAATGAATATAATAATGGAAATTACCTGTAAATGAGTCATATTCAAATAAATGAAAAATTACACCTCGAGTATACAATGCATTTGTACTTTTGGCGATATAAAGACACAACCAAGTTGCTGGTAGCTGTGATATTTAAAAAAATATATTATAATATGAAGAAATGCAGCCACTACATATGTATTTTATTTTAGATTTCTGAATATAATTTATGATAGGTATTTAAAATCAAACTTTCAATGTTTATGATACAAATAATTATATTGAAAAATATGATCTGGTGGCAGCTAAATATTATATTAAAATTTGTCAGATTATCTCACAACACAAGTGATATCTTTATTCAGATGATACAAGTTTACTTTATGAAAATACCTGAAGATTTTTTGTTTAAATATTAGATTAGATCACTTAAGGTCAACTTACTTTTGGTGAAAATAGCTTTGTTATTTTTTTAATTCAAAATTCATTTTAAGCTGAGTGGCAAAAAAAAATGTTTTAAGGCCTTCTGTCAGGTCCCCAATGTATGTTAAGATTTTGGGTTTATCGAGTAATAATAGTTATACATGCTGTTTCTTGGTTATACATTTTATATTAGTGAAATGGAAAATGTAATTTAGTGGTTTAGATTATGTTATTTTGCTATACTTAGGAAAACATCGGACAAAATTACAAAATGAGAAATAATCCCTCATGAATATGGAAGGATTTAAAATAGTGTATTCTGCTTAATGGCAACCAAGAGAATAGAATGTCTAGTTGCATATAGACTTGAGATAAATTTGCAGTAAGGAATGTCGAGGCTGAATGAAGGGACACATGCGTACAGCCTCACTTTTATATATCAACACAAGTTGGCTCATCCACCTATTGCCTAGCTCTGTTCACTGACACAGTCAAGGCAGCTTATCTTCCAATTAGCCTCTAGTGTACAGGTACCGTAACATCTGCCACTGCAGTGGGTTTGCTAGTTTTGTCACTCTTAAGGGATCTAGTATGAAATTACATTCTAACAATAAAGATTTACTTTTTAACACAAGAATTTAGGAACTTAAATTAATATACATTCTACTACTCATAATGTTTAAATTAAGCCATCTCTAGTTTAAACAAATACATTGATATATATATACCTTTGAGACATAATAATTTAATTATATGGTGCCAGGTGTTTGCATATTAGTTACATAATAATTATTAATTATATAACACATGTCTTTTATTCTATTATTTAGCACCGCGTCTTACTACCCGTTTAGGTTATACGCTTATCACATGTCAAAGAATGCAATTTAAAAAGTTGCATTGTGCTTTTATATTATTGTTGTATTATTGTTTTAATTAAGTTTAAGTAAACCATATATTTATATATATAAATAATCACATTAATCAAGTAGGACTAATATCTTTTTACACTAGTAACTTTAATTTATCATTGTCAAAAAATAATTGCAATACAATATCCTATATGGTAATGTCTCACTATTAGTTGATTTAAAGATACATTTTGTGTGTGTGCATTCATGTATATATACAATAATTCTCAAAACTAGGCTTATTACTGGTTAAAAGCTGGAATCTATTTAAATCAATAAATAAACTTAGAGTAGAGTGAAAATAATATATTTTTTAGTTGACATACCTCAAGATCTGTCCTATAGCGTGTTTGTGAGAGTTGACGACCAGTGCTTGCTCGTACTGCTCCAAAAACTGTGTAAGTAGCATATTTCCATGATGATACTTTTTGCTCCTTTTCAACATCACAATTCATTTTGAATGAGGCTATGGTCACAACTTTGTTTCTGAATTTCAATTCTAAGTCCTTTTGTTTGTTTTTTAATTCAACTTCTTTAACACGGTTAGTTTTCAATTTAACATAAACTGTGCTGGTCATAAAACCAGAAGAATTAGGCATTAATAAAGAACTATCAAAACCACTTGAAATAACTTTGGGACAATTTACTTCGCTCAACTCACCGAAAGGGATTTTAAAAGTTTGTTGACTTTGACATATTTCTTTATTGTATTTAGTTTTTTGTATTGATTTAGCATTTGTGTGAGTATTAATAGACATTTTTAAATCTTTGGTTAATGCAGCATTAGGTGTATTTTGTGAAGAAGGTGAATTTGTATTAGCATCTAGTTTATTTTCATATTTCTTTCCTGTGAGAGCCATGGATAAGTTTGCTTCTTGCATTAGTGATTTATCAATTCCATCTAATGTAATACAAGATACTTCAGGTGATAAAGTCATTTTTGGAATGCATGAATTTGAAGGTTTTTTTATGCTAGTCAACGGGTGCTCCAAGTCTTTTTGAAAGCTTTCAGGAGTGGTAAATTTTAAGCCTGAGAAGTATTTTGTTTTAATTGGTGAAATGTTTCTTTCATTTACAGTTATAGGCAAACCATATACATTCTTAAAAGAAATGGTTTCAGGACTATGAGAGCCATCAGACGATATGCTGCTGTATTGATTATCCTTTGTTAACGTATTGGTATATTTTTTGCAGTCAAGTGAGATTTTATTATGTTTTACAAATGTAGATTTTGCATTGCTCTCATCCATAGCTTTGTGGTTTATGTCCTTTTCTAAACAAGATAAATTTTTATTATTAAAGCCAATATGTCGTAAATTGTTCTCTTCTTGTAAATAATTTGTTCCTTTAATTACATTAACGTTTTCATAAAATGTCAATTCTTTGCCTTCACCATATTCTAAATCATCACCATAAATATATTCTTTGTTGTTAGCTAAATGAAAAGATTTATTTTTATTATTTAAAGATATACCGTTGTTATTTTTGCGGAGCTGGGAAGTGTCACATTCTATTTCAAGCGCTTCATATTTTCTGAAAAGATTTTCCCAATCTTTTTTATCACATTTGTTGATAGTTTGAGTATTTTGTTCACCAAAATTTGTTTTTCCATACAAGTTCATAGTCAATAAGCTATATGAGGTATTTGAAGTAGGACACCACATAGGAATCTTGCTGGTTTTCATCATTCCTGAAGATTTTAACAATGGTGGTGATCTTACTGTTCCAGTAGTTGAGTCATACTTCAAAACATTTGGTTCATCATTTTTGTTGATAACAATTTGTTGTCTCACCAATCCCTTTGATATTTGAGCCAAGCTAGAGGATGAATGGAAATTAGACAACTCAACCTGCGATGAATGTGAATTAGTAGTGTAGGGTGTATCTTTTGCTCTTAATTCCAATGGCAAAGGCGGTAATGGTGGAGGGGAAACATTATGTGAGGTAGTAATATATCCAGATTTTTTAAGTTCTAAACAATTATTAGATTTTGATTCGATAGAATGAGTTACAGTAAAGGCTTTCTCCCATAGCTTCTTTTTTCTTGTTGGTAGAGGAGGAAGACTTTCATTCAATGACTGAGAAATTCCTTGTTGAGTGTTACAATTTACTTCTATTATTGTAATTGGAAGATATTCATTTTTGGAAGATTTTAAATTTTTTAGCATTGTGTTAGGATCACTATGAATGTTATGTGAATTATAGTTTGATGTTATAATACTTGTCATATTGTTATCTACATCACTGGCCTCTGGTGATTGATTTATTACATTAGCATATGGCTGAAGAGTTTCGGATGGAACATCATCAACATTATTAATTTTCTTTTCTTTCTTTCCAGGTTTACTCATATTAGAACTAATTTTTGTGGTGAGAGGTAATTTTTTTGGACTTCGATCATTTGTTTCAACTAAATTTGACAATGAATTTGTGGTTTCTAATGAATTTAATGATTTATTTCTGAAAAGATGCCCTACATTAATTTTGATTCCATTTACTTTTCTAGAGTCTTTCATTTCAACCCCAATAACACGTGGGACATGTTCACTCTTTGCTGAACTATTATAACAAAAAAGTTTACCATCTCGGACTTTGTTAGCACAATCAGCAGTTAAGACACCATTGTTGTCATTTGTAAGAGTATTATTAGATTTACACCAACCACCATTAATTTTACTCTTCCATATAGGGAATACTCTTGAATTAAGTGGTGTTCTTCCACACTTGTTATCCATTTCATTTTTGTTGAATTCAGTGTCTTGTTGAGCAGGCTGCTTAGGTGTTGGCATCATTGTTTTTTTGTCACTATTACTGATAGCATCCAGTAAGCGGGAAAGTGTGTAGCATAAAGGAAATAAGATGCATATCAGAAATACAAATGGGGGTAATATCAGAAGTTCTTGGAGACAAAACATTAAGAATTAATGCAAACATGAACTTATCTAATGTATGAATGAATGAATGAATTAAAAAGTCATTTAAAAAAGTTTTAACGAAGTAAGTAAAAAATTCACCAACTAAAAAAAAGTTTTAGATATTGATAATTTTGGTTATGGCAAGTATTTATTTGACAATAAAACATCTTTTTTTTTCTACCTACTTTGTGACTATATATTATATAAGCTTGACACTTTAAAAGGCGATTTTTAAATAATTTTTTGATTTGATCTTCTTTAAAGTGTGCCACACGAAACACTATATATTCACAAATTAACTTGATAAATTGTTATTTGGTTTGTATTCTGACACCATCACACATAGTGCTGACAATAATTGTTTAGCTTTAAGTCGAGTGAAAAACACACACATTCTCTAGGCCTATGGAGCAGCACAGCCATACCATGGAACTGAACTGGAGAGGTAGAGGAAACCAGGAACACTGACATATACACACAGTTACTGGTGTAAGAGTGAGGGAAAGGAATGTCTGGGAGTAACAAGTAGACAAGTCTCACTACTACTTTGCATTCCGAAAACTAGTTATGACTTTAAGCCAGTAGTGTTTAGATTATAGATAATATGACAAACAAAATATTAGGGTCTATTGTTAAGATGGATCTACATTGTCTATACAATATCTACATAATATTTTAATTAGTAGATACATTGTCCAATAATGTAAAGTAATTGATAGTGAAGGAAGCCAACCCAAAAAGATAGTAAGGTTAGGCCTAAATAGAAAAAAAAACCACTTCTCTCTTCATTTCTTCTCTTCTGAAAATTGAATATTTCTGAAAATTCAAAACAATATGAAAACGTGGAAGTTGGAAGTGTTAAAAAAAATCTATTTTGGCCTAATCTAACTATCCTCAGGTTGGCTTCCTTCACTATCAATTACTTTATATTAATGTGCAGTGTTTCTTCACTGTTTTATTATAAACTACTGATATAAAGTAATATACTAAGAAAATATCTAACATTTCATGTATTGTAAGCCAATCTTTTTAAAAATTATTTTATTTATCACCAAGCCTTACTACCTTTTCATGTTTTACACATATATGGTAATTACTAAAATGTGGTAGGGACGAGGAAGGGATTTTTTTTAGGTTATCTACCAGCACTTGCATAGAAGGAGAGTGAGAAACAATTTATGGAAAACCACCCTTAGTAAACCTGGTCAGGGTTTTAACCCCAATCTCCCCATCATCAGCAGGCCTGTCCAACATGAGAATGACGCCTTAGACCATTTGGTCATTGAAGTGGGTAGTCAATGTATTTTTCTAGTGTTGCTGTTTAGTTTTATGCAGGCCCTATATTTGTTTTTAAATTAAGAGATATAGGTTTAATTTTTGGATGGTCAACTTTATAAAATATAAATAAGTTGTAAAATTAGCAGTGTTTTATTTAAAAAAAAACATTACATGTAAGTATCTCACATCAACAGGATTTAAATCTGACACCTAAGCTTTGTCAATGGGGGAAATAGGTGTTTCTGGTTCAATTTCGGGTGTGGCCTTAAAATGTAACATTAGCAAAGCTGGGGCTTCCCTTTTTAAAGTATAATAAATGTTATTATTAGCATTAAATTTTACTACCCTTTCGTGTTATAAGCACTTACGCTAAAGTGTAATGGTAGGGTGATTGTGAGATGAAATGGAGGACCTACAATTTAACGTGGGATCCAAATCACAGTGGAGGCCTGGCATTCCCCACATTCACAAGTTATGATTAATACACGTCTTGTCAGAGGTGAAGGAAGGGTTTGACAATCAGATAAATCTGTGCCGGGACCGAGGATTGAACCCCGGACCTCCAGCACAGAAGTCTGACACCATACCCCTAGACCTTCAGATCACCCTGTCTAATGAATAAGAGATGGGAGAATAGGTGTTGTCTCTTTTCAAGAATTTGTTTAGTTTATAGGTTGTGTTTATTTAAAAAGTGCACACTATGTAACAAGCAATTAATATTAAATGGAGAAGTAAAATAAGTTATAAAATCACTAAGCGCCAAATAAACCTTTTATTGCTAATCATTCATATCTTTTACTGTCTTACATTTAAAATGTTTTGTATAGTAATACATAGATTACTAACTATATTATATTTCAAAACTTTACACTAACTAATCGAAACACAAATGACCATTATTTTTAGGAAATGCAAAAGTGTTTACATGGTAAGAGAATAGAAAAAAAAAATGCATTATTCCAGGATTTGAATGACAGCTTCCTGAAAATTTGTCAAACTTAACCAATGGGGTTTAGTTCTAATTAGATCTATGATAGATATGAGATGAATATATTAAAGCACAAAATGTACTTAAGTTCTATCATAATTTAAAAAAAGATGTAATTAAAATGTGTGTGTGTTTAACCTGAATAGTTAGTAAGAAGAGACACTGATCAAAATATAGGGTATGATTTCTAGTTGCTGGTATAGTAATTATAGTAAAATTTGGATCATTAGTTAAAGTTATACTTTGAGATGAGATCAAAACTAATTTTACAGCTGACTAGGGTAAGAATCGGAGATATTGAACTGATAGTTGATTATCATCTTAAATTAAAGACTTTAGGACTCTCGACCCGAGTTGAGGAAAAGAAATAAAAAATCACTTTATTTTGGTATTTTCATCTAATCTCAAATTAGTAGAATTAGTGGCATTTATTAAAAGAAAGTAAAGGAAGCAATCTTACTGATAAATGAAAAATGGAGAAATGAATAAATGCAAGAAAAATAAAAGTAAAGTTAACATATTATTTTAAATAAAATCTAATTTGATATGCAAAACATAAAATGGAGATAGGGTGGCAGAACCTCTGCTATAAAGCAAAAACTTAGTGGGAAGCTGGATCAAATAGATATATTTATCTCCAGATATATTTGAATCCACTCATCTCCACAAGATGCAATGATTATTTATAGTTTTTAGCAGTGTAATTATGTAATTTCTGTATAATTATTATTGAAGTATTGATGAATTAATATTTTTAATTCTGTTTTGAATATGATATACTTATATATAGTGTGTTGTGTGTAACTGTATTAGATTTCCCACTATTAGTGTAATCGCCATCAATTTATGGTAGCTATATTAGTTTACTAGCTCATTTACCTATGGCTTTCATACAAGGGAAGTTGGTTGGTATTTCACAAATAGCTGTGCAGGAGTGAATGACTGCCCTGTGATATTTAAACTGAATTTAAATATTTAATTCATGTATAATGAATTGTTTTATTTAACCCTTTGAGTGTCCTTTATACGATTAGTTTAATACACATAAAATAAAAACATAAAATGTTTAGTCAACATGCAATGGATAAATTAGTTTGCTGTAATAAGCTTTAAAATGGTTTATAACTGACCACTTCATAGTATTTATTTTGCTAATGTTATTCTTGTGGCATTTTATAAGTTAACGAAGTAAATATTACATTTTAAATCTTGATCCGTCATATAAAGGTAAACACTCCACTTGCCCTGCCCATGAAATAACAAAATAATATAACAATATGCATATAACCCAAACAGTTAGTAAGACAAGATGACAAAAAATAAAAATAAAATATACAAATATTAGAAGACAATATAGAGAGTTTAAATTGAATTAATATTTATTATTATTATTATTATTATTAGCGCCGCGTCTTACTACCCATTCGGGTTATACGCACTTACGCTAATGTGTAATGGTAGGGTGATTGTGAGATGAAATGAAGGACCTACAATTTAACGTGGAATCCGAACCACGGTGGCGGCCTGGCATTCCCCACATTCACAAGATGTCTTGTCAGAGGTGAAGGAAGGGTTTGGTAATCAGAATTATTAATATTTATTCATTAGTGATATAAAAAGCAATGTCAATGTAGCAAATTTGTAATGCAATTTATGCTATAAAACAGCTTGTTTATGGTTTTGAATAATTATCTACTCTCTAGCTATTTGGAAAACTTTAGTTTTACTTCTTAATTAAACGAATAAAATAATAAAACAACTTATTTTGGTTGCTTGAGATGATGTGCTAATTTGGTTTGAAATAAATATGCTAACCTTTTAGAAATATAGTTTTATTTTAATTTATTTCTCTTCATTTCTCAATCAGACTTTAACATCCACCCCTGCTAGATATTCTATTGGTATGCCCATGCACAAATTAATTTGATTCAAGGCTACCCGATTGATTAATATTTCCTAGACATGAAATTATTTCATTTTATACACACAAATAGACTTTAACCAACAGTCCGCCAAAAATTTTTATTCAAATATTTTTAAGCAATTCATATTTGAGAAAGGACCCTTTAAAACACTATCCACTTCATATTATTATCAGTTCAAACTATACATAGTTTTATAACAATTAAGGTGTAGGGCTGAGGAAGTCTAGAGGAAATATATATGTGTTGGATTGAAGCATATACCTTTTAGGACAAAACAACCAGAGTGTTAACCACTACCTGGCATACCAAAGTAGATGTGTGTTATATTTTAATCTGCATGCCCATCAATGCGAGGGAACCCTTAATAAGATGTAGACTTCACCATTATATTTCTGTAGCCTAAATTGTTCCCTTTATCCAGAGTTTACCATTTGCCAATAACAATTGTTTCTAGTTTCATAACAGTATTTAGAGTGAAAAGGTTTTAATAGCTTTGATAATTTAAGAGGAATACACTGTCTAATAGGCTAGAACTCCGCAATTATTATATGAAAATATAATGCAACTTATACTTTTTAACTCTTCATAAACATCAAAATTAATTATGTCACTTTAGCTCAAATTAATTGCACCCTTCAGTCTCAAGCTCCTAGAAACTTAAACTAAATAATCAAAAGATATGAGACAAGGAAAGTAAATTTTAAAGAAATCCCCATGAATTTAGCAGGAGAAAGTAATTTTTTTGGAAGCATTAAATGTAGTGTATCTGGTTAAATTCATAGAAAGCCCCCCCATGTCATACATAATCAGGAGCATAAGCTACTATTGCAATTTGATGATGTATGATTTGAGGTTTAAACTGCTAAATATTTAGGTAAATAAATATTTTTTGAAATGTGGATTTTTAATACGGTACATACAAATAGCAATGAGAAGCTAAATATAGGGATAAAATGCATTTTAACTAAGTTTGGAATAACAATTGTAAAAATCCTGAAAATAAACCTAAATTATGAGTGCTTTCATGAATAAAATATAGTTTAATTTAATATTCAATTCAACTTTTGTAGAATATATTTAAGAACCATGAGGGATAAACTTTGCTTCAATAAGGTTAGTTTGACTTGTGGGGTTCTTATTCTAAAATGGTGAGGACTGCCTAGCATTGATACAACTATTCAGCTATGGACTCGCATAGTAAGTAAGCCAACAAATGGGAGGGAGTTAAGTGGGGGACCAATCAGTATTCTGGACAAACAACCAAACCTACATTTCAGCACGATTATTATTGCATTGGATTGAGCACAACACCACAACTAAAAAGGATTGACCATTGTCCTAGTAACTACTAAACTGAATTTATTTTATAATGCTTTAGTTTACTAAGATTATTTTAGTTAAAGATTCATAGTTAATATCTTTCTATTTTATCTAAATACATATGAATCATCAAAACTCGACTCGGTATTAATTTCAAACTATGCTAGTATTTTAGGGAAGCAACAACAAAAAACACTTTACAAAAATCTCTTAAGGCTCTAAAAATTTACTTAGCCCCTGAAACTTTGGTTTAATGAATCTACCATACTGCTTAATCATATTGAATTTTTAGTTAATATTATATCTTTCATTAGGTCAGTAAATAAATTGTGATAAGACCTTGTAATTACATATATAATGAGATACATATAATCATGAAACTTCTTATGATCTAAGAACTCTATTGGAGATTGCATATTTGTTTCAAAATTTTGGCTTACATTGAAAACCATTTTGTGGTGTAAGCAAATATTGACTTTTTGTTTTTTTAATGTTGCACTTACAAAGAAAAATTGGAATGGTTTTTAAAATAAATCATAAATAGACATTGCTATCCGCCGCATTAGTTCATTCGGTAGAGTGTCTGTCTACTGAGCTAAGGGTCCTGAGTTTGATTACCAAGATGCCCAAAAAAATTATCATTGGTGAAATATGGGGTTTACCCTTTCACATTGATAAATTGACGGTCGGGGGCTGGATGTTGTGCCTGCCCTTGTCTTAAGTTAGATTATAAGGCATATTAAGCTATGACAGGCCTAGCAAGATGGTAGTGGAAAAAAATGACTTGAATATGAAACTGATCAGGGCCACAGGTTGGAAACAGTAGTGGATGTAAAGATAGACATTGCTAGGTTAGGTACTAAACACTAATGATATGTATATTCATTTGTTTAATTTCAAGCAACCATGTTTAATATATTATAAAATGTTCAACTAAAATGGTTACATCTGTCTTTAAAAAGAATTGTGTGTACCAAGTATGATATAATCTGCAGAAATTTTATAATTTTTAATGATTTTAAACTTGTAAAAGCAATAATTCAATTTAAAATTTTTAATTCATATTTCAATGTTATAGTGTTATTTTTTCAAAAATATGTTAATAAATATGTTAATAAATTAAGCTCAATGACTAATTTCATTTATCAAGGGATTTAATGTTTTAAATGTATTAAGAGAATAAATAAAATAATTAGTTTGGATGATGCACATCAAATTTGTTTGAAAATAATTTAGTCATATAATAATAAATTGATATGATTGTTTGGTGCACCACCCCCTCCCCCCCGCCCCCTACTCCTCAGGCACACAGACACACAGGAATAGAGTGTAAGGGCTATCTATAATTTTATGGAATAGGGAAAAAGAAATCTCAGCATTACGTGTGTACACAATAAAACCCCAACTATTGCAAAACTGCTGAGTAATATAATTTTAGGTGTTATAGAAAAATAAAACAATTTGGTATACATATTTAAACATGTTTCACAATTATTAGTAATTTATAAGAGTTATTTAGGTAATAATTTCAAATGAAATAATTTGTATATGGATCAAAGAAGAATGTGGTGACAATGAGGGCAGCAAACAATATAAATGTCACACCCACTACTATTGTACATGTAGACACTGTTGACCTATAAAGCCATTCAACAGTTCATTAATGACAAAGGCGAAGTACACATTCCTCCACACACACTGGGCCAGCTCTCTGATGCGCACACAATGACCAAGATAGGCAACACTACACTATGCTTGAAATACACATTTTCAATCTAAATGATGAATCAAAGATGGAGAGACTTAAGTTTATTACAGTATAAAATTAATCTAACTAGGGCATATTTATTCCATGATAATTTCCACCTTTAGGTAAGGTATATGAAGAAGTTCCTTGAATATAGACTAAGATGTGAAACAATTGTCAATGGCTATTTATAATCTCTGTTTTAATGATTGTATACCATATTAATAAATATTTTTAGTTCCGAGTCAATTTGATGGATGCTAAACTCGTAAGGATTTGTTTGAAAGCATTTCTATTGTAAACAAAGTTTGTAAACAGAAAACTATTAAAAAAGGTAGAATGACTTTTTTTTCCCCCCAGACAATGACACATAAGACCAAACTTTTGAGTTTTAAATCAATTATAAACATCATCATCTTTAGCACCATGTTTAGAACAAGTTACTTTGTCTTTAATAAGATTCTCAAACAAAGTCTTGTAGGAAGTTTGGCAATGCATTAAGGAATGAATCCATGTCCAGTTTACGAGGACATTTTTCTTATAGTGTTTTTTCATATTCTCTTGAGACAAATTTCTTCATTTACTTTTAATAGAGGTCTCAAGAGATTATCGCTGTAAATATCATCAATGATCCCTTTATTTACTATTGTGAAGTCTAGATGACATTTCCAACAGGAATAATTTTTATTCTCTCCTCTCTTCTTTGAAAAGAAAGTTGTTTAAGAGGAAAGAGGGGGAAGGGGTGAGCCGTGTGTGTGTGTATGTGTGTGTAAGGGGGAAAAGGGAGGGAGAGGGGGGAGGGGGGATCAGACACATGCTCCACGCAACAGTAAATCTAATTGCAAGATGTGTTGGTATTTCAAGGCAAACTGCCAAGATTCTATATCCCTAGTTTCTTAACAGTGAACCTGAAACCAAAGAGGTCGTTATCCTTTAACTCTATCTCACACTTGGCTACTTGACCAGCCAGTTTCCAGATGAGAAGTTAATAGCCTCAAGGTTTAAGAATTTGACCTTCAAACATAGAAGAAAAGATGCATTAATGAATGCCACCGATACCTTGGGGCCTAAAATATGACTAAGGTTAAAAAAATATAATAACACACACAGATTGTTATGTTCTCCAAGGTGATAGGGTTGCATTATAGTAGTTTACAGGATAAACTGGGGATATTATTCAATATGTGGTTTATTATCCTAGTTTTCCCATCTTCTCTGCACACCAATATGGGTTCACTTCTTATAATACTACGCTGCTTTTTCCTGCGTCATTAAACATTTTGATGTTTAACATACTAATAAAATAAATAACAAACCAACATTAAACATCATGCATCCAGTTGTGTCTTAATATTCACTTTGTCAAACAAATTAAATTTTAAAGGGTATTAAATGGAAAATGATGTCTGTTCTCAAAGCATTGGAATAAGCAATTGAGAAGAGACTGCTGAGTGAACAAGATTAGGAGATTGTTATCTTTATAGAAGTAATAGATAAGAAAAACTGCCCCAAAAATGTTAAAATAACTTATGGGGAAAATGAAATGAAGAAGTTCACTGCCAAGTTCAAACTCAATAAAAGACAATTAATTGGGAGTTCCTGGCAATATGTATATATTAAGACATTTCCGGACAGTCTTGTCATATTGAAGAATATAATCAAGTCAGTTGCTATATCTTCCAATGAGTGTGAGAGGGGTTTCTCCAAGATGAATATGATTATGACATCACTAAGAACATCTATGAAGACAATAACCATCTCTGGTATTTTATTTATAAGAATAATTGGACCCCCTCTTCGTTTATTTAATCCTTCTAAGTATGTTGACTCGTGGCTTATTCAGGATGGCATTCTGCCATAGACACTCAGAGTAAGGAAAGTACTAGAGGCATTGAATATGATGAAAACATGGAATGCCTGTGGAGTTTCTTCTCAAATAGACAGTCATTTGTTTTTATAATCATGTATTTAATAGAGTCTATGTATTTTTTATTAAAAATACATCTTTTGCATTAAATTTAATTGAAAGATATTAAGACACAAAAACATTATGACACATTTTAAAACATTGTATTCTGTTTTTAGAATAAAATAGCTTAAAACACAGCTTTTGAAGCTTATATTAAAAAAATTAATTTGGGGGGGAGGATGGGCGAGGGCGCTACCCCCACCCCCTGGTAGTGTGTTCCGGTACTTAAAATGGTAGAAATTAACCACTGCTTACGGATAGAGAAGGTATTGTAATTGTAAAAAATAAATTTAAAAAAAATTGAACTAGAGTTTTTGATGAATGTCGATGTTTAATGATCTCCCAAATCCAAAAAGGTGGTTTTCACGTTGCTGTCCGACTGTTTGTACCTTGGATTAGAGCCTAAACTATCTTACTGATTGGGTTAAAATTTTGTACCTATGGTTTTCATAATGTTGCCCCGTTTTTTTTTTTTAATTGGATATATAACCATTAAATTAAGGTTAGTTTCCTTAAGGGCGAAAAGAGAAACAATTGATTTTATCAAAATCGGCTTTCACATATTGATTAAATTTCATTTCTAAGCTTTGATTAATATTTCAAACAAAATGGTTATTCTCAATTATTCGTAAAAATGATGTGCTGATGCATAAATTCTAATTTTTAAATATATCTTCATAATTCTTTGAGATATGAAATTACTTATAAGGGCAAATATGTGAGTCTATTCATAGTAGAAATCTTTTACTTGAAATATATTTTTATAAAACCAATAGTTTTCAAGCTATATGGATATATAAATATATTTTAACTTTTTGAACACTTAAGGTAAAGTAAGATCGGCAAAACAATCTAATCCGAGATGTTGATGGATGTCAAAGTTTCATTACCCCCGAAGCCTAGAAAGTGGTTTTTGCAAAGTGGTCTGTGTGTCTGTTTAACCCTAAAATTAAGAGTAGGTAGTTAACTAGAGAGTGAAAAAATAAAAATAAAAAGATTTTTTCAAAATAGGCTCAAACCATTTTGATTAAATTTCATTTATAAGCATTGCTTAATATTACAAACAAAATGGCAACCCTTAATTTTTCGCCAAAATGTCTTTAAGGGGTCCATACAGATGCGTAAATTCTAAATTTTTATCATATCTCTGTAGCAGTTTGATATATGAAATTACTTATCATGGTGACCTGGTGGTCTAGGGGTAAGGTGTCAGACTTCTGTGCTGGCGGCCGGGGTTCAATCCTCGGTCCCGGCACAGATTTATCTAATTTCCAAACCCTTCCTTCACCTCTGACAAGATGTCTTGTGAATGTGGGGAATGCCAGGCCTCCACCGTGGTTCGGATTCCACGTTAAACTGTAGGTCCTTCATTTCATCTCACAATCACCCTACCATTACACATTAGCGTAAGTGCGTATAACCCGAATGGGTAGTAAGACGCGNATTACACATTAGCGTAAGTGCGTACAACCCGAACGGGTAGTAAGACGCGGTGCTAATAATAATAATAATAATAATAATAATAATAAATTACTTATCATCGCAAATATGTAAGTCTATTTATAATTTTTTTAAATATTAGAAATTTATTTTTTATAAAACCAATAGTTTCCGAGGTATTGGCAAATATATTACTACAATTTTGTGAGTTTTAGTGGTACAGAGATACTTGAGTTTTAGCACATTAATTCTCTAGTGCCATTGAGTAAGTAAATAATTAACTCTCAAAAAGTTGATGTTCTTTTTTTTATAACCTCCTAGAGGAAATGTTTGTACACTGTACAGCATTCAGCATTTTAGATTCAATAGTCAAGTTTGCTCCTGAGGTGGTTCTTTCTGAAATTGTTTAATTTTTGTTAATTTCATCTTTGCCTAATATTATTGTCAGAGTATTGGTGTTAAGATTGTTTTGCTAATGTAGTTGTTTTAACTTGTTGCAAGCCCTGCCGCTGGTCTCTGCCATGAGCTCAACTTTTGGAGGCTATTGAAGAAATGGAAGATACTTTTCCATACCTGTACCCTACCTATTGTAAACCATGCCCCTCTGGGCCATTCTCATGTAGTTGAGCTCCTCCTTCTCTTTTTGGGCTTCCCCCTCTGGGCTGTCTTGTGGAATCTCTCCCCTTTATGCGTCCTTCTCTAGGAAAACTACCCTCTTTTAGGTTTTTTGATGGGATTTTAGAGCCGCCCCCAAACCTCCTACATACTCACCCTTGCAGAGGGTTCGAGGATACACAGAGTTGTTGGAGATTGCTTGGGTCATATCCCCATGTCTGATGTTCACTCTAGTTCCGCCCTGTTCTCCTTTATGTTGGAAGTTAATAAAGTTTACAAATTAGGGCTCATAAATGACTCTGAATTTCTTGTTATGTGTATTGGAAAAACAATAGGTTTCTTATCCCATTTACTATCAGAAGGTATTCCATGGTCTTTACAAAGTTGTAGTTAGGGACCGTGTTTTGGGTTCCTTGGTGTCTAGAAAAGAAAGAGAAAGATTGGGTGTGGAATATATATATGCCATTTCCAGCTTCCCCAAGAACCATTTGAAGTTTCAATTTGTCGGTCTCAGAAGCGGCTGCTATTTTGAATCTTCACTTAGCAGAGCAGAAAGTAGGGGAAATAACCCTTAAAAATATCTCATCCTTTACCTTTGGGCATTTTGTATATTCAAACCAACCCTCTACATTCAATGAGTTGTATGCACTCGCTTCTAAAATTGAAGGATTCAGGTTGGCTGAAAAAGAATAATTAGAGACTTATACTGTGGGCATACTGAATCAGAAATAACCTGTTGTTCTCTCTAGGGTCCCGGTAGTGAGAGGTGGACTAAATATGTTTCACCTTGCCCCTTTCATGGAGAAATGCCTAATACTAGAGTTTAAGCCAAAGGGATATGTCGATTGTAAGATGAATTAGGTCCCGCATTCGTGTATTTTATTTTATATTGGTTCCAATCCTGGATATGTCTTGGTAGATACTGGTTCCAGTAGTTATTTTATAAATTTAGACTATTTATTTCTCTGAGCTACTTTAAAAGAAAAATACTAAAATTAAATTTGAAAAGGTTGAACCTAGAAAGTTTGTTATTGGTAATGACAGTAACATGATAATCCAGGGGCAAGCTACCCTATTCTCTAAAGAGGCCTTTACACTATCAGTTAAACTGACCAATTTTACAATGTTATGTTATACCAAAAGGAAAAACTGTGTAAACTGCACAGTTTGTACAGATAATAATGCAGGCCTCAGAACTGAGCAAAAGGATGCTCTTTTCCACAGTGAAGTGTGAAGTTCACTCTGGGAATCCCACAGTTCTCTCTCTCAGTTACCTTCCAACACCCTGATGGCAACATCTCAAATGGATCAACTGTCCGAAAGAGAGGCTACCCTTGCTTTTATTGATGCTTACCGATCTTTGCCTGAACTTTGGATGTTTAAAATCGGCATTACAGCAAGAGAGTTAGAAAGGCAGCGACTTATGACAAGCTTGTTGAGAAACTGAGAATGATAGAGTCGGATGCTTCTCGAGAAAGAGTTGCCACTTGGTATAGTGAGTATTCAGTCTCTTCAAGCAATAGTGGACAAAGCTACTCGCAAAACACAATACAAAACCCAACTAATAATAAAAGGTTTTAGGAAACTTTTTCCTATGATGAAAATAATGATATAAGTATCAATGATTGTAGCATTCATAAATCTTGAAAATACTTGGCCATAATTAAACATTCTTATTGTTGTTGTAACTTGAAATATGTCCTTTTATTAATGAAACAAGTTTTTATGTAATAAATTTATTCCATTTACTTGAATATAGTTATTCAACACCTTTATTATCGCTGCACAAGTTTCCATTATGATTTTTCCTTATGCTTGGGGAAATATTCTCATAGAGAATTTCATACTGTCAAGGCTTTTGCCTGTTGTTAAGAATCGCAGTGTGGCAATAAGTCCCTATTTTGGTGAGATAGCCCGCCTCAAGTGTGTATTCTTTTCTTTGAATGTATGGCGACACTCTTAGTCAACAACATATTGCATGTGTGTTCATCCATCTTCAAATAGTTTTTATAATCTTCTACATCAGTTTCTAGAAATCATTTCAACATATGAGCATCATATGACATCCATTTTAAAAAACCAATTCTTGCTCCACTTTATAAGTTTTGTTTTCTTATTTTGTGATAACATTATGGCTGACAATGAGGCTAGTAAATAACAAGCGACAGCTTTGTTTTTATCCACCATAATAGTCACTCGCACAACAACACACAAGGAACAGACAAACCTGATGGGAAAGCTGTGCTGTGCCAAAGAACATTCAGTTCAGTTTTCTGTTCAGTTATTTTACAATTTTAAACTGCACAATTTAACTTATAATGTATGGAAACAAAATTGAAGAAATGTCTTGGAAAAGGAACTTGTTTGTTGTTCAAGGCCTTCCTTATGTTGTCATACTAGGGAATTATTTTATGTAGGTAACAGGTCTCCTTTTGGACCTGGTTGCAAGATAAGTTTGCTTTAAGTTTACTCCTGAGAATACTGTGGTCTTTTTTTAGAAATTCCCTGATCTTTGATTTGGAACAGAAGGATTTCATTAATCCCTTCATGTCCTCCTTTGCTAGTCCCACATTTATTGTTTTCTGTTAAAGACAGGGACCTATACTTATTGTGAATTATAGGAAAATAAATGATAAAATTCAATTTGAACTTTACTTCATGCTGAGTGTAGGGTTGCCATTTCCACACTTGGGAGATGCTAAGATCTACAGTCTGATCAACTTTAATGCCAGTTGTTTTCAATGTGTGTTCAGAAAGTGGTCTAAGAAACACGGTGCATTTGTTACTCTCTGGTAGGATTATAAGTTTATCTTTGTTGTGTTAGGGGTCAGCATTGGAGGTCAAGCGCTAAGAAGGGTGCTCAAACATGCTGCGCTAAGTAGTGTGTTCAAACATAAGTCATGACCTTAACGATCTGAAGTACAAATTTTTCTTCAATTATTCAGACAATATTTGTGTGTGCAGTAATTCTTTGGAAGAGCACTTACTGCACTTGGAGACTGTTCTTAGTTGGTTGTGAAGTGTGAGGCAGAAAATTAATGCTGAAAAGGTTTCTTGGGTGAAATCTACCATTAAGTAAATAGGGTATGTTATCTCTGCTGGGAATATGCTTATTAACCTCTGAGAGGTTGAAACCCTTCATCAATTATCCTCGTACAATGAATGTGAAAGGTGTAATGTGCTTTTTTGGCATTTGTGTCGACTACGTTTGATTTATCTCCAAGTTCTCTGAGTTAGCGGCTCCTCTCAAATGATTAAAAAAATGTTAGTCGTTTTTGGGGGATCAGAACAGGCCCATGCTTTTAATGCTTTAAAGAGCAAACTTATCTTCCTCAAGGTGTTGCACATGCCTGATTACTCTCTTCTATTCTTTCTGCATGTAAATACTTTGTCTATCGCTCTGGGTGCTGTATTGTTTTAACAGACCTCGAGTAGCATTCAGCCCATAGCTTATGCCAGTAGAATGTGTAGCATTTGCTAAAAAATAAAAAGAAACAAACTGAGGAGGAATGAACCACTTACCCCATTTCACTGTCCCAGCACCTCACGACAATGAATCAGCAACACAACAAAGCACACATCCGAGCAAGACCACAGCGTGTTATGAACTGACCAAGCCCATCCAAGTTTGAGCGGTGACCGCTAGAATTCGCAAGATAGTGGAACATTCCAGAGAGTTTGAGAAGAGAAGTAAAGTCAGTTCTAGACCATCGGAGAATGCTCTCGAACAATAGAGTTTGTTCTCAGAGCTATGTTTGTCACGCATATCCCCTCCTTCGTGGCCCAATTATGTTCCTCCCACCTTGTTTCTCACCTCTCCTTTTTCCCTGGGTTTAAGCGTATATAACGCCAGTATTGCAACATGACCGGCCCTCTTGGACTTGACTCTGGATAGAGGAGTATGTAGCCTTGGCTGCATATTCGTTTAGATGTAAGAACATTTTTTACATTTTGGATTAAATTCTTTTTAAATTATGTAATCTTTTCAAAATTCATCTTTTGGCCTATTATTTTCTCTTTTTGCAAATTAATATACTCTGGTGTTACAGATTGGAATTAAATTTGATGATGATTAATATCGCTATTTGGTCTGGAGGACAGAGAGGAAATTTATACTGTAATAAGGTCTGATAATCCTGTTTGTTAATTAATATTACTTTTTGTGAATCTCACTATATTTTGCTATAATAAAAAATATTCACTTATTATTTAAAATTACATTATGAGTAATCTAGTCCTTACTTTATAATATATTTGTTGAGGATTTTGTCTTCTAAAAAAGGGAAATAAATTAAAGCTTTTTTGTTGATAATGACTGATGATAGAAGCCTTGATGACTTTTGGTCTTACTTCGAATCTTGTTGGGTTTAAATTTTTATTTGTATATATTTACGACTAGTTGAAATACTCTTATAAATTTGTAAATAGAGTTGTTTTTAATATGGCCTATATAACGCTATTTGACAAGTAGGTTTCATGAGAACTAATGATTAAATTAAATTTATTTAATTTCTCAAGATAATTTACTAATGTTGTGATATGATTAACTTTGATATGATCTTTTATATTTACCTTTATACACATATTTAATCTTAAATATTTTTCCACAACACGCCTATTGTAATTATTTTCTTTATACCATCATATAGAGTTTTATCTTTTGAAATATATATATATAAAACTTATGAATAAACATCCAAAATTGTTTTTTAGTTGAGTTCATGTTTTTAGAGTGCCCTTAGGATATTTATCTATTTGCTTATTTATTTATGTTTTGGAATTAACTTATGTTAGTTTGAGATATGATTAGATGTATGAAATGAGAGCACAAGGATAACTATTTATGCAACCAGATGAGTTGCATGTTCTGAGTTGCTGTAGTTTGTTCTCAGCCAATTGGGACAAATTCACTCAAATGACTCACTCTGATTGTGTTAATAATTGTTGCTACTATTTGAGCCTTCTGTTTGAATGGATAGGTAAATGAGGTTTTAAATTATCATCGAGGCCAAAGAAGGTATAGTGCCTAATGTCTTGTGTGTGTATTCGGAGTAGAAAAGTTTGATTATTATCTTGAGCAATGCAAGTTTGAACGACACTCATATATCATGGAAACCCCCCAAAACAATTATGGAAAATTGGTAGGAGGGTGTAGATTCTTTCTAAATTCAAATTCTTTACTAATCATATCCCTGCTAGACACAATGCTACTACAGATGCTCTTTTTCAGAGGACCCTGATTCTATTGCATCAAAGGAAGATATCCTGTTTGTGTTAGCCAATCTATCCCTGAATTGTTTAGTTATATTTATGAATATCAGAAAATCGATTTCTGGTGAGTGGAGATTATCAGCCAACTTGAAAAAGGGGAAGATGTTGGATCCTATTAATTGTGCAAAGGTCTGATAGTCATGGGCATCAGTAAAGGGAAATTTAGGAATATTGTTTTTCTTCACCAAGTTGTTAGACTCATGTTGCTTAGATACTTTCACGATTCCATTGTAGATGGTCACTTGGGTATTCTTAAGATTTACCACAAGTTATCTTAAAGGGTTCATCATTAAAGGTTTATTGCATGGCATGTAACAGGATGTAAAGAGGCAAGTTAGTCAATGTTAGGACTGTCACATAGCAAAGCCTGCTCAGAATTCTAAAGTTGGGCTTCATTCGGCCGATGGGGTCTAACACCTTTGGGAAAAGGTTATCAATGACTATGTGGTGCCTCTCTATCTCTTTTTTTTGTTTTATTTTTTAGCAACGCGCCTTACTACCTAATTGATATATACACTTATGTACTAATTACACTAATGGTGTAGGAATGAGAAAGGTTGAATTTAGAGGAAGTGTACCCTCACTTGCGTTATAGAGTGGGAAACCATTAAGAAAAACACCACCCCCTGTATACCCAACCAGAATCAAACCGCAATCTTCCCATTATCGAAGTTTTGTCAACTGTGAAAGTAACACCTTAGACCATGTGATCTTATTTTGGTAGCACTTGTGTATTGGTAATGTTTGGATGCCTTTTCGAAATTGGCTAGGCCTTTTTTTCCTTAGAATTATGTAAGCTACTATGATTGCTAACACGCTGATATGGTGCGTGTGGGCCATGCTTGGAGTGGTTGTTAGCGACAATAGGCCCTGTTTTCGGTCAGCCATGTTCAAGTACGTGTGTTTCAGGTGGTGCATCAAGCATGTCAACACAAGCCCTTACTATCCTTGACCGAATCATGTAGAGCGGCTCAATAGAAACCTGAACCCTATTTAATGGGGATGAGTAAGTTAGAAGGGACCATGTCAGTGAGTTTTTGAATTTAGCATTTAATTCTTCTTTTCACAACTCTACCAGTGCCTTTCCGGCCACTGTTCTTCTCGACCAAGAGCTTAACTACCGCCTGTTAGCTATGTGGGATGTGGATCCATTGTTAGCAGACACATGCAGATAGGTGTATGGAGTAATTTCGTTTCTTGAAAAGGGCTCAGAAGAAGGAAGCGTCCAGGTAAAATAGATGTAAGATTTACATCGCCTTGATGATATGCAATAGGGTATTGTACAAAGGGTTCCTCCTGAGCACTGCTGATGACAAGATCTCAGTGACGCTGTCCTGGCGATGGAATGGACCATGGCATGTGGAAATTTTTAATCTCTGTAAACATGCTTCTTTGGGACATTGAAGACCCATCCGTCACCAGTAGAGCCCACTTTAGTCACATTAAAATGTTGCCACCAAGAGTCCCCTCCCCAACACACGAGGATTGGGTAACCATGTCAATAATGTCTGTTATGTCTGTACCGGAGGAAAAAAAAAATGCTGATGCTAATTTTAAGAAGTATATTTCTGGAAATACATGATTATTATTGGTAATACCCTTGAGGTTTGTACCTATAAAATTTGAATTGCATTTCAATGGATGTGAAACTTTGATCTTACCTGGACCTTAATTCTATCACACTGAAGGAAAATATCTCATCTAATTTGTGTCATCGAATCTATCCCTGAATTGTTTATTTTTATTAATGAATATCAGAAAATCGATCACTGATACGCTGGGAGGATTTGAAGACCTGACACATTTCGTGAGCTTTCTATAGATGTAATTATAACATGACTCTGGGTGTAAGTTTGTTTGCCCCAAGCAAGTCCCTTCCCTCTCACCAGCTGCACATTGCCTGTTTAAAATCTAAGTTAGAAGAAAAATTTTAACAATATTTTTGTATCAATTGCTGAAAATAAACTCTCTTTTCTAAACAGACTAGATTTTTTGGGGGTGTGGGAGAAGGGATGGAGGTTGAATGTGCGAAAATTTTTCAAGGGTTTTACTTCTACTATCCTTGGATTCTTCGTGTTGTGTTGATAGGCTGTGGTGACAGGATCATAGAATGGACCCCCACCACCCAAAGTGAGATTTCATGTACCAGATTCTCCTGCTCTTAGTGGTCTCTAATAAAATAAGAATGGGTACTTTGCTGGATTCAGGGATGCTGACTTATTGTGTACAACTGACGGTTATATTCCATTCACGGTAGGAATAACTCTCTGAAAGGTCTTTTTTCCTACCAATATCCTACTATATAATAGATTTATGGTAGGGAAAAAGGGCTTTCAGAAGTCAATTCCTACCGTGAACAGACAGTACCTGCAGTGATGCTTGTGTGGGTGATGGAAATTTGGACTTCTTCAGCGACTTGCGATGTCCGGCTTACATCAATTTCCCCAGAAGCATGATCTCTTCTTTATCAGACCCCAATGGGTGGCCCTGATCCTGTCTAGGCTAGACCTGGATGCTGGTTTGTCCTGGGCATGCTTAGTGAGGTGGGGTGTTGGTTACTCCATGGATGATAGAAGAAACTCGAGGAAGCAGCGTCCAGCCTCCTTTGGCACACTGCTCCATCTATATTTACCCACCAAGCAGACAAATTGAGAGGCGGAGAACTGTAGCGTTGGAAACCCCTATATCCTACAATACTATTACTTTTATATTCCCCCCTTGGTTTCTCATCACGAGCTCTGCTTATTCTCCTTGAACTTACAGTGCTACATTACACCCTGTGGCCAGCTAGTCACAACTCCTTCAGGTGCTTCAACCAGACACATCATCCTTGCTAATGACATGATGGGTGAACTGCATGCCAAATATTTCCTGACTTCTACAAGCCTTCCTAAAAGGTCTGTGGGATCTACAGTGTCTAGTGAGCATGGCTACCCTGCCCGCAAAAGGCAAAACACGTATGCCCTGGCGCAGCATTGAATGGCGAAAATGGCATTGACATTATCTCTTATGTTGTGAATGGGTCACTCTCTTGACTACCTTCAGGAAATCTGTGATCATATACTTTTATGCCCTGAATCTGTGATTGGCTTGCCTCTTTTTCTTCCTCTGGATGACATTGTTTATATATTGTGGTATTTGGTCTCTAAGCGTCACTCTTCGGAGAAAGTTAGAATTAGTTAGATGAGAGAATTTTTTACTTTAACAAAATTTAACAAAAATTCTACTTTTGTCAAATTTTTTTTCATTTTATATGTTTTCTGAATTAATTTTTCGGCGATTCTTTAAAACAGACATCATGAACTCTAATATTTGTGGGAATATTAAATTATGGAACTCTGAAATTTGTATTGAAATTTTAACTGCAGAACCTTGTATTTAATTCTTGCTTTGACTTAAAGCGTAAACTTTAACTTTGATCATTAATTCTTTGTTGTCTTTCAGATATTTCAAGTAATATGTTTTTAATACGTTTTTACTATTTCTAATTGAGTGTAAAGTTACTTATTTTCCATTTTAGTTATATATTTTTTGTTTGAGTATATTTCCCTGTGAATAGGATGCTTCACATATTAAGGCGCTAGAATATTCAGGCAGGAATTCATAAACTCTTGAAACCAAGTAGGTTTAAAGCGTATCTGGGCGGAGCTTTCCATCAGCAACAAACATTGATGAAAGGGAAGTGAGAAGATAGTTGCGTTGGTTTGTATGCGCAGTAGCACTTTGTTGTCATCAGTCACCCAGAGAGGATGGGGTTGATGCTGTAAGCTTACCTTTCGTTGCCTCACACCTCTTTCTCCTGACTACTAAACCTTGGCCTAAACCATTATTTCTCTGTGTATACTGCGAGGAGTTGAAGCTGACGTATAACGTTGACAATAATTGGTACAGTTGTAACAAGTTCAATCAAATGGGAGAATACTCACCCTCTGCCCTGTTGGACTCTAAGGCGACTCCACGCCTCTAATTATCATTTCCGCCGCCTGGACTATTCCAGCACTAGTTCTCAGGGTGTACGTGAACTTTCCCCGCGCTGTCCGTTCTCCTCCCTTCCACTCCACTTTCTCCTCCTTTTCCCCTCTTCTTCCCTTACTCACTGGGGGCATGTAAGTTTTGTGTGCTCGCTATATATTGTGATGTTTCGTTAGTATTGGTACTCATTGTATCATAGGCTTACAAAAGGTGAGAGTGGAAAATTAAGCTTGGACTTAATTCTATTAACCTAAATTCTATTTTGGCTTAATATGTGGGAATCTCTTCAAAATTGTTGTTTCGGACTTATACATTTTGATTGTCAATTATGGGACAGTTATTTTTAGTATCAACATGGTTAATTTGTAACCGCGTTTCCATTCTGTTTAACTTTAATGGAAAACTTAAACTATTATCATTTGTGAACTTAACTTCTATTCTTTGCCACCAAGGCGGCAAACCTTGGGTTGCACTCTTACCGCCTTTCTGGTTAATTGTTTGCATCATTAGCTAGGGAACATATTTTAGTTATATTAACTTTGATTGTATACATTATCTTTTATTATTATATGAGAAGCGCACACTTAATTATAGACATCATGCATGTTACCTTGGTTACCTTGGCTGCCTTAAGCAGTTATAAGGGAAGCTGACCGTCTTTAATTTATTAGTAGTTTATGACTTTATCTCTTGGGGATTAATTGCTAGACAGGACATTTAAATTCAATTCTGTTCTTTCATCATTAAGATGTGTGCGAACTTATTTGTAATGGTTAGATATTTTCTTGATGTTCTATTTTATCGCGTGCTTCTATTTGCGTCATTGCACAGAGTTAAGAACCAGGGGTAGGGGAACTTTACTATGAATTTGCTGTGTGATCTTGGAATTCTTTGTTATTATAATTTCCAGAATGTTGATTATTATAGGCAGACATAGGCATTATAGGCAGACTCGTGGATATTAAAGTCTTCATCTTAATCTGGTGCTATATATAGAGCATAAAGAAAATATCTACCATTACAAATAAGTTCGCGTGCATCTTAATGATGAAAAAATAGAATTGAAGTTAAGGGTCCTGTCTAGCAATAAATCCCCAAGAGATAAAGTCATAAACTACTATACAAATTAAAGATGGTCAGCTTCCCTTATAACTGCTTAAAGGCAGCCAAGGTAACCAAGGTACCATGCATAATGTCTACAATTAAGTGTGCACTTCTCATATAATAATAAAAGATAAATGTATACAATCAAAGTTAATATAACTAAAATATGTTCCCTAGCCAATTATGCATTTTTATATATATATATATATATATATTTAGTAATGTAATGTCATTGTTTAATATTGATATCTTCCAATTAGGGCACTCATTCCAATATTTATGCGATATTACTGTTTATGATTAAAGTTTCTGGCTTGGCTTTGGGCACTCTAGTCAATTTTGGTATTAATGAGATATTATGTCTTATTTTAAAGTCTCCAACTTTGAACATTCTAGTCTATTTTCATATTCATGAAATATGTTTAAGTTTAAAGTCTCTGGCTTTGGACATTCAAGTCAATTTTGGTATTCATGAAAAATTATGTTTTATATTAAAGTCTCCGACTTTGAACATTCTATTCGATTTTCATATTTTATGATATATTATATTTAATATCAAAGTCTTCAACTCTACACGCTATAACCAATATAACTATATTTATAATTTGTTATTGTATATCAACCATTTCTCTTATGTCCAATAAAATATGTTATTCTGTTCTAACTCCCTGACTATTATTTCTCATAAAAGGTGGTTACACAGTTAGATAATATATGCCATAATTATAGATTAAACTTGTAGTGTAATATACAAAGTTGTTCATTATTGAATCTTTATTTTTCTATCGCTTTTCCATGTGGATATATTATTGTAACCGTCAAAGTTTTTGTATTCACTTTAGTAAGCAAGTAGTGGTTCTGTGATAGATAAAAATTAAACATAGCTTGAATAACATTTGATATTACAGTTAGGACTGCATACATAACTATGCAAATATATTTGGTAAATGTTGTCACAAACTATATTAATATACTATATGACAAAGTTTGTGCAATTGTATATGTGCAATACGAAATAATACTATGATGACTTTGTATTAGGTTAGCATTACACTGGGTTGCCATTACATGGGAGGTTAAGGTTAAAATCTTTTTGGAGTGCACTGATGGTATATTTTGACTTTGTAAATTTTTTACTGAGTTGTTCCCATATTTTCTCTAAAGGGCTGTCCTGAGTTAAATATTTGCGCTTATGGTCGACGTGCAAACATTAGTAGCACTCTTGATTTCAAAAATGGTTAGGTGCAATAGGAATACTCTATTTTTAGCACACCACGAACATTGCCTATATGAAGCTGTTGGTGATCATGGTGCTAAGTTTGTATCAATAAATACACAAATACAATAGAATGATCGTTTTTGAGGATTTGTGGGTAAAATGGCCGATCAGATATTTAAAGGATCCTGGTTTAGTTCCGGATGGTGCTAAACAATGGTTTTCTATTTGGATACCAATGTTTCCTTCTGTTCCATTATTAAATATATATGCGCCTATATACTTGAGTTCTAGATGTGTATATCTAGGTGCAGTGTTAAGAGTTGGTTAGTATGGTGCGTGTTTAAAAAGTAAATATTGAAATACCATAGTGATAATAATATTGTATAATATATCACACACATAGCCAGAAAATTATTTCGTGAGGGGGCCCCAATTTCTGACGAAAATATAACTATTTGTTTGAAATAAAACAGTTATAGATCAATAATTACTATATATTTTAAATATGTATATATCACAATACATTAATAAATGGTATGGTGCACCACACAAACTTTCTTGCTACTTTATATAAAAATGGAGACCTTTAATTAAAAATTGTAAGATATGTGAAACAAAATAATTGACAGTGTTGCAAACAAATAGCATAACAATCAATTTCACATTTCAAAGACCTGTGTGTGTGTGTGTGTGTATATATATATATATATATATATATATATATATATATATACACACACACAGTTATAGATCAATAATTACTATATATTTTAAATATGTATATATCACAATACATTAATAAATGGTATGGTGCACCACACAAACTTTCTTGCTACTTTATATAAAAATGGAGACCTTTAATTAAAAATTGTAAGATATGTGAAACAAAATAATTGACAGTGTTGCAAACAAATAGCATAACAATCAATTTCACATTTCAAAGACCTGTGTGTGTGTGTGTGTGTATATATATATATATATATATATATATATATATATATATACACACACACAGTTATAGATCAATAATTACTATATATTTTAAATATGTATATATCACAATACATTAATAAATGGTATGGTGCACCACACAAACTTTCTTGCTACTTTATATAAAAATGGAGACCTTTAATTAAAAATTGTAAGATATGTGAAACAAAATAATTNATTTTTACAGAAAAATTTGAATTGTTATTTTTTTCATAATAAAAATAAAATTAAATTAAAAGCTAACTGAAACTATTTTATAATCAAGTGATTGATACCGTTCAATCCTGTTACAGACGTGTAAGCAGATGAGTTAACAATGCCGCAATATGTCACAGAAGAACGTTCCTAGGCTGTTTAACATTATTTTCACAGCTATGGTGCTGGAAGGAACAATGGACCATCACTGCAAATTGTGATGGATGGTTTTGGAGAAAAGTTTTGCAAACAACCACTTCCGAATAAAACAATTCTCCAGTGGGTGGAAATGTTTAGGAAGACAGGTTTAGTTACTAACCATAATGTTGGGAGGTCTGGAAGGCTGAGAAACACAAGAACCAATGACAATACTGGACAAAGAAAAGTGAGCGTTGCATATCAAGGGGTATATCACAATCTAGTGTTCAACGCATGGTTGCAGATATTGGAGCGCACTCGTCCGAATCCAGGTATTCCACAAACTTAAAGGAGCAGACTTTCAAGCAAGACTGCGTTATTGTATACGTATTCTGGCAAATGTTTATGAAGATCCAGATTATCTGCGAAATTGGTGGTGGTCCGACGAATGTCATGTGTTACTCAGCAGACATGTCAATAAGCAGAATTGTCCTTTCCTTGGTTGGGAAAAACCGGATGACTATGTAGGCACAGAGACCATTACAATCTGTGAGGGTAACAATATGGGCTGCTGTGACCAGCCATGGCATCATTGGTCCATATTTCATAGGGGATGAAGATGGCAACACGACCAGTGTGACTACACAAGTGTACAGAGACAAAGTTATTGGACAATTCCAGGCGGATTTGTTAATTTTTTGTGAGCTAAGCCTTCTTGACATGGACAAGCAAGTGTTTCAACAAGATGAGGCTACCACCCATACCAGTCTAGGGAATGGACAGCGACTTGAACAGATGTTTCCCGGTCGGTTGACTTCTAGAGGCACAGAATGTGCATATCTTGCGCGAAGTTCTGACCTGTCAGTATGTGATGCATTTTTGTTGGGATTATTGAAAGAACAGTGGTTCAGGCCCGTTCCACGTTTTCTTCAAGATCTCCGTGAGAACATCGATACAGTTGTCCAGACTGTGACAGGGGAGCAGTGTGATGCTATGGTTACTAGGCTTACCAAGTGTATGAAGCTCGTCATAAACAATAGTGGAAGATATATATATATATATAGCATGTTGTGGTTCGATAGCTATGTTGTGGATTAAATGCTATTGAATTATTATTCGGTTNAACCCTGTAGTTAACAATTCCTAGGTACAAATTGTTAGAGATGATTTTGAGAAAATCAATTTTTTCTTATTTGGCTCTTAAGAAACCTACACTTAATTTTAGGATTATATATCTATCTTCAAAATCTCCTTGGGGTATTTCTATGAAAACTCTATATTAGAAACCAAATTATAGCCTGATCGATCCAAATAATTGTTTCGGCCGTAGGCCGAGATACAGACAGCCAGAAACACACAGATGACATCATAAAAACTAATTTTTGGGGTTCATTGGGTCATGAAGCGTCGATATCTATAAAAATCATGAATTCGATTTTTGATGATAACAATACTTTTTTTTAACAGAGGGGTCTCAAAAAAGTAAATATATATAATGGCAAAAGAATATTCTTTACCCATGGTGAGTGAAACAATTTACGCTATAGTTTTATTCTCCTAGTATGCAGCATAAAAGTTTGTACATACATATAAACTACCCAAATTTCGTGTGGTGGGGGCAGTGCCCCCCCATAGGTTATGTATTTGTAATAGATATTTTACATTATAAACAGATTTATTTTGCTATGAATGATATAAATGAACTTATCTAGAACTAACAATGAACAGTTTATTCTCCTTGTTCCAATTTCTTTTCTTTCTCCTGGCTGTAAGTTTCAACTTTGATTTCTTCCCTCGTCTGTATTCAACGTGTTTTTTCTGTTGTTCCATGCTAAAATTAGCTTTCTTTTATATATTTTAATATTTTATGAAACAGCTGACACACTAGGTATGCTTGTTGTTTATGTGTTATTCAAATGAAAAAAAAAAGGTTGTAAAGTGCATAACAGACATAAAATGTTACACTAACTGAGATTTTATTGTTCAAACTATTGATAGAAAGAGTTTGATTGTTTTTCAAGACTATGCGGCCTGCCAAAATCTTCTAGACAAGGTTTTGAACTAGTTAAGCAAATTAGAAGAGGAAGGGACAAGAAGAAGAGAGAGAAATATTAGCTGGGCTTGTACACCCCTGTCTTCTCAATTCCCGTGTGCTTCGCACAGACTTGAAAGATTCAATGGTTTTTTGGCCATACGATAGCATTACTGCACAGGGAAAATATTGACAGTTAATATATCGCAGGAAAATACAAATGGCAATAAAATTTATGCTGTAACCCCTCTATTAAGTTACACCATTCGATTCGCAAAGAGCCATTCTACGTCCCTATATTAGTAGCTTTTTGGTTTCTAGGCATTTTTATCATAATGAGCAACCCAAATATGTCGTTTTTTGAACTTATCAAAGTGGGAAATCTCAACTTTAAAACTATTTTTAGATGTTTACATTTATATATAGATATAGAAGCTAGTTTTGTGTTCATTCCAGTAAAATCCAAAATTGTTTACTATTAACAGTTTTATCATTATTTGACTTAAGCGTGACGCCCGATTGGCCCTATCTCAGCTGGCTAGGTAGCCCCCTTAATTGGTATCTGTAAGATTTAGCACATAAGGGTGATATTTTCTTTTAATATAGTTCGTCCTCCCTTTTTAAATATAGCTTCCTGTTTGGAAAGTATTGTTTATTGTATTAATGTATTGTCAATCTTTGATCTGTGAATTTGCAATTATAAAGGGCTTGTAAAATTGTTCAACTAATATTTACTCTAATTGGGTTTATGTTCAATAATAAATGAATGCTATAAAATATTTGCAGGTAGGTTCGCTCTCCATCTATTATATTGTTATTCATTTCTATTGCTATGCTCTGAGGTGATTCCTTCTGAAAGTTGCTCTAATCACCACCCTCTGTCAAATATATGTCTTTATGCTAAATTTAAACAATTTTTTTGTGATTTTATTAGAATTGAGTCCTACTAACTATAAGGTTATATGCTCAAAAACTATTTAAAATCATTTTTGTTCATTTCCTCTTTGTCTAATAATAATGTTCCTTACGTCCCCCTCCCTTCCCCACTCCATATCATGTTACCTACTCAAGCCTAGGCCTTGCCCTTCTGTCCTCAATTCAATTTTAATTTAATACAGCCGTTTGGCACAATTTTTCATTTGGTAACCTACTCTAAGTCATTGAGAAGGTAATATTGTGGTCTACACCCTCTTTCGAAAAATTAGTCAATATGCTCCATGCACATAGTAGATAGCATGTAAAATGATCAAGTGAAGTGATATATAATTTTATTTTATTCATTAGTTTTGATATATTAATTCTTGACAGTGTTTGTTTATAATTTTTTTTTCGACACATCTTACTACCCTTTTGGGTTGTATGCTGACAATGTTTAACTAACTAACATTTATAATAATCATCATAAGCGTTTAGGGTGAGCTTTTATCATCACCTAATTAATAATAAGAGCATGCACATCTTCATTTCTAGACTACTTTGAAAGGTAGGCTTCTTAACAGATTACTCTTATGGAATGTATTTCAAACTCATTCTTTGTTTAACCACTGCCATTGGTTCCTCATAATTCTATTAATCTTGATCAAGTTTTACACTTGTTGATAAGATCACATATCAATAAAGAGATTAGCATTTATATTATATAATCAATCATTTAATTTTACAAGCCTATGCATGTGCATTGCTTTCAAGTGTAAGCAAGCATAGTTGTATTGGTATATATATTAGAAATTATAGTAGTATATAGTTAGATAAGATCTAACTTATCTTTTGAAATTAATAAGGCCAAATAGTAAGTTAAATACATTTTAAATGTAGATTTATTTTCTCAAATTTTGGTATTGAGGCAGTTTTATTCATTATTGTGTATTTCTATAGGGCTTTCAATAGTTTCTTTCTACAGTGTATTTGTATAGTTTATTTATTAGTTTATTAGTATTATAGACTTCCTTTAAATTTGTATAGTTTTATTTTATTATCGGCTTAGGGTTTGTCCAAATTTAACTATTGGGAAACATTTTCATATGAGCTGTACACCCATGCATGAAACAATGTTACCTCAAATACAAAATCTAAGATCTTTACCAGCTACAGTAATTGAATACTCTTAAGCGTCACTCTCACAATAGATTGGAGTGCTGATGATGGGGTGATCAGTGTTTTAATTACAGTCGAGTACAGTGAGGGTAGTTTTTCCTAATCTCCATAGTATCCCAATCTCCCTATAATAATCATTTTAACTTCATATCTTAGGGGATAATATATTCTGAAAATTGAAAAATGACACCTGAACACGAGAACCAACCCCGGGACTTTTGACTTAGTACGCCGATGCTCTAAGCTAAAGGTCCTGGGTTTGATTCCTGTGTCCAGGTGTCATTTTTCAATTTTCAGAATATGATATCTAGATGTGAGTAAATCCTCACTAAAACCATAAATAATAGCTTTGGCTATTTGATTCTTAGGGGATAATGATATGAACTTGAGAGAACTAGCTCAAGATAGAAATAGGTGGTGTACTTTTATAAGTGTGGAAATTAACTTTAGAGTTCCTGAAGCCATAAAGCAAATAAATACACCACATGTTATAAACATAACCATGCAATCTGTATCAAATACTTATTGATGAATCCGAGTAAATCACTTTTCTACATGGGTGGAAGATGACTAATGTATATAAAGCTTTAAGCTTACATTTATAATGTTAACTGTTTTAAATTGACTTATAAGGCTTTTAGCTTAAATTTATAATTTCAGCTGTTTTAAATTGATTTGATATGTGTTTACTATAGCAATGTGACCCATAGATGCTGACGGATCACTATTTAATCATTGTAAAATATCTGCACACTTGTATGTTTTCAACCTCTTCAATGTGCAGCCAATGTCACGCGAGGAAAAAAGCTCTACACAACTGATTCTCCTAAGTCTTTATCAAGGAATATAAGGTTTAGCAAGATTTAAATTACCTGACCTATAACCTCATGCTCTACTTTCTAAGTTTTTCAAAGTGTGTAGGAATCCAATTTGAATGTCACATTTGTTACATATTGATCTTTAATATGACTACAGGAAAATTGTGTTTTGAAACTTAATAGTCAACATGTCACAAATTAAAAAAAAACATAAATGATATATTCATAGTGAAGAGTGGAGAATGACACCGAGTGTGTGGGACGAGTCCTAGATAGCTTATAGGTAGTCCACAGATGTGGTAAACCAAGGGTCACTGGTAAGGTTCCAGTGTCTAGGTGTCATTTTTAAATATATGAGTATGATAATTCAGACATGTATCTACTTAACCTAAAAATCCTTTCAATCTTCCAAGCTTCACTAATCATGTAAAATTTATTGCATTAGTGTTTGCTTTCCTCCATAAATAGTAAAAGTTTAGAAGCTTTATCCATTCCTTTCAGCAACATTAGGTTTTCCTTTCCCTTGATTCTAAATTGGATTGGAAATTTAACAGACTCCGTGATAGTTATCAGTCAATTATTTATAGGTTGGTAAAGGGACCATGTGGAAGATTAATATTACAGAGGGGTGACCTGGTGGTCTAGGGGTAAGGTGTCAGACTTCTGTGCTGGCGGCCGGGGTTCAATCCTCGATCCCGGCACAGATTTATCTGATTTCCAAACCCTTCCTTCACCTCTGACAAGACATCTTGTGAATGTGGGGAATGCCAGGCCTCCACCGTGGTTCGGATTCCACGTTAAACTGTAGGTCCTTCATTTCATCTCACAATCACTCTACCATTACACATTAGCGTAAGTGCGTATAACCCGAACGGGTAGTAAGACGCAGTGCTAATAATAATAATAATATTACAGAGGAATATTGTTTTACACCAGAAAATTTTCGGTTACTGAAGTTAGAGCAAAATGGAATGAATATCAGAAGATTGAACTGGAGTATCTCTTAATTATAGTGCTCAAAACAATGGGTATATGTCAGGTTGTTTCCAGCTAGTAGCCTAGAGTAATAGAGTTAACCCTTTTGGGACGGGTGTTGCGTACATGCGACTGCATCAAATTACCTGCACAAACTAATGTCACGTAAAAGCACCTTCTGGTTTTACTTGTAGAGTATAATCATTGTTTTAGTGCGACAAATATATTTATTTTACAAACATGTGCTGTATTCTTTTGGTTTTAGAATGAACTATTAACACTATCGATACAATGAGGTTTACAGAAAACACCAATGAAAATCATGTTACCACCAAACTGAAATTAACAGTAATGCATATACAACTATGGTGGACCCGTCATAGACATCATATAGTTTTATTTCCAAGTTTTTTTGTAGACTGTACTTACATATTTTTAAATCGTTCCATATCAGTGTTATTTCTCAATAATTCATACACCTCTTCCTGTTTCTTTTCTTAAAAATCCGTACTATGATTCCCTTTTTCCAGTACCTAGTTCTCCTTCCATATCACTCTCAGTAACCTGTATAGAAATTGTATTCTTTCTTCTCCTGCATCCCTTATCATTTACAAAAGCAGTTTGTCCACACTCAGTGCTTTTCCTTGTTTGATCCCACTTAATGCATCCACCAGCTTTTCTCATGTAGGATATATTTCCTCATATGCTATTTCTTCATGCTCATCTGTTTCCCTCAAATCCTTTTCCTCTTCCGGGATGAACATCTTCTCAAAATATTTTTATTCATAGTTAATTTTATTCTTCTCCTGTAATTCATCATTCATCCAGATTTCTATCTTTTTCTTTCCCCCCACCTCATGTTTATTCCCCGGCTGTTTAGCACCTTATTAATTCCTTCCATTTCCCTATCCAGCATTACTGTGCATTTCGGCATTCAATCATTCCTGGCTTCCCATACCAACTAACTTTGCTCTTTTCTTACTTTCTCGATATTCTTTCCGTTTCCTCATTTCTAGTCTTAAAACTCCTTGAATAGTTTATTATTCTCCTCCAATGCTTCCTTCAACCCTGTTGCCCCCCAAGGTGTCTCCTTCCAATTTATTTATCACTTTTCCTCTCACATACCACCTCTGCATCTCCCACCAAACTTTTATTAAAACCTTCTCATTCCACCACTACACTTTGCATCTTATCCTTGGGCATTAAATTTATAGTCTTTCTTAGGTACTCCAGTTTCTGCTCTAGTCCATTCATATACAGTAGTAATTGCAGGTTATTATTTTATTAATTATATTTAATCCCGCTTTAGTTAGCAGAAATACGCTTTGGTGGTCACATGATTTAAGGTGATACTCTCACAGTAGACTAGACTGGACTATATTGAGAGATTAAGGTTCAAATATCGATCGGGTGAATTGAGGGCGGTTTTCCACTCTCCCTCCACACAAAGGCGGGTACATATCCCATAAATATAAACTTACCCATCCATTAGTGTAATTATTCTGCAAGTGTATACCCCGAATAGGTAGTAAGATGCGGAGAAAAAAAAAAGTGTTAAGAGCTATTAGCATAAAATTATTAATTTATAGATTGACAATTACTATATTAGGAATAGGTGATAATTATGAATAAGATATAAATATAATTATTGCTTTGTCTTCTCTAAGTCAATAAGGTTGACTAAGTCACTAACCAAACTTAATTATATCTGAACCTTTAAGAAGATATGAATCAAGAAGCCAAACATTTTATTTTCACTCCTAATAAGACAGAAAGAGTATCACAAACTCGAAGGGCCTGTCTTCTTTAATTCAACATGATGAATAATTATTGCATCTTGCTTTAGATTTCCGTTTTGAAAGATTAACCCTAACTTTATTTAGTAGCTGAGATAGTCTGTTTTGTCTTTTCTTTTGAGTAACCTGCCCATTCTGTATAAATCTTTATGGTATCCTGACTACTTTGTTCCTAGTTTGTATATTACCCTTGACCTTACTTAATAACTATAATGACTTCTGTATTTAATCCAGCATGATATGCGCATCCAAATGGTTATTATTGTACTATTGGCAGCATAGATCTCTCCCAAGTAAAAGGTGGCTGCATTATCTGATAGCTCACAATCTTAATTGAACGCTCATATTTAGTTGACGATTTCTACATATCCAATACCAACTTTAACTTTAAATATAAGTTTAAGAATGACCCAGAGAATGAGAAGACTTCTGGAGAGCTCAGTGGTGTAAATATTTCACGTACTTAGCCAAAAGGCCATGGTTAATTCCTGTATCCTGTTACCATATTTAAATTAAAATAATAGGCAATACTTTTATTAAAGTTAGATTATAAATTTAAAAAACAAAAAAAAACTTGTTAAGTAATATTATTGGTGACTGACTATCTTCTTATTCTGGTTATAGGTACCTTTTTTGAAATTCATTAACTGGTAGTCCATATCATATTATGATAGTGTGTGCATTTAAGACATAGATAAAGTTAAAAATGCTTACCTGGCTCATTCCAACACGATAAGATGTCAAGTCTAGTTCCATGCCCCGCAGAATATCTTCCGCAGCCTTACGCTCATCCAATATTGGGCTAGTTGGCCGACCATCAGGAGGTGCCAGCAATAGAAACCTACGTCGGAATTCAGAAAGTGGTAGGAACTTTGGAAATCCTTGCTTATGAAGTCGCACTGCATCTAAAATCTGGGCTCCACGAAGCTACACAAAAATCATAAAATATTCTTATAATTACTAGGCGTTTGAGGCGCACAAAAAAAGGTCAAAACACCTTAAATATTAATTGATTAAAAAATATAATACAATTTTTTTTAAAAATACAAGTAATTCACCTGATCATATGTAAATTATAAAATGACAAAATAAAAAAGAACTTAGTTTTGAAAATATAAATATTAATTTGAGCTAACCAAATGAGCTACTCTATAAGAGTGAGATTCAAATGGAATTTCAAATATTAGCCTGGTGTATAAAATTATATATAAAATTGAGTAAACATACACCTCATTCTGCATTACATTAGCAAAATGAAAAACATACATTTTTTAGTTAGTCTTCAATAAAAAATGATATTTTCTTACCATAAAATAGCACAGCTCTCCTAAATATATATATTTAATCAAATTTAGAAAATGAAGCCAATTTATTTTATAACATTGCTCTAATAAATATACAGTATATCTTGGTTACAGCAAACACAAATAATAAGAGATCACAAATATCATGAGCAAAAAGCCATATTAAATTAATTTAAGCAAATCCCCATATAATCCTTACTTTTATAACAAGATTACTACACAGATATTACATACACATTTTTTGACTATAAAAACTGTTTTTTTTAATTAATTTTTGTTTTGTTAGCACAGCATCTTACCACGTGTACTAAATCACAGCAATATGCGAGGGCTTAGGAAAGTTTATTTAGAGGAAGTGTATCCACAATTTAGTGGAAAACCAATTAGGAAAAACCCCCCCTCGGTACACCCGGCCAGGAGTTAACAATGAAATCTCTGTCTTCTGCAGTCTAATCTACTGTGAGAGTAGCGCCTTAAGACAGTTTGGTCACCGAAGTGGGTGAAAACATTTTTAATTGTTCAAGTAGTTGGAAATATATAATCCTCGGAATAAACGAAAATGAAAGCTGGGTGATTTAGCTATTATGAACACCTTCATTGCATCACAGGCAGGTAATAATGATATCTGCCCATAATCTGTTACAGGTTGTCATAGAAGTTATGTCCCACAATTAATAGTTTTTTCCAGGAATTCCTCATATACCACTTCAGTGTTCTACCTTAGTTCTTTCTCCTTCACTTAGACCAAACACCACCATAACTATAAAATCAATTAGAAATCAACAATTTAATCAGAAACATAAGAAATTTGAAAAATATCAAAGTGAAAGCTTTAAGTCATCAATTTTAAAATTAATATATATAAAGACTAAATGAAATCACGTTTTTTATTAAACTGTATTGTTTTTAATAATAAATAAATAAATTGTGTTTAGTATCAAATACTAGGCTGGGTGATAAATTGTAAAATACTAATTTAATATTTACATTGATATAATTATGTTGAAATAAAATGTATACCCCAATATATCATCCACCCCGATACATCATCTACCATGGTATATCCTGAATGTTGATGCACCACAGTGGATGGTAAATCATGTTAAGTGGTACATCATGTATAATAATTAGGCCTGTGCGGGAATGAAATTTTGACTTCGGTAAATTTTCAGGTGGGAAATAAAAATTTCCTGCAGAAACAGAAAGAAAAGATTTAAGCTTTTAATTGTTTTCCAAATATTTAATTTCAACAGAATCATTAGCTTTCACATTTATTTACACAAAAAAATACGGCGGAAAGAATAAAATAACACTCGCTATAGTGCTGGGTGTCGAGAAAGGTGCCTCAACAACCCTAAAGTACTACCATGATTAGTTTTTTAAATTTTGCCACAGTTTAAACATTTCGCGGACACTTTATCTTCTAGTTTTTAAAACTATTATCCTTTTTTGCACTCCCATAAAATCCTATGTATTATTTCTGTTATCAACATCCCTTTTTCTCAACTAATACAAAGCCTACAGCAATTAATTAAGTATCAGTGGATATAATTTTTTGCCGTCTTCTGACATAGCATAATCAGTTTACATTAAAACACATTGCTTGTTTAAAATTCAAGTTAAAAGAAAAATCTATGATGTTTTAAAAATATATTTATGTTGTCAACATCCCTTTTTCTCAACTAATACAAAGCCTACAGGAATGAATAATGTATGAGTGGATAGGATTTTTTACCGACTTCTGACAGAGCATACTCAGTTTACATTAAAAAACATTGTTTTTTAAAAATTCAAGTTAAAAGAAAAATCTATAATGTTTTAATTAATATATTTATGTTGTCAACATCCCTTTTTCTCAACTAATACAAAGCCTACAGGAATGAATAAGATATCAGTGGATAGGATTTTTTACTGACTTCTGACAAAGCATACTCAGCGTACATTAAATAAGCCTGTCGAAGACAGGCTTAAAAATTGGTGTTTTATTATTCTAACTGTAGACCAGGCTTTATATATATAGATTAATCAAATAAAGCAATCAAATTAATACAGTTAAAACAAACTATAGTTTGAATTTACATTTCAAAATCAATTTTCCTTGTTATAAAATAAGATTTTTAAAAATTATATAGTCATAATAGTTTATAAAATTTATTTGAGATTATGTTTTACATGGTTAGCAACATGCTTTTCAACAGCCTTGTCTTTAAAATATGATTGCGTAGCTACAAACAAAGCAAAATGAATATTTTTTACGTGTTATCTGTACAATAACATAGTTTTACAGAAGTATAATACAATAGAATGATTAAAAAAATACTCAGGAAAAGGATTTATTTTGATTGACAAGATAATTTTTTATGACTATCACTTTAAGAAACACTACTGTATTTAAAGACAACTTATCCACCATCATTGAAAATAAGAACAACATCTATGTTATGTGTAAACAAACATTCGGGATTTACTTTATTACTAGCAATGAAAATAAATTTTTAAGGGCTTTTTGATTTATCCCTTGAAATATACACTATTATTATTAGCACCACGTCTTAATACCCGTTAGGGTTATACGCACTTACACTAATGTGTAGTGGTAGGGTGATTGTGAGATGAAATGGAGGACCTATAGTTTAACGTGGGATCCGAACCACGGTGGAGGCCTGGCATTCCACACATTCACAAGTTGTGATTAATACACGTCTTGTCAGAGAGGTGCAGAATATTATAAATCCTAGGCCTAATTTGTGCAAACAACCTTCCATAGCCATGAGTATGATGTTGTACTAGTTATTTTTCTTCTAGCACTGTGTCTTACTACCTGTTCGGGTCATACACAGTGAACTACGATACTTAAGATAAAAAATATTATTGAGAAGAGACTAAAAGTGAATATTTTGTATAATGAGACGCCAATATTTAATTTTTAAACTTGGCCTGGTTAATTGTATGAAAATTGTTATTTTTACTGAAAAATACAGGAAAAATTAATTTCCCACCCGAGTTTCAAAAATGTCAATTTTTCCCCTGAGGCTCGGGATCCCGCCCAGGCCTAATCGTGATATATAGTTTTTTTTGTGATATATTGACTATTATGCTGTATCGTCTACCATGATATACATATATACTTTGTCTTAAAATATGAGTGAAGAATGACCCTGGGCATGGAACGATTTCTGAATAGCTCAGTGGTTAGAGCATTGGCATACTAATTCAAAGGTGCCGGGTTTGATTCCCGTTTCCAGGTGTCATTTTTCAATTTTCAAAATATGATATACATATATATTCATATTATAAATAGATATTATGAGACAAGATCGACTTTATTCAGATTTATTTTACTAAAAAACTAGTATACACGAACAAAACCATAAAAACCACCATAACATATATACAACTCCCCTCTTTTATCTTTTTCACAAAATTCCAGTTTATCCAACCATACAATGAAATAGTTCCACATTTAATATGTCTTTCACATAACATATGTTTGATTTTGTATTTTATGAAACGTTTAAAGATCCTTGTTTTAGATATCTGCAAGTAAGAACTTAGTCACTAATCATCAGCTATCAAATAATTTGCTAAATTAGGAGTTTGAACGATATATATATATATATACACAACACACACACACACACACACACACACACTTACTAGGGGGTGCATCATCCTTCTCGGTGATGTATTATCCTACTCATGATACATCATCACAATCAGCGATGCATTATAATTAAAGGCTAATGCAGATTAAATACATGGTTAAATTGAGTGTATGATGACAAGTTTTCACGATATTAATATTCCCTTATAACCATGACAGTTGTTTATAAATACTTTTATTTTCATTTCAAATAGTTTTTAAATTTTGTTAAGAAATCTAATTAATAATAAATTAAGTGCAACAATAAACATTCGAATTCCTCATGGCATGGAGTAAATAAGTAAGGTTTGATACTCCTTTTAAATGTTCTCTAGTTTTGAAATGCCTTAGATGTTCTTAATGTTTTAAACAACTTATATGTTATCTAGGTTTGAAATGCCTTTGATGTTTTTTATGTTTGAAATCACTTAAATGTTGTCAGTGTATAGAATCCCTTAGATGTTGTTTGGGTTTGTAACCCCTTGAATGTTCTATTTGTTTGATACGCTTTAAATTTTGTCTGGGTTTGAAAACCCTTAAATTCTCTCTAGGTATGAAACCCCTTATTGTTCTCTAGGATTAATAATACCCATTAAATCTTCTACCCCTTGAAGATTATTTAGTTTAACCTTCCTTTAATCTCTACTCTCCATCTGGCTCATTAACAAGAGACTGGATGATTACTCATAAATGGATGACCTTTGAAAGCTACTCACTCACCCCCTCATTTCCATGACCCACTAAATAATCCCTGTCCTTCTCTAAATCTTTCAAGCCCTCTTACATGCTAAACTAAATAAATAACTTTTGATAGCATTAGCAAATTGTCATTTCACTAACTCCTCCTTTGGCCGGTAGTGACCCCTTGCTCTTTGCTGGCATTGATATGTTTTCACCTTCCACCTAATAGAACAAAGGAAAATTATATTTAAATCTTAGTCGCCCGATTAACCGCTTGACTTGTGCCAACTGCCACCGGAAAACCTAAAGGACTAGTGGAATTTAAAGATGTGTATCTCACTACTATTTGATCTTGTTACTTTAAATTGATATTCAAAGTTTCAAAATCAAGCATTCGGTATTTACTTATTCAAATTTTCTAATATTCGTACATCCTTAATTAGTTTTATTAGATATATTTTAACACTAAAGGTTTTTAAAATAAATTTTACACAGAGATTTTTAATAAAATTAATGTTGTTGTGAAATAAGGTACCTTAACATTAATATCAAATAGCTCCACCCAGTGGTGGAGGGAAAACAGAACCCTGCAGGCCTGTTCATGCAGGGGTCAAGCATTAAAGTAACACTGAATGGCAGGGATAAAGGAAAATATTCATTTCTTGTATGGTCTGGCTTAAGTTATTGTAAATAAAAAATTTATCCCTAATTAAAATTTTAAATGGGGACATGAAATTGCTTCACAGCTATGTTTTTTTAATGAATACTAACTATTTTATAACAACAATGGCAACATATAAATCATTCCCATTGAATATATGCATGTGTAGGTTGGATAGTCATGTTCCTACAATTGTAGGTGGCAAATCTTCTCCCATGCCGTGTAATCCAAAACTAATAATTTTAGCCTTTTAAGTTGTCATTTTCCTTGCTCTTATCTTTAGTTGTTTCCCAGAAGCAATCTACAGGTTATCTAAAAAGGTGTTTCCCAAAAACAGTCCATTGATGAAAACTATTGAGTGGTTTGGAATGAAGTTAAAGTATGAAGTTAAAAGTACCTAATTAGTTAGTTTTTTTGAAAAATATGTTGACCATTAAACATGGTTTTTTATAAGGCGTTTAAAACTATTTTCTTTGAGCCAAGGCTAGGCTTACTTTTTGTATTTTCATTTTAGTGACTAGATTAAAAAAATTTAAACCTGTAAACAATTACTATTCAAAAACATTTGAAATAGCTAATAGAGGTACGTATAGTTGTAACATTTTCTTGCCCCGAGTTTAAGTGCAAGGGTAGGGTTGTCATGAATCTCTGCTCCTGGCTCCAACTAACATTTGTGACATAATGAATAAAATTAATAACTTATAGGACCAATTTATCTTACTCCACTCAATCATTTATGTATCAAAATGGAGAATATTTTAATGTAAAATCCAAGTACTCATTATTAAAATGCTAACCTGTGAGCGCACTAAGGGCACATTAATAAGTAAATCATCTGCATTCAGACTAGAGCTATTATTCTTCAAAACAGAGTTATGTAAGTCAGTGAGTCCAGCGTTGTGATGAGGCAAGAAGCAATGAATAAACTTCAATTTGGTTCGACGTAATGTTTCTATTAAACCATCCTGAAACACAGACACAAAGGGAAATGGGTTTAAGAATAAGATATGTATTTTAAGTGAGGTTTTTTGAGATGATCCTGGTTTAATGGGTTTTAAAGAGCTAAGAGACGGTGTCCCAAAAGATTCATCTAGGGTTGTCAAATGCCACTGGTGTTTCCCGGTCATAATCTTAAAAAGTTTAAGAGAGTGTGTACTGCCATTCATGTAAATTGAAAGTGCAAATAAGATGTGTTGATTTAAGATTAAAAAGTACATGTTTCTTAAGAAATACTGTATTGTGATGATATAGCTTTAAAAAGGAAATTTCCTTAGTAAAATGTTAATACATAGAGTGACCAAAATAGTAAATGAAATGCTGGTTAACCAGATTTTAAATATATTATTATTTAAATATATATATTAAAACCTAAAAATTACAATGTAAAATTAAAATAACAAACTTACAACAGTAAATTTGACCTGCAAACTGACTGATTTTCGTTTGATACCAGCAGTGCCAGTGGTAAAAGTACGTCGAATGCTTGAAGCTCGTCGAAGAGATTGAGTGCCATCCATTCCTACAACAGAGCTTCCTAATGTGCTTGATATGCTAGGACCTTTTATGCTGACAAACAACTTGCTTATATCATCTCTGAAAGAAAAAGAATAAAACACTATTTGAAATGTTTGATGACATGAATACCACATTGTATTACATTTCTTAAACACTTGTGAGCTATCCAAGTAAAGGAGTCTAAAAACTTTGGTTGTTTAATTGTAATAGTGCATCGAAACTTTTTGGGGAAAAAAAAAACTCCTTTCTTAACCAAACTGATTCTAATTGTAATTTGATTTCTAAAAGTAATTCTACCATTATTTATTGCCTTAAAAAGTTGTTTTAACTGATAAAAACAGACGTACCAAGTTTTCCAATCCAATTAACTGCAAATATTTGATTTCTTATATTAGACTTAATAACTTGCTATAGATGAGCGTGTAAATATTTCAATATGATTGCCTAAACGCATTCTAAAATATTAAATATTAACTACTATAGATAGTCATTACATTATTAAGTAACAGTTTGTTTTATTTATTTTCTTTTTAACTTATTGTGCTTAGGGTTTTAATGTAGTTCAAATTAATGATGGATTAGTTATGAATGATTAAATATTTGCCTTTAGGTGATGTTAATAAAATAGCTACATCTCATGGTGTTCATAGGTTTTACACATCTATTTGCATAATACCTTTTTGCGCAGATTTACCATATCTGACATGCTCAATTATGGGCGATTAAAGGTTATTCTAACGGACTAATGTTTAATCTCATTTTTTAACCCAAACAAAGCCCCCTCACCTCCATCTCCTGCACTCAGACACTACTGCTAAATAAGATTATATGTTTCACTAAGATCACAGGTCCTGGAAAGATAAGGAAGCTCATCTAGTCTTATTTTTGCCTAGCTCATCTAATTTTCTTTCCTGGCGAGGTTGGCAACATGCATTTGAATCCTAGTCAAACGTAAATTAAGTTATTTTCTTCTATATTGTTTATTACTCTACTGCCAAATAAATTGGGGTATATTTAAGTGTGAAAAGACGGGCCAGGTAGTATGATGCAATGAAAAAATAGTATATATTTAAAATATTTTCCTATTTTACTTTATAACATCTGTCCAGGCTAGTGGCATATATATACAAATGAGAAAGGAATGAGAGAAGTTGAATGTTGAGGTAGTGTATTAACATTTGCAAATTTGGGCACAATTCCTATAATTTGCTTTACCATATATATAATCACATAGTACAAAAAGAAAAAGAGGGACTTTAATTTAGTTTAAATTTGTATATTTTTACTGTACGCTGATTTGGTGTAAAATTGGGTCTGTTGTTCATTGGCAATCTTTATATTACTCTGTGTTTGCACTGTCTAACAACATGGTTGGGCTATCCTTATTTAATTACGTTATTGGGACAGGAATGAGGAAGAGGCTTTTAAAGAGAATATATAAAGATTCATGTAAGAGGGCGGAAAACCATTTAATTAAAAACACTCGGTAAACACGGCCGAGATTAATTAACACCCCAGCCACCCTGTAACAGGTAAACAAGAGACAAGATTGACATTTAGTCCACATATCCACTTAATCTCTAGAGGCACTATATTACATATATAATAATTCTCTTCAGTCGGTGTTCCATTAGTTCATAGTTTTTAAAAAACATATATGTTTATTAAGCTTTATATATAAATAAATTAAATAATATGGGCCCAGTCAAGGTATAATTTGTATATAATTTCTTTTTAAGAACAATCCCAAAACCAAAATCAGTGTCTGGCATTTTTTCTTAAGGCTTTACCCCTTTGCCTCTCCTTAATTACGTGTTTATTTCCCTTAAATTCTACCTTCCTCATCCCCATTGCTTTGGCATCATTAATAAATGTGTAATTACACTCAAAAAATATTTATAAGATATATATATATTTGTGTGTGTATTTTCAGGAAAATTTAAGCCACTTATAGATAGCCGGAAAGGTGAAGTTGTGCAGGAAGATATAGGGATTACCTAATATAACTAGGAAAATCTAGAAATTGGAGATTTCAAAATGGGGTTCTAGAAAATTGCACTAAAAAAAAGCTTTAAAAATAAGGTATAAGATTAAAATTTGGGAGAGAGGTATACAGCTGCTGATAAAATAGATAATTTAATTTTTAACTTCTAAGAGTGAGTTTGTGAAAAAGGTGTGACTGAGTGTGTCAAAACTAATGTAGTAGAAATAACTATCAGTATGGTATAAATTGAGATTTAGCAGGCAGCTAAGTGGACCACTCCAAATATGTCTGAGAACTTGAAATATTTAAGTGGGACCCAAGGAAATAAGGGAAGGAGGTTATAAACAGAAAAATAACTCTTAGGTGAGGCAAAAAAAACTTTAATTCTATGTAGAAGGGCAACTAGAGATAAAAAAATAATTCTTAAAAATAGAAATTTTTCTAACTTTGTTAGAAAAATTGTGTCGAGATAGAGGGATTTAAAATTTCCAAAACTAATAGAATAAACTAATTCCCAGGAAGGGAAATTAGAAAAAGGGGTTAAGGGACCACGCTAAATAGCTTTAAGAGTTACAACATTTTGAATGGGACCCCGAGAAATAGGAGAGGGGAGGGTTTAAAAATAAATAAAACTTTTAAGGTCTGATATAAAAATGTTAGTTTGGCAAGGTAATATTAGGACCCCTTAAAATATCTAATTGAATCTTAAAATTTTAAATTACTAAATGGGAGTGGATGAACTGGAACAGGAGGAAGGGGGGAAGCGGGGAGTGGTGGCGGCCAGGACTCAAAATATCCAAAACTAAAGTATTTAACTACTTCTCTTTGCGGTAGGCACCCAAAACTCCCAAATTCTCTATAATAATATGATAATTTCAAAACTATATTCTTATATTTCATGTTTTATTTAGTTTTTAATTTAATTGAAATTATGTCTTTTTGTAAAAGAGTAAATATTAATTTGTAACTTTTTTCATTAATATAGTTCATTTTAAATTTACAAGTTTAATATGATACAAAAAAAACGCATGTTGTTACTATGTATAGTTTCTGAGAAATAGGCTCTACAACTTTATTGTTCTTATATAGTAGGTGTCCATCCAAATCTTAAACTGGAGCTGATTTCTTATAGCAAATACTATGTATTCCCTTCATTGTGCTTACTATGGCTCCCAAACGGATTAGTAAACTAGAGTTTTGACTAATATAAGTTGTTAACATTGGTAGACTGTTGGAAAATACTATTTTTCCCCTTTACTATGCTTATTATGTCTTTCAAATGAATAAGTAGCAAAGAGTTTTGGGCTAGGATTCGTTGTTCACACTGGCAGATAAATGGATATATTCACAGGTTTAACTTTCATTGATGGTGTCCTAGGCTAATAATAGAACGACACCCTTTGAAACCTGTTCTTTAAATTTGAATGTATCTTTTTTATTGGTACTCAAATTAGTTACTCGTTATAATATAGGTTACAAAAAATATAAAAACGAGATAACATTTATTGTTAATAAAATGAAACTTATGTTGTGTCTAATATTGTTAATGAATTTGCCTCACTCTAATTATGCCACTGAATATATTAATAGCATTGTTACCTTTGATGTTTTTAGTCGTCATATCATTTACATCGTTTGAAAAAACTCCTAAAACGGTTATAGTGTTAGTTATAGTGTTTAGTTCCCTTCTTGCTATATGAGTCAATGTCCATTAATTGGTAGAGGTTTAAACTTTAGTGTCAGAGTTGTAACATTTAGCAATCAAAACCCTAAACTATGTGATTACAGGATGAGTAAAACTATAAAAGGATACACAAGTATGCACCTAGAAAAAGGATGATAATATATTAGGTTTTTAAAGTTTTTAAAAAGCAAATATATCAAACAATAATAGATGGCTTCACAGACCATTTTATAATCGAAATTTTGTTAAATCTTAAGTGATTATCCATTGAAAACAAGTTTTAAATGGATGTCAGTAGTTAGACTTTGGTAGTTTCTTCTTGAGCATGTATAAAACCAACTATGGATAGTAACTTTATGTTTGAGCGTTTACCTTTCTTTAATATTTCTAGAATTTTAGCTACTATGCATTCCAAAACAACCATTTTAATCGAAGTTAAATTATTATTTAAGACTTTCCACCCAATTAAAATAATTTTTAACCAAACAATAATTATTATTGATAAGAATTGTAAAGCACACTAAAACATTTTATGATGTTCTTAAAATTCTATTCCGGTTGTGATATTAAAAAAAATTGTACTTAACTAGTTTTTAAACCTGTCTACGAAAGGCTGATTTAACATAAACTGAGTATGCTATGTAAGAAGTCGGTAATAAATCATATCCACTTATACCTTATTCATCGCTCTAGGCTTAGTATTAGTTGAGAAAAAGGGATGTCGACAACAGAAATAATATATAGGATTTTCTTAAAAATAGTACTTAATTTTCTTAAAAATAGTAAATACAATTTTAGGGCTAATTTAAGTGATAACGTTGGAAAATAAAGGCCAATGAAATATCTTTGTGCTTTTACATTGGAATTGAATAGCATTCTATAGCAATTGAGTATAAAATTCTTGTTCGTTCAACTCTAAAAGAAAAGAAATTAAATAATTGGATAATCATAAGCCAAGTTTAAAAGAACAAGAAAATTAGGTATGTTAAGTTTCAGAAAAATTGTAGGGCATATATCATTTTGGAATTAATGAATGGTTTCAATAGTTTTAAGGGTGAAGAACAAAAACTTTAATAAAATAAATCCTTGCATCAAAATTGTAAATCCTTTTTAATATCAACATTTAAAATTCAATTCAATCAACTTTAGTGGAAAAGTTAAGCCTATTACACTTAGCCAAAAGTTATAATTAAAATAAAAGCTAAACAAATAATACACACAAATCATGACAAAAAAGAATAGCGCTTATTAAAGATATATTATTTAAAAATAAAACAGTAAAAAAATTGTTAAACTGTATGAGAAAAGAGTTATATTGAGCTTGAAACCCCCCACATACACACACACACACACACGAAGGTGTCATCACATCTCGCACACATTTCAATCTCATGACTGAGCTCCCACACACAGTGGTAATAATCAGATGTATAGATAGTTGATTTGGGTTTATACATAACTGAAGGTAATAATAAAGTTAATTATAAGGAAGCAAATGTATTATTTTCAATAAATGTGTTTTTAAGAACCAGTTTGTGAAATAACATAAGGCCCACTGCACTCGCTGTAGTGAAACTTGATACATGCAGAATTTGGTAATTTAGAGTTGTCAAATTCAATGAAGAAGAGATTCCTTCCTATACGTTGATATTATTTTAATTAAGTTTAGAAATCAACATGAGGATTACCTACCACTAACAAATATAAAAAGGGATTATAATAATAATAATTATTATTATAGCATTGCATTTTATTACCCGCTTAAATCATATACAGATAAACTTATTAAATATAAGGAATATGTCTTAAATATTGAGTTTCCTCTCTATTTTTCAGACATGTTTAAGAACAGTGTGTTTAGAAGACATTGAACTTATATGCTAAAACACCTATTTTTTGTTATTTCAATAATACCTACTACTATGAATAAATATTGCGAGAAATATAAAAAGTATTACATTAAATTTTTTTTAATGGATATAAAAAAACAAAAGAAAATTATCCAATACCAAGATTAGAATACAAACTAGATAAACAATATACCTAGCTCATGTTTTTACAATAATTGTAAAAAATTAGGTGATTTCCCCTTTTAAAACTGTCCGTTTAGGTATTTAGCTATTTTTTAATTCTATGAATCTTACTGTATGTTTAGGTTACTTGCACACTGGACCTTATAGTTAATTAATTGAATAAAAGTTTATTTAGCAATCTTTTACAATTGAAGCGTGTTCACTCCATTAAACCAGAAAAGTCAAAGTCTTACCTTGACACTATACTATATTATTATTATTATTTGCACCGCGTCTTACTAACCGTTCGGGTTGTACACACTTACGCTAATGTGTAATAGTAGGGTGATTGTGAGATGAAATGAAGGACCTACAGTTTAACGTGGAATCCACATTCCCCACATTCACAAGATGTCTTGTCAGAGGTGAAGGAAGGGTTTGGAAATCAGATAAATCTGTGCCGGGACCGGGGATTGAACCGCGGCCGCCAGCACAGAAGTCTGACACCTTACCCCTAGACCACCAGGTTACCCTCACTATACTATAAAGTAGCTTATAAGATAGGGCCGTAGTTCAATCAGTCATGGTAAGAATTCTACCTTTTACAGTAAACAGAGTGCACAAATTTGGATTAATAAAATAATGTGTACAAAAAAAAAGGGGGAGGCCCATATTTGATGTGTTTCAGCTCCTCAAAACCATTTTAGGGTCATGGTACATCTTACCATAACATAATTTATTTCAAAATACTTGAAGATCATAAATCTCTGAAAGATTTAAATCCAATCTTTTTGAAGGTTAGTAACATTTGAGGACATCATGCAACCATTTCTTGTTACTTTCAAATAACATTTTCTAATCTGTCAATTGATAAAGATTTTTTTGAACAAGCTTTTTTTAAAGAAAAAAGGGTTTATAAAACATTGAACCAAAAGCTAAAAAGTAGCATAATATTGACCCAAAAACCCTCACCGCCACCACCAGATACAGCCATATACACAGATGTGTGAATAATGGGGTTGACAAGTTAGAGAGGATTTCAAAAATGGTAACTAAATGTAAATTTCTGAAAAAGTGTAAATAAATATGGCCACTTAATATGCTTTCATAAAGATATAGACCTACCAAATGCCCATGAACGGGGTTGCTTTCAAGGGGGAATGACAGGGAAGCAGTACCCTCACTTCATTTGAGGAAGTTGCCGTACCCCCACCTTTATTTTTTGAGTCCATTTAGCATGGGCCTACTTCCCAGGCTAAGGAAATGCCAAGGATACCCAAAGACAGCAAACAGTTAAACTGAAACAATAGTTATGAATCAAAGAATTTCATTTTTTTTAATTTCTAAAATTCTTTAGTATTTCCACATTTTTATTTAAAAAAATCCAAAATAATAATCAAGCAATATTTTTTATGCTTAAAACCAACATTTATTTCTTGCCTTATAAGTTCATACAGCTCATATGAAAAAAAAAGAGCATGCTATTATTCTGTTTAAGGCCATTTATGAAGTTAATACTAGTGACCAGATGAAGGAAATGTGGAAGTGGCTTTGATGTATGTAATGGTGCAAAACAACCACTATCTGTGTTGTGTGCTGAATATGGTTTTGTGCTATAAAGAAAACTTTTTTAAAAACTATTTTGAGAGCAGGGATCAAAAATATCATGATATTTAAATAAATATCAAAATATTGAAAATAACTGATAGTTATGTATCAAGATCTTGATATATATTGTAAAATGTTTCAAATAAATACATTTACACACACACACACATCCCACAGCCACAATAAATGTTTATGTAGATAAATTGTATATAAGGAGATAGTCATACAGATTTACACATCAATAATTACTTATATTTAGAATGTTATTATTCTGTATGAACAAAATTGATTTAGCAATTATAATCAAGGCAACTAAATTAGGGTTTTTAAACTAAAATTCTGTTTTCAATATTTTATTAACACATTTACACAGATAAGTACAAGTTGTGAACACAGATGTGAAAATTAAAAAAAGTTAAATCAATGATCAGGACTGCGTTGAACTTGAACATATTACATTACGAATTAATCGTATTACTGTTAGATCAGAAATACAAACATGAAGAATTTCCAGTGATCACTCAGTGTCTGTCTGTCTGTCTCAGGTGTCTCATAATCTTCATCTTGGTTAACTAAACTGATATTTTGTCTTTCAACTTCCGCTTACTCTGATTCAGGCCAAACCCATTTTAAGTTTGCTTTTTTACTGAATGAATCTTTGTTCAAGTATTTGAACAAAAATATTAAATTACTTGCATTTATATTTCCCAACCAGTTTCTTAATTTTGATTGGACTAAGCTAAAACTTTAAAAAAAAATGCGTTCAAAGCGAGCTGTTACTGCAACAGATGTCAACAACTGTTCACACATTTTTTTTTTTTTTTTAATTTATCTCAATCAAACCATGCAGCAGATTCTGTAATATTAACCGATTTCCACCAAGTCAAGTGGTACGGAACTGCTTACCAAACACCTATGAGGGAAAGGGCATACTGATGTTGATAGAGCCTTAACAATTTGGTTAATTATTACTGATAGAAAGCAGATGCTATAAGGCTAATTAGTTCTGTTTGTCTTTCAGACAGATTTCGTCCACAGAATCTATGATCACATAGGTTTGCAAAGTAGTGTATAGGATTTAATGCCATATTATTACATTATATAAAATATGTCTGTACATTGTGTGGTTGACCTTTTAGGTCAATTTATAGCTTATGCCACACCTAAAAAGCAACAGAATTTGTTGCATGATCTCAATGGACACTGTCTAATGCCACAGATATAAGAGTTATCCAATTCATAAAATCCAAGGCATTTATTTTCAAATGAACATCATTAAAAATTTTAGATATGTCTTTGTCAATATCCTTGTGATCTTGGCATAGCTGAATTAAGATTCCTCTGTTGTCAATAAATTACTTAATGGACTCGCTAAATTTTTGTTTTCGAAGTATTTTACTACCTTAATAATATTGCATTTTTTTAACCACTGGAATTTGAACATCTTCTGCCAAGAGATTTAAAAAATGAGCGGAACAACAAAAATGAATTTTGTCAACATCAACTGTTGTTTCTAGCTGTTTGTGCATTTTGGTAACATTACTAGTGTTGTCTGTCACAAAACTTTTTATTTTTACCACAAATGAACTTTCACAATTTTTAATGGATTTAACAGCAATCTATCTCAAATACTATATTGTGTGTGAATGACCCGAAGTATCAACTGTTTCAACTAAATCAGATTCTCCATACCAAGTCATCAATGAACAGACTACATGAAGCCTACTATGGATGTTTGACCATCCAATGAATTTGATGCAGTCTGTCCATGAAGATTTTCTTTGCATTAAACCAAAATAGAGTCATATTTAGTGTAGAGTATTTTATTTCCAAGCAGGTATGGTCATGGTAGCTCATAACCTGGTCTCATGAGCTTACAAATTTTAGCAAATTTTTCATGAGAAGCATGATTAAATGGAGCATTTGCAGAATAAAAATATCTGCCAATTTGTTGGCTGATATGTTTAATATATGTCTTAGACATTAGAAATACATCTTAATCCTTGGAAACTTTCATCACCAATTTAGTTATGCATTTTTTCTTTATTGTAACAATTAATTCAGCTGTAAAATAAAGGAGGACTAATTTAAAACACATTTTTATCTTTGGGCTTTCTCTAACAAATAGACATACAAATTTCAACAAAATACAAAACACAGCTTTGAAAATATTACAAGGGGCTAAAACAACAAACATCCTCCACAAGTAGGCCTGCATATAAAAATAAGCAAAGCCTTCATACCTGATTGATTTGTCCTTTTAGTTGTTGCCAAGGTTGTTGACAAGGAGGGAAGGGGGGGGGGGGNNNNGGGGGGGGGGGGTTCAACCCCTCCGAGAGTCGACAATAAAAAATTAATACCACCTTATTTAAAGTTTAAACAAAACAAGAATATACGAGTATACAGGTATTCTAATGTTAAGTATATTTTTAAAGACAATTTGTGATTATGTTCATTATTTAGGCAACAAAACTGGGTAGACTATGGAAGTAATAGTGAATGTGGAAATAACTGTGGAAGAGTGGTCTTTGAGATTATGAAACAAAACATTTTAACTGGAAACTATTTGAATGGTAGTTTAAAGAACACATTGCAAATGAATCGGCAAAGAAACAAGAATGAAAGGGTGGGATGAGATAACCCCCAAACAGCTTGCAGTTAGATATAAAAGTCTAAGTCTGCAACACATTTGGTAAAGTTGGAAATTCCTTTATTTGAAAAGTGTACAATTTTTGATTGAGAATCAGGGGAGACAACCTTTTCTACAATCACATATTTTTAAACCTCTAACTTAATTAGAGAAAAATGGCTGATGTTGGGTTAGTACTTGTGTAAGGTGGTCAATTAACCAAAAAGGGATTTTGAGACACACACACACACACGCACGCACACACACACACACACACACACACACACCCAGCCTAAAGAGTTCCGGGGACCCTTCCCTGGCAGCCGACAAGCTTTTGGAGTCGTGATAAGTATTTTTAAATTTATACTTTTATAGAATATATATGGGGTGGTCATAATTTTTACATTTTTTAAAATTGTTATGCTTCTAAAAGATATTTAAAACCAATGATATCAAATGTTTAAAATTTTAATTCAATCAACTCCTTTAATTTAAAAGCTATTTGAATTTTTTTTAATCTTATAAAATTCGAAAATATAAGAGGGGAGTGAAATAAATATAAAGGGGGCAGAAATTATTAACCCCCTAAAATCCCAATTCCCTACCTGAAACCCTCCACCCCAGGTGGCCACTATTTTGTGTTTTAATATGTGCTCAATGTAAATTTTCAGACTTGGAGGGATGAGGCGCCAGGAAGTTTCTAAATGTTATACAAATTTAAAACATTAATTTTAATGTAGCCTATTTAATCCCTGCCATTAATTACCATACAAAATAATTCTAGATAGCTTCTAGAAGCATTTAATATTCATAATGTTTCTTTGGCTGTGACTGTTAGGGGGCCGTAGCCCAGTGTGACCTGTTTCTCAAGGTCAATCCCCCCACCATTCTGATGCCAGCTTTACACTAGTGAATAGGGACAGCCTTAATGGGCACACTATACGATAAAAGTAGTATATAGATGGCTTTTTTTGTGTGTTTATATGTCTGTGTTTTAATTTGTGATAAGACCCATGGCGAAAGATGATTTGTGAAAATGATTAATTAAAATGAATAGAGTAAATTCTTGGATAAATGTGTCGTTTTATTGATTAAAATAGCAAGAAAAACTTTAAAATAAATTGTTAGGAGCCCATCAGCATAGACTTTTCATTTATCCAGGTGTATGGCAAGAAAAAATAATCCAATGTTATGTTAAGTAAAAAATTGTGGTTAACTGTTAATGAAGAATAACAGAGCTTATTTAGTTTTTCTTGTTTATTATTTGGTGGTGAGGTGTTGTCGACAATGGTAGGCTGTAATAATCTTAAGCATTTAAGTAGATGAATTAAAAAATAAAAAACATGAGTAATATGGAATTCATCTGGAAAATGCATTTAAGTTTAGAACATTCGGAATAGTAAATATTGCATCACAGATAGATTCCGTGGTCAAGATTTAAGCCCAAAAACACAATGACCAAGTGTGAAAAAAAGGCATATATTGCCAATATTAGGCAGATTAATAAAATACTTAAAATACTGTGGTACTCATGAACTGTCATTAAGAGACAAACGTGCGCAACTTTTGTACAAGTAATATCCTCACTTAATAAGTTTCATTCAAAACCTGTACTTTTTTATTATTTCTGTTTGTAGATTTGTTTAGTGATTTTGTAATTCTAGTGATTTATAAAAATTAGGATAAGTTAAATGAATTTAATTTAAAATCTCACACATGGGAGAAAAAAAATCATTATTTTGACCTGGCCCACCCAAAAATAAAGATCATGCTCCACCACTGATTAATTTGTAAATTTTTCAAAAATCAAATAACTGATTTGTTAGACTTGAAAAACAAAAAAAAAACAAAATTGTAATTATCTCTTGTGTACTTTTAGAAGTAGAGCAATACTGTGGAGATATTTCAGGACATATATATTTTTCATTGAAATAAAAAGTGAACTCAATTAAAATTAGTTATTGGGGGTTTTAAATAACGCTTTCTTGAAAATGTATTGACATAACCTGCAAATATAAGACTACTACCAACAAAATGTATTGTGTAATAAGACTAAATCTCCATTAATAAATATTTTCTGATCCAGTTGACACAACCACTTGACCTTATTGAACGCTTCCCTTGTTTTGGGTCTTCTATTGCCACTTAAATCCAAACCAAATAATGTGTTTTAAGAATTTGATAATAGCACTCAGTAACTTAAGAAATAATGAAGAATTGCTATAGCTAATTTATGTTATGACTAACAAGTTAGTGCATTTAAATTACTAATTATAGTTTATGCTATTCACATATAATGCTAAATTCCAAATAATAAATGACTTACCCACTTCGGTGGCTACATAATCTAAGACACAGCTCTTGTAATAGACTCAATTGCTGATGACAGGAAGATCAGGGTTCGAGCCCGGTTGAGTGTACCGAGGGTGGCTTTCCTATCTCCAATGATCCAAATAAGGGTTTGATTTCACTTAATTCCACCTCCCTAATCCCTTACAGTAGTACATATGTGTATAATTCTAATAGGTCATAAAAAATTAATCAATTTTCTTTGATATCTTATAATGAAATATAGTAATAACTGTTATTTTCAAAATTTTAATGTATGATTCCCTGTTGTGTAGTGCAACCAAACCATAAGTATGAACCCTTCATTTATCCTAAAAGGCAGCAAGCTTAACTTGTAGTAATTCACTAAGGTATAGCTTATAAGATAGGGTCACAATATAATGTGTCAAGGTAATACTATTACCTTTCAGGGTAAATGGAGGGTGTATAACATTTGAAAAAGCCACTGGACAAACCAATTCTACATTAACAAGTGTCTTTAATAATTTGTGCAATTGTACTTTGCTTTCGTTGTTGATTGGAAGAGGCCATAATGCTAATGAAGGAGTTGATTAAATTGAAAAGGGGAGGAGGGGTGCAGGAAATTTCCAAAACCAAAAGAAACAACTACTTTTCTATATAGCATAAACATGAAATTCGGGAAGAAGGTATAAAGAACATTCTAAATAACTATTAAAGACTTAGAATTTTAAGAGGAGGAAGGAAGGAGGGCTAGGTAAAAAAGGTTGGGGGCATAGCAGGTTTTAAAGTCCTGGTTGTAGGTACCAACATGGATAGTACAGGATTGTCTGGGTCTTTGTGGTTTGTGTCAAAACGATGATTGTTAGTCAGCTGCCTTAGAGAGCCTGAAGTAAGGTCTATATATTCTGCATCACATGATTTGCACTGTAGTTAATCTATAAAGTTATTTGTTTTGCAATTGTTATGACCAGAGATTTTGCATTCAAATTTATTAATTATGTTGTTGAAGGATGTAGCTAGTAAGTGGATTCCACATGTGGTGTGGCGGTGGTTACCGCAAGGGTATGAACCTTTTGTAGTCACTTTTTATTCTCAGATTCGCCTGGGATCAGGAAGTTTAAGACAGACTAGAATATTGTGGAGATTGAGCATCCATTTGAAAATAACTCTTGGGGATGAACAAATAAGGTTTGGGGTCTGGTTAAAATTGGGTAGGAAATTGTAGCCACTTTTAAAGATAGTGTTTAGTTGATGTCATCTTTCAACATATATTTCAACAAAACTTTCAAAGTTCCACACTGTATCTCCTCCCTAAAATCCACAAAGAAATTAGACCTCCACCTGGCCCTTCGACTGTTCTGGTTGCGACTCTCCCAATAAGAGAATTTCACCACTGAGTGACACATACAGCCCTTTGTAAAACAATTTCCCTCGTTCATTTAGGGCAATTCTTGGACAAAATTCAGAAAATTAAAAACCTTCCACCAAACTGTTTACTGGTCAATATTGATGTAACTGCACTGTACACTAACATCCCCCACATACATGGGATGTCAGCAATGGAGCATTTCTTAAAGTACAGACCTCCTGGGTCCAAACCAACAACTTCTTTCCTAGTGGAGCTGATTAAGATGATCCTTCATTCCAACAACTTTAGTTTCCTGGAAAAAAACTACCTACAGATAAAGGGCCAAATTATGGGTACATGTATGACTCCTTCATATGCAAATCTTTACATGATACTACTACTATAAGAACGCTTTTTAAAATCTCAACTTATTAAATCCTGATAGCTGTGATACATTGATTACATTTTCAGGATCTGACTTTGCTCTACAGTATCCTTGGACATCTTTCGAGATAATCTCAACAATTGCAGCCCCTTAAATTTCACCCACAAATTACAACATAGAATAATTTTGCTTGATGTGAATCTGTTCCTTGAAAACAACCAAATTCACACTACTGAACAAATAAAATTCACAAATCACCAACAATACCTCCACTATCATAGCAGCCATCCTTCATACATAAAAAAAAAGGTATCTACCACTTAGCCTTACCACCTGAGCAAACCAAATATAATCAAAATCCGATAATCTAAATGAATATTGTAAAAAATTCTTCAAAGCATTACAAACATTTAATAGATAACCATATCTCCAGAGTGCTCTACAGAGTCAAAAATGACCCTCCAAAACAATGTTGAAGAAATCTCTCTAACAACACAATACTATCCAGGTCCATGCCAAATAAATACTATCCTTAAAAGTGGCTAAAATTTCCTAACCAGTTTCACCCAGACCCTAAACCTTCTTAGTTTATTACCAAGAGTCACTTTCAAAGGGCCACCAAATCTCTACAATATTCTAGTTTGACCTAAACTTTCTGATCCCAAGAGAATCCGAGAATAAAAACGTACTACAAAACGTTGATTCTCATATGGTAGCCCCCGTTGCAGCATGTATGGAATCCACCTACCAGCTGCATCTTTCGGCAGTAACGTTACTAAATTGGAATACAAAATCCCTGGTCTTAACTAATTTAAAAAAATAACTTTGTATAGCAGCTACAGTTCAAAACATGTGATGCAGAAAATATAGGCCTTATTAATGGTTCTCTCAGGCAGTGAATGAGCAATCGTCGTTTGGACACAAACCACAAAGACCTGAACAAGCCTGTACCCAACAAGGTTGGTACACACATCCAAGACTTTCAAACCTGTTACACCATGAAAATAGTGAGAGCAGTACCTATCCAGGCTGGTTCCCATAACCGGGACTTTCAAAACTACTACACCACCAAAATATTAAGGTTATTTGTCAAACAGTGCAACAGTTCTCATAATCAAACAGTGGGAATTGGCCCACTAATAGATTACCACCAGGCTTTAATAAAAGATGGATTCTTTCTTTCTAAAAGATTTTAACCAGTTGGCACACTGTTTTCCTAACAGTTTCGTTTTAATCTCAAGTTTGAGTAATTCTATGATTGTGTAAAGTGTATTCCCTCTTCTCTTTTTGTTTGATAAAGGCAACACTGCCAAAATATTAATCAATTTATGTTAGAATTTGTATTTAAATGTGTGTTTAAATATTTTTACTATAGAAGATAAAAGAAAAAAAGAAAGAGGTCAGCTATGTGCATTGGATTCTTCCTACATTTTTCCCCTTTCCCTAGGTGGGCTTTCTTAATCAAATTTACACTTATTGTTTTTTTTTTCCTTTTTCTTTATTTTTATCAATTTCCATTGTTATATATAAAAAACAAATGCTATTGTAACATTTAGGGACATGTTGCAAATATAACTCAAATGATTGTGGGTTTTTAATTAAATGTTAGAGTATGTCATTTCAACGATGTTTAATGGGACAATTTTACATTTATGTGAAATACATTCAGTTACTACACTACCCAATATTTCCAAGAAAGAAAGGCGTAATGCAAGTTTCAATGTAGAGGATAGACACAAGTTTATGAAATTTTTTCATTGAACATTATGGGAAGAGTTTGACATAAATAGTGGAGAAAAAATGTTTGCAAAACTCTGATAAAATTGTGTAATATGATATTGTAAAAATGTTACATTTTGGTCAAATTGTGTATAGTTATGCACTAATATTTCTGAGTAAGTGTCTAAACTTTTACAATTATTTCATTGTTTATTGATGTATACACTTGTCAAGAAATTGGTTCATTTTCATTGAAGGTGCTTTCTGTTTTTAAATATAAATTAGTACTAAGCCAATCCACTAACTATTTACACAATCCTTATATGTGGTATTCTAATCTAGTACTAAATTTGGTGTTAGAAATAATCTGTAGTTGGAACATATAATATAAACATTTAAAAAATTAGTACTTGGATGGATTTGGGATTTTAGTCAATTTCCAAACAACTGCACTGTTTAAATCTGTAGCCTTGTATGTGATAATGTTGGGATGTGAATAAATAATTATATTTAATCAAACAAATAGGATAAATTGTTAAAAAGTCAAGTATACATAAAAGTAAAAACACTAACACATATTTACAAACACTTCACTATTGTGTTTCTTTCACAGCAGAATCCTCAGGAAACTAGTAATATTATTAAAAAGGAAGTTAGCTTCAGTGACACCGACTAAGATGTTAAAGAAGAAGAAAATTATCTAGTGCACTTGGAAGTTCTCTGGAGGTTCTTCTATTTTTATCTGTGGAAGGAAGGTGGGACTACTGTTACAACAGAGGTGAAATCATGCCTTTTTAACGAATACTTAGGTTGGGTTGGGTGAATTGTTAATGTGCAAGTCGAAACCAGATTCAGGTCATCCTACATTAATAACCTCATGTTTGTGGATTAATACACTGTCAAAGTGTTAAAATAGTTTACCAGAACCCCAAAGAAATAAATTCCAGCTAATAATATGGGAACTAGCACAACAATTGATCCTAAGGTCAAGAAAAACACCTGTCCTAAATATTCATTAACCAGGAAGGATTTCAACCCTGTCACAAGACTAGCACCACCTGCCATTCATAGAAGACTAAAGAAGAAAAAATAAAGATAATCTAATCCAACAGAAATGTGTTCAGATTACACAACTATGCTGGAGTTAACTTCATCTTTCACAAATAAGGTGGCATCACTGAAACTAACTTCAACTTTCTGAGGAAGATTCAATGAAAGCATAGAAATATTGAAATACTATATTTATAAATAGCTTAGTGTTTTTACTTTTATTTGTGCTAAACTTTTTTACTTTTCTATCAAGTAGTCTTAATAACATATTAAATTTTGCAACATGTACTTTATTTCATTCACATAAATAATTATAGTCGTAAATGTTTACATTTATTTATGGTAATTAAAAAATTGTTCAGTGCCAGAAAATTAAACAAACTTCTAAATATAATAATTTTATGATCATAAGACTGGAATTAAAACAGCTCAGTTTTGATTTAAATTTGTAAACATAAATTATTTTTTTCTAAATAATAAATTTAACAAAAAACAACTCAATATAAATGAGTTAAACTTTTGCGTAGATGAATGACATTATTTAGTTTGAAAAAATAGAATATTAAGCATTTGTATCATTGATGGTATTTGATTAATGATGTGGTTTCTATATTTAGTCTTTATTTAAACAGCGACCAAAAGACAAGAAACAATTTGAAGTAGGAGGCGAATCCAGGGAGTAAGTACCATTCAGATATTAAAATAAAAAATACATTTTAAAATAAATATACTTTTATCAAGAAGTTTGCGAGTTCAAGTTTTAATATGAATCAATCTCTAGTGAGCTCTCCATAAAGTTCCTGAATATCGAGTCTATATTGATCTCGAATGTGGATTGAATAAATATATAATTTTAAAACCTAATTACGTTAAAAAACTTTTTTTTGTGAAATAAGAAACATATTTTAAGTAAAATACCAGAAAGAGAAGAGCATTAATGATTTTTTGAGATGTATAAAGTACAAATAGAGTATTTATACAAAAAATTCAATTTTAGAGTGAGGTTCAGTTGTACAATTCTATTAATTTAATGTGAAAGAGATAAATGTGTAATGTGATAGAGTAATATAAATGCACAATATTTGATCAATATTTGGAGAGATTGGTAAAAATAATTACAAGTTATGACACATTATAATAAAGAAATCTTGAAATTATAACCAACATCTATAAAGGTCAATGGTGACCTGGTGGTCTAGGGGTAAGGTGTCAGACTTCTATGCTGGCTGCCGGGGTTCAATCCTCGGTCCCGGCAAAGATTTATCTGAATACNTAACCCGAACGGGTAGTAAGACGCGGTGCTAATAATAATAATAATAATAATAATAATAATAATAATAATAATAATAATAATATAAAGGTCAATAAATTCTAAAAAATTGTAGACTTTTGAGTCAATAACATTTAAAACTATGATTTTACAAAACAAAATATGTTATCATGCATAAATTTTGTATCTTTGTATTATATTGAGAGTAAACAGAACAAGTTATAAGATTTGAAAAAATATAAAAATTGAATTAGTTTTTTATCAGAATTCCCTGTTCCTTGGATACCGCTGCAAATGTTGCAACGTTTTATATATATATATATACTATAACATGTTTCAATGCTACGGTGGCATTATCTTCAGGTCTGATGAAAAAGAAAACACACCAAATAAAATGATGGTCAAAACAAAATGTCCTAGCCAATGAGGTATAACCTGAAAAATCAGTGAAGGTAACAAATTATATCAAGAATTGATAATGATGAAATAACATATTTACCAGAGTTAAAAGCTATGTAGTTGAGTGTTCCATGTTGTCACACTCAACTACATAGCTTTTATATCTGGTAAATATGCTATTTCATCATTATCAATTCTCGATATCATAATTTGTTACCTTCACTGATTTTGCAGGTTATACCTCATTGGCTAGCACATTGTGTTTTGACCATCATTTTATTTGGTGTGTTTTCTTTTTCATCAGACCTGAGGATAATGCCGTTTATATATATATATAAAACGTTGCAAAATTTGCAGCGGTATCCAAGGAACAGGGAATTCAGATAAGAAACTAATTCAATTTTTATATTTTCTCAAATCTTATAATAATAATAATAATAATAATAATAATATTTAGCACCGCGTCTTACTACCCGTTCGGGTTATACGCTTTAAGTACTAATTACGACCTATGGATTAGGAATTGGGAAGGTTGAATACGAGGAAGTGAACCCGCATTTGCCTGGAGGGAGAGTGGAAAACCATTTAGGGAAAACCACCCCCATTTCACCCGACCGAGATTCGAACCCCGATCTCCCCGTCCTCAGCAGTCGAGCTCAACACGACAAGCGCGTTAGCCAACTACGCCACCGAAGGCGGGTCTCAAATCTTATAACTTGTTCTGTTTACTCTCAATATAATACAGAGATACAAAATGTATGCATGATAACAACATCCTTTGTTTTGTAAAATCATAGTTTTAAATGTAATTAACTCAAAAGTCCTCAATTTTTAAAATATATTGATCTTTTTAGAGGTTTGTTATAATTTCAAGATTTCTTTATTATAATGTGTTATAACTTGTAATTATTATTATTACCAATCTCTCCCAATATTAATCAAATAGTGTGCATTTTATATTACTAAATCACATTACACATTTATCTCATTCACGTTAAATTAGTACAATTGTACAAGTGAACCTCACTAAAAATTGATTTTTTTGTATAAATAATTTTAAACGTTCCTTATAAACAATTCAAATATATTTCACAAATAAAGTACTTAATACTGTCTTGCACCAAGCTTATTTGTGTTCTAACAGCCATACAGAGACATGCCTTTCCTATTTCATCTTTATCTACTCTTCATACCCTCCTTCGGTCAACAACCTGTTTACTCAGTAGCTGACCTTGGACATTCCAATGGTGATTTTCACAATACCCTCTTATATTCTTACTCTCCACCCCAACTACACCCACTTTCCACATTCCCCTCTAACTGTACATTGGTGATCTGCACAATACTCTCTTTGTTGTGTTATTCTTACTCTAACCTTCCTACTCCCCTTTTCTACATTCCCCACCAACTGTAAATTATTTCACAAAACAACCCTCAAAACAAATAAAAAGAAGAGTAAACATTTATTCATTTGTCACCAGACCCACAATGCCAAGAAAAGAAAAAAACATTTTTAAGAAGCTCTAAATTTAACGAGACCCTAAATATGTCAATCACAATCCCAAGCTCGAGTAGCTACTTCAGGCTCAGCTCAAAAATCCAAGTACTTGCAGATCCCTACTGTTGTCTAATTCTTTATAAATTATTCTACTTTCCAACAAAGTTGCCACCAAAATTGAGGCATTCATAAAAATTGTAAGCTATAGCATGAAAAAGAGCAGTTATTTTTGTAAGGTTTTACTAACAAGCAAGTATGCATTGTCCTTCTGGCAAAAGGCAGCCAATGATCAGAAGTGGTAGCGAATTTGGAACTTTGTCAGGTAAAAAACATATTTGTTTTTGTACTTTGTTTTTAGTAAGAATGTGTGAATTGATTTTTAAATATAATTTCTATTTTTCCTGATTTTTAAACTTTATTTCTATTTTCCCTTGATACTTATATCTTCATTTGAAGGTCTTGAATAAAATTAATAAAAATTGATTCAATTGAACTAAAAATATCTATAAAAATTGTTTAGTTTGAAATAATTAAATATGAATGTACGATGTAACAAAACTTTAAGGCTTTTATCGCTGATCTCAATATGCTTATTACAAGTTTGGGGTGCAAGCTGTTCAGTAGACAGCATCTAATTATCAGAAGGGGGTGCTAGAACTGATACATTATTAAAATTGCTTGTGTTAAGCTCGACATTAAAATAAAACTTTAAAATACAATTATATTACTGGTATTATCTCCATAGTTACCTTCAGATGTTAACGTTTAAAAATTATGTAAAAATTAATATTCATAGCAACTATAAAAAAATATGATGTATGAAATCATAACAAATATTAAAAGAGGTCATATAAGTAAATATTATATTTCACCTGCTTTAAATGCAATGAAGACTAAGAATGTATATAATAGTGTGACTTACTCTAAGGCACAAGGAACTCAAATGTTCATTGCCACACTTACAAAAGTACGCCATCTATCCCTAGCTTTAGCTAGTTCTATCCAGTCCACTTCATTACATCCTATCTCCTTCAAGTCCATTATAAAGTTATTCTTATATCTGTGTCTAGGTGTTCCAAATGGTCTCTTCCCATTGTGTTAACAAGTCAGAATCCTACCCATGGTTCTAGATTTTTCCAATCTCGCTGCATGCCCTGCCCACTGTAGTCTGAGAGATTTGATCACCCTAACAATATATTGTTATGAGTAGAGGACATATCTATTATATTCCTGAAAAAGCATGTTAGGTTATAGTTCCAATGAAGGGAGGAAGCTCTAGTATCTTTGCATATTAACATGGGTACAATTCAAATATTGTTAAGAAGTTTGAACTAACACGTTTTCATTTTATGTTTTTAGGTAATATGCTGAATAGATAAAATAATTAATATGACCAAACGAGAAGCTTATTAGTAAAATACATAATATCAACTATAATAATTGAATGAGCCAAATTTTTAAAACAATTACATTTGTTTGGTTATGCATTATATATATATATTATTGATCAAATTTATCTCAGTAGATTGTGTGTGTGTTTGTGTATGTGGGGGGGGAGGGGGGGGTTGTGAAACACATAGTGGGGTGACCATAGTTACATTTTTTGGGTCCATGTGTGCTTTCTTTCATTTTTCATACAAAGCGACAATTATTGTGTCGCATGTGAAATCGTTTTGTCGCTAATACAAACAAAAACANAAAAATACCTATTCCTCTTCATTTTTAAAGGTCCTTATAACATTTAGTGGTCTTGATATACAAATTATTTAAAATGTCACCCTATGGGAATCAAACGTGAATTTCCTCATATGTAGTAAGCCAAGTGATAAGACTGGTGACTTACTGCCCTCCAACTCTAATATAGTAATTTCCAACAAAGGGATTGCAACCCTAATTGAGGTCATAGGTCTTGTTTAGCTTATTTATAGCTTTATATTTAGTTTATTAATTTATTGTAATGACTATATAAAGGTACAAAATTAAAATTAATAGAATTTTAAGAGGTTAAAATGATCAAATCAGCTTTTGTTCTTTTGGTTTTACAACTCTGACTTAGGTGACTGTAGCAGCCCAGTACTTAAGCAAGTCGCGCTGATAATATAACATCCATAATGCTGAGTTTGATGATTCTCTTTGGAAATATTTTAATCACATTCATATAGTCATTATATAAGCAATTTATAGTAATTAAAATAAATATTGGTGGCTACAAGGGCTTATCATCACTCTCTTGTGTATTTCGGTGAGGGGGAGGTCGGGATCAAACTTTTCAGAGGGTATACAGGGGGTGAGATTTTTAAAATGGTTTTTACTTCTCCCTCCTAGCATATAAGGGTACATTTCCTATGAAGTCTACCTAACAATTTTAATTAAATTCGGGAAGCTGTGAGTGAAGTTAAAACATAACTTAACAATAGGACTTGAATGTTTGTGAGTGATCAAGTAATTTTTATGGTCCCAGGGCCAAAAAATTGAGTTCAAATTGTACAAAGTTTGGAAACAACAGTTATAATATATTTTATTTATAATAGTAATAATTTTACAATGGAAAATATATAATACAATGTGTATAAAAATCACCTCATCTGCCTTCCCCTGTGTACCAAGCTAATGTATGTAAAGAAAATATATATTTAGCATTACCAAGCAACTTTAAATGTTTTACAGCCATTAGTAAAAATGTATTGTAGTTGAAATTTTATTAAAAATGAGATCTTTTTTTAGCTATAGATTATTTTCTCTTGAACCCATATTACTTAAAACGATAATATTAAAACTTTGTGGTTCAAATATCTCTGCAATATTTGAATTGTGTGCATGCTAATATACTAATAAACTAGCGAATTTAGGCTTCAATGTCTAATAATTGTAACTAAAGAGTAACCAGACCTGTATATCGTAGATCTTGGTGAAGGGTAAGTAACTCATCTACATGTAGCATCCTCCACTTCCCAGTATCGTCTTTATTTTTGGACCAAGTATATTTCCATGCATCTTGTTTTTGAATACCCTAAATTACTTTTCATCATATAAGGGAAGAGACCATGTTTCACAACTAAATAATTATGTGAGAAAAATATTAATAAAGTCCTTTCGTAAGTTTAGAAGTCATTTCATAAAACTCTTACATGACTTTAGAAGTTATTTTATAATTAAAAATAAGAATGTAATCGAATCTCAAGTAAAAGTGTTAACTACATCACTTGGGATAACTATATAATATTTTATACAAGGTCTGTGAGCCCTAGAATAATCTAATTTTGATAAAGGAGTTTAGAGAAAAAAAAATAGACACAATTAATTTAAAATAGAGTTATTTGTTGAGTATTATGACCAACATATAAAATTCCATGACTCACAAATTAATAGCAATACATTTTTATAAAAAGAGTGTGTCAAATGGACCAGAGTATTAGAATACCAGTTTATTTCCAGTATCCCTATTATATTAAAAAAAAAACTATAGATATGTATACATACACACACACAATTTCAGAACCAAACAATCCCTATTTCAAAATCATAAGCAAAGGCATACTTACTGTTTTAAATTAACTCGAAAAACCCAAAGTTCATTTAATACCAATAATATGAGCTTCGAAATAATAGCACTAATTTTTCTTATTTGTAAAACAAAGAGTTTTGTTTAAAATCTTTAGGTGTAAAATGTGTTTATTTATTTAGGTTTATTTGGAGATCCTACAATATGGTAGCTAAATCTTTATAATTTTTTCTTAAAAACAATACAATTATGTTTTAATAAACACTAAAATAAAGAAAATAGTGGTCTGCGAGCTCATGTTTATCGATTCTATTGTATCAAGTGAGTTTCTCATGAAGCTACCAAGTATCGAGCTTGGCCAAATTTGTGCTGATTAAATAGATAATTTTAAAACATAATTATTTAAATAATTAACATTAAGGTTATTAAATTATTTTTATTTTATTTTTATTTTATTTAATTAATTAGGACTTTTATAAAAAAGTTATAAATACAAAATTGCTTATTTATAATAACTAAAAAAGTAATGATAAATTATTAAATAAAATGTGAAAGTAACTGAAGAATAATTATTATCCAAATTATTGTTCCTATGGAAAAAAGGCACTCATAAAAATACGTTTGGAATGTGAAAATTTAGTAATTTTAAAATCAAAATATCCTTATCTATCTGTAGTAAAGTTGTTCACATGGTGCTAGCCTCTTACCAGAAGGAGAAATAAAAGCATTAATTATTTAAAAAAAGTAAATATTACACTTTTGCATCAATGTGTACATGATATCTACCAATTGAGCTATTTGTGTTTTGAAATCCTTACTGAGTGATATATTTCTTTATCTTATTTTATTTAAGCCTGATACTCTATGTCTTTCGTCAACCGAACCAGTTTACTCAGTTTCTGAACTTTACATTTCAGTGTTCTTTTGCTGCACAATAAAGTATTTGTTGGGTTCTTCCTCTGCCCATCCCCCTCCCATCGAACGTCACACACAACACATCCCAACAAGTAGAAAGATGAGTAAAACATTAGTCATTCATCACCACATACACAATGCTATACAAAGAGAGAACCTATTTTGTGGATCTCGAAAGTGTAAGCCCATAAATCTTTAAATCCCAAGCTCAATTAACTCTTTAAGGTATGTTACTAAGAGTAAAATATGAGTGCTCGTAGAGTCCTAAAAGACAAGGTTTTTCATAAAAATGATTTAACAGCATTTGAACAAATCAGAAGGATATTAAAAAGAAAAATGTAAATAAAGATGTTTCTACTTTTATCATTTATATAAAAATTTAACTCTTAAAAATATTGTTAGCAAGTTCAAAGAAAGCTAGTTTTTTTTTAAAAGGGGGAGCGGAGTTCGCTAGAAAATTTTACCACACCTTTAACCACTAAAGTTTTTTTTTTTATAGAGACCCCTCTAGAATAAGGTTAATTATATACCCAAGGGACCTGTAAACCCCTAGCCCCTCTCCTCGCATTTCTATGAGCTTAGGTTTTAAATTAAATTATTTTAGTCTGGGATTTTGATCTGATGAAAATTATAATATTAGTTATAATACAACTGCATACATGCATATATACATACACATACTTATGCACACACGACTGCACGCAGACAAAAACATAAAATTACGCCATTCCCTTACAGTGTGAGCAAATAACGGTCCATTTAGTTCAAATAACAACTCCATACATTCTACATCCACACTAACACTATCCACTTTTCCCTATCCTTGCATACTTCCTAGGCTTCAAAAACATATCATAAACTGAGTTATACCTGCTCTTTTATTCTTAAAATTCCTACTGTTCTTTTTTCACAAATTCGTCTAGAATATTTAAACACGTTTTACATAGCCTACCCCTTCTTTTTGATCCAAACTCTCTTCAATCATATATTTACTTTGTCACTTGATCAATTCTCAACATAACTAAACCAACGTAAGATGTCTTTTTCACATTGACCTATTGGAATCACCTTCAAACCGCATTCCTTCAGCACCCATTCAATATTGACTCTTTACATTAAGGATAATTAATCATCTCTAGTTAAATTAATCAATAAACAATAATGCATGTAAACATCAATGATTATGGTTGTAGATAAATTTCTGCTAAAGCAATCTAGTGATGGAATTATAAAACTCTTTTTAAATTAAAAATGAATGTTTATTGCAAACTTATACATAAAACAAAACAAGAATCATTTCAAAATTTGGAGTTGTGCATATAAATACCTCAGACTAGGGCTCTGAGAGTACTCTGATTTCGAGCTTTGAGTCGAACTTGAAAGATTTGTAAGTTTCTCATTTTCAAGCTTCTATTTGATGAACTTGAATCAATTTTTAAAACGCAATAGTAAGCATAGGCTATTTAACTAAGGTAATATCGGCATTTCCACTTATAAATCATTTAAATTAACATCAATTTTCACATTAATAACCTAATAGATCTTTAAACTATTTTTGACTGGAAAATTTATTCGATATTAACTTCCATTTTGAATTATCTTTGATTAAAGTTGTTTAGGTGTATTGCCATTACAAAGCAATAAAAATTAAAATATCTAAGTAGATTCCTAAACATTTATTGAATGCTCCTTTTTAATATTTTTAACTAATGACTTTCTAAAATAATAATTTCTATTAAATTAAAATTTTAATACTAAGAATGTATTATTATTATATTGAATATTTTCGAACTTAAGATATTTACAACTCGTATTAATTAACTACTAGACTAGTACTAGTTTAGTTACAATTTAGTTATAGAAATATTATTTTTAATTTTAAAGTATGAACATCAACTTTTAAAAAGATATAAAATTGAATTGAAATAGATTTATCAACCATTTAAACATATCTTGCAAGAGCTTGTAAAACGCGCATGTGCAACTGTACATAGAGGAGTGGAATTGGAACAGAAGACATGGTCATACACGATTACACTAAGGAATAATAAACGAAATATGAAACAATTAAAATTTCTAACTGTTTATAATATATTTTCATATAAGGTAAATTAAGTAACTAAGGCATATTTTGGGGAAATATTATCTTATTAAAACGTCAAGTTTATTAACTTTTTTATTAATAAAGTGTATAAAAACTGTACACTAAAGTAAAGTAGGTGATAAGGAAGGAAGCCAACCTAAAAAGAGAGTAAGGTAACGCCTATACAGGAACAAACACACTTCTAAATTTTTTCTGTAACTTTTACACTTCCCACGTCTTCAAACTTCCACAGTTGCACATTGTTTTTTTTACTTTCAGAAATATTTATTTTTCATAATAAGAGACATTAATGAAAAATTAGTATTTCCTAAAATTCAAAACAATGTGCAACTGTGAAAGTTTTGAAGTGGGAAGTGTAAAAGTTTAAGAAGAAATTAAATGTGTCTGTTCCTATCTAGGCCTAACCTAACTATCTTTTTAGGTTGGCTTCCTTCAATACCACTTACTTTACATTATTGTACAGTGTTTCTACATTTTTTTCTATAGGTCTACATTTTCAAGACATTAATCAAGTAGGCTATTCATTTTATTCACTTTTTTTTAATAATTGTTTGTATAATTATATTTTTATTTGCGTGTTGTTCTTATTTTCAAATCATGTGTTTTAAGTGTTATTTCTTATTAAAAAAACAATATTTGCGTTTCTTAAGGCCCTGCCTACCCTCTCTGGCGGTGTGTTGAGCTTTCAGCTCTAAAATAGATGGCGTTGCTAACGTTATACAAACTGGTGGATTCCAGCCATCAGGTTGGCAGAATTACTGGTTTGTTTAAACAATTGGGAGACGGACGACCGCGACCGGTAATCAGTAAAGGCAGCAAGCAAACTTTTTTCCAAGAATTGAGAGAGATAAGAAGTGTAGTGCCGGACCGTAAAGTGTGTAGGCGACCAAGTTTGACTAAACGTGGGGAGACATAACGTCAAGATACAATCACACTCTCGGGCAGAAAAATTAGCTTATTCATTCCAGTCAGCTAGACGTCCATTAACCTGTAGTACCACTTTTGAATTTAGAACCTTTTTGATGCCAAAGTTTAGTACTAGTTTTGTACCGTTTTGTACCCGTACCCATTTTGAGTAATTAGCATATCAAAGTGTCACGTGACTCCAGGTTAATGCTGTTGTACCACTATTGAAATTTTTTCAAATAAATATCTGGTGAGGGTAGTGATAAATAATAATGTATACTTATTTATCAGAGAAAAAATTATTTAAGGTAAAATTAGAGATAACTTATTTTTGAAGATTTTGTCACTAACTATAATAACCTATACGAGAGAGTATGTAGCTTACGATTTTGTCGTACCATTTATTTGAGTTTATTAGTAAGCAGGTAAAATAAAAAATAACTAAAATTTAATGTGCTAAATTTGGCCACTGTGCTTTGGTTAATTTTTAAAATTTAAAGGCTAAGGAGGCAATAACATATTTTAAAAGCAGTTTCATTTCGAAGACTATAACAATTTTGACTATAAATATATCTGTTATTTTTATTACTGATATTACCACGTCATACTACCTGTTCATGTTATACGCATATATGATAATCTAATTGGGTGGTAATGAGGAAAGAAGCATTTGAGAGGTTATCTACCAGCATTTTTATTTTGGAAGATGGGGAAACAATTTAGGAAAAACTACCCTCAATAGACTCGACCAGGATTTGCACCCCAAGTGCTCCACTATCAGCAGGCCAATTTAACACTAGTGACACCTTAGACCACTCAGCCACTGAAGTGGGTATCTGTTATTTAATACGGTGTTTACAGTTTTCAAACATCTATAGGATTTACACAATTTTCCAGAAATAAATGTTTTTGGGAATAATTTTTTATCCTATTGGTAGAGTTTAACTTGAGTAATATCTCCATGGTGTCAGCCTGCAAGCAGGCTATACCAATCGAGAGGCTGCCGTATGTTGGCAAAGATAGGGCCAACATTTTCAAGCTGAGGGTGCCATGTGGTTAGCCCAATGAGCCCTCCAGACTTCTATCTCAGTTTTCTAGACTGAAGCGCTACTTATTCATTCAATTATCTCCTCATTTGTCCTCACGAGGTTGATTTTGGTTCCGTTTCAGACCCACTGCTTCACAGACAGAATTAGGGGCACTGGGGATCGAACTTGGGACTTCAGTATCTGAAGCCAGTAAATCTGACCACTATACAACAGAGGCGGTCGGGTATCAAATACTTACTTACTTACTTTATGGCATAGGGAACACAAAAGTTCATTAACTTTAATGGTTTTAAATATATTTTACTTATCATCGGCTTCATGTCGTGGTCAATATTGCTAAAGTGCTATGACTGAGCACTGAGTGCGTAAATTAATCAGCTCTAGTAACTTGACTAGTTCGATTCCCTGTTAGGTTGAAATTACTTAGTACTAGCGTGATACGAACTCGGCCAAGGCACAAGAGATTTTGAACATACAATAAGTGCGTTACAGAGTGTTAGTAACATTTACTTTCAGCTAAGAGCTTTTTTTTAAAAAAAAAGTACTTGAAATATCAGAATAATCGCTGCATTGTTATATAGAAGTATTTATTTGTATCTTAATTTTGATATTATTTCTACAGTAAATAAATAAGTATCGCTGCTCATCCATTGTACTTAAATTAGTAGATACAGATAGCCTAAGCGCCAGTAATATGCATACCATTTAAAAAAACTTACCCTTTACTACAAGCAGTTAAATAATCAATTATATCTTTGATTTTCTTTGTGCGCCCTTTCTTCATAAACTTGTTATTCACAAGGATATAAAATAATATTTTGTAAATACTTCTCCACCTCAAAATTTATACAATCCATTGGATTTTGTTCGAAAGCAAAAAGGTCACATATTGTTAATTATATAAAAAGTAATCACCGTGGGTACTTATTGTTCGGGATTCGATACATTTCTTCCGAAACGAGCGCACAAACTGCGAGAATGCAACAGGTTCAAATTAAAAGTAATCACATTTAACAATCTAATAAAATAAAATAAACATTTTCACACCTTGATTACCAAAAACTTCGTTCATTAACTTTTTGAAAAATAACTTATTCCAAAGTCCAATGAGAGTCAAATCCTAGACCGTAAAATAAAAACTAGTATATAAAATTATACTGAGAACGTCTCCAAATTACATTTAGACCAAATTTTATTTAAAATAACTATGTTTGATATGAGCAGGAATGTTTATTTTTATTTATTATAATAGTGGATTAAAAATTCAATGTACAGTAGTTTTCATATACTTTGAATATTAACACTTATTATTACAACGTGTAGTGCTCAAGAATGAGAAAACCCAAGAAAGAATGTAAGATAAGAGTGAAGAATTTTACATGTTTTACTGCCTCAGATAAATAAGGGCTAATGTCATAAAACTTTGTGTGTGGAAAAGCATGTGGTTTTTTCTTTGAAAATAATGTATTACTAGAGTAATACTCTCATTGAAGTAAGTAGGGACCAACTATATTTATTCACACAGCAGGAATTCTTTGTGAGTATTTTAGTTACTGAATATATTAAGATGTTTATATTTAATGACGCAAATTTTCATAATTGGACATTGGCCCTTCTTATCCTAATGCACATGGTATTAATGTTTCTTTGACTCAAGAAGGTCACAGAGATTAGTTTAACGCTCCACTGCCGCCTGCATTCCAATACAGCAGGTTAGCCAACACTTGCAAACCGATACTATCTTGTAATTGGGTAATGTTCATACTAACGGCACCTATTATCAGCTAAGACAACTAGTTGAAGAAGGAAAAGTTGTATTTAAAACCATGTATTTTGACTAGAGTGTCGACTTGGGAGTCATTAGAGCTCAATATCATCGTGATTATTGAAGCTAAACCAAATTAAAAAATATGTCTAAAAAGAAAAAGAAATTATTCATTAAATAGTGTGTTATAAACAAACACTCTAGCTTAATTGTACAAAGAAAATAAATAAATCAATTAATAATTTTTGTTTTCCCATTTAAAATGCATTGAAATGGAAACATTTTATGAAAATATTTCAATAACTATTTTTAGCATGGTTTGAAAATTTCATAAGAATTATGAAAGATGCTCAGATATGTTACTAAAATAAATAAAAAACAACAATGTTGAATTATTAAATATTTTTTTAAAAACAATTTTTTGTTTAGAACCGTGCATTTATGGGTAGGCAGGGCCTTAACTTCTTTTTCAAAGTAGGCTATTTACTATTATAAAAATAGGTGTCATTCAAATTTTAAGAACATATGTTTTAAAATATTTTTTAAATTTCAAATTTTATAGATTTAATAGGCCTATTTACACTAACATTTTAAAATTATGAATATACTCAAACTCGACTCAAGCTCGGGAGCTTTTAGAAATACTCCACTCGAATTCGACTTGAATAAAAAGCATGAGTTCCCAGAACCCTACCTCTGACCTTAAGCCTATGCACATAAAAACATACGTGGGAATAATTACTTTGACATTAAAACAAAAGAAAATCCTATGTTTTGTTAAAACACAGTTTATGAAAAGATGGTTTATTATATAGATGTGAGGTCTAAAATTAAAATGAATGGCAAATGGTATTGTGAAAATCAACAAAAAATAAAATTTAATATGGCGTATTTTGTGTACTAGATTTAGGTTTAAATAAAAATTTAGGTCAATATCTTCTTTGTTTAAAAAATGTAAATAAGAAGTAGTAGTAATCTCACATCAACTTTGACAGAAATGCCTGGTTAATAGAACTCGATAATAGCACATAATCCAATCAATTACAAAAACTTGTTTATTGATAAATTATTTAAAATAAAGTGGTGGGGGCACTTAATAAATAAGGTTTTTACTTTGTGGACTCGTGTAGAAGAGCAACTGCAGCACGTGCCATTGGGTTTTCTCTTGATGCCTTAAGCCATCCTGTTGCAGTATACATTACAGGGTTTGTGCCTTGAAGGTGGTGAAGCACAAACTGATTTGTTCCAGGAGCTTTTCTCAACAACAGCTGATGATCTGAAATAATATCAAATATGGATTAAAATGAATGTAATTTATTATAAACACAAAGCTAGAAGAACCTTTAAAGTCAATATAACTCAATACCTGCTATTGGTTTGGAAGATTTATAAATTAAAATATTCATTTAACACAAATGTTTATTGAATTCTTGAACTAAAAACAGCAGCTCATCAAATACACTTATTATTAAAAATTGCTGTTCTAAAAAGAAATAAGAGTTTGAAAGGTAGTATTTTTAAAATTACCTCTGTCTCTATAGTGCATAAAAAGCCTCTCAATAAAGCCTTCATCACAGGCTCCTGGATATACAGCCTCTTCATCTAGCAGCCAGAGAAGCCCCCAACGGTCCACATCACGAAGATCAGGTTGTGAAGTGCGTATCATGACATTCTGAGAGGTTCTATCTAGTAGTGAAACTAGGGGGTTTGGGGAATAAATCTCATTTTCTGCTAGATCATCACACTTCAGCTCAATGTGTTCCTAAAAATTTTACAAATAAAATTAGTTATGCTAACCTTTTATCATCACTGAGGTGAAAGAAAAATGAGCTTTAGCGTGGTACTATTCCTGAATAGCTCAGTGTTAGAGCATTGGCGCACAATGCCAAATATCTTGGAATCGAATTTCATGTCCATGGTGTAAATTTTTCTACTATATTTATTATGGATAGAAGCTGTACCTTAGTGTGTGGCTATGTTCATAAAAAATATAGTTTTTTATTTATAGCATATATCACCAAACCTGTACAATTAAATATTGTATGAATTGAAGAATAAATGCTGATACTGAATCATTTGCAACTAATTGCTATGATAGTTCTAAGCAGCTGATATATTCACACATCCATCATCAGTTTATCTTAAAACTGTGGGAATAATGACCCTCAGCATGAGAAGATTCACGGATAGCTCACAGAGCATTAAGTCAAGTGGCACAGGTTTGATTCTCATGTCCATATGAAATTCCACTACATGTTAAATCTAAAATGTAAATTTTGTAATTAAAACTTGGAGTAATTAAAGTTAAATAACACAATGAAAATATATATTATTTATGAATTACATATGTAAATAGCTAATTGACACCTTAGCTCAGTCAATAACGTGTCTGCCTACTGAGCTTAAGGGTCCCGGGTTTAATCCCCAGCATTGCTGAAAAATGTATTATTGATGAGAAATGGGTTTACCCTATCACATTGATAAATTAACGGGCGGAGACTGAATGGTGGTCCTGTTCGAGTCTTAAGTTAGATTATAAGGCATATGAAGCTACAACAAACTTAGCCAGCTGGTAGTGGAAAATATATGGCTTGAATAAAAACAAACCCAGGCAAGAGTAATGGATATAAAATATATGGAAATAGCTCAAACTGTTAGCAATGACTCCTGGTTACTGATAGCATTAACTTTTTATTCACAAACTAAGTATCTGTGCCTGTACACTAAGAAAGTTTACCTGGGCATATCTATCTCTTGGTGCAACAATGTTTGTTTGATGAAAGAGCAATTGTAGTCTCTCTTGAAGGTAGTTGTGGCACATGTCTTGGAATGTGGCCCCTCCCTGATGTCCACATGATGCTGGATTTTGGAACCCGGGGCAGTCCACAACCATCAATGATGACACTGTATGGACCACAGGTGAAATTGACCTGCACACACATACATTTAACATATAATTTGAAATTAATTGTAACTAGAGGGATTTACATTATACTTAATTATTAAAATATTAAGCATCTGCAACATCAAGTTTATTTTTAATTTGAGTCAAGCTCGGGTAAAGTTATCAGAAAGCAGATGAGTATATAGTAAAGTTTTTAGTCCAATAAATATATAGCTTTAAAAATTAAATGATCAAAATAATTTTTTACTTAAAAGTTGTTAATTTGAGCTACAATAAATAATATGTTACATTTGTAAATATGTTTAGGTGAAATTTTCCTAAGTACAATTTTAAAACAATATTTATTCAAATAAGATTGGGTGTGAATAGCTTTTCAATTCCCTTCCCATCTGTAGTGAATGTATTTATTTGGTGCTGACCTCGACATTATCCCAGATAGAGACATACATCTCCTTCATATAAAAAAAAAAGAAGTCATAAAATAATTTTAAGGATGTACAAAGTAATATTTTGCAATAAGGATATATTTAATAAGTCTTTTACACTACTTGTGTTGTACCAGACTTAAAAAGTTGTGCTTTTCCAAGCCTTATTTATCTATGTTTGATATTCTCTTCTAGTCTAAAACCAGTTTGTTCAGCTGCTAACCTTGGTATTCTAGTGGCACTTTGAACACTAATCTCATTGTCGTGTTCTTTCTCCCTCTCTCTCTTGTATTCAGCATATGATTTATTTTGTATATTTATTATTAATACTAGGGCTCTGCATGTACTCAGATTTTAAGCTTCGAGCAGAACTCATCATCAAAGTGTGTGATCAAGATTGAATGTTTTGTAGACTCGTCATTTTCGAGCTTCCTCTTGATGCACAATCAAATCATTATTTTTAAATGCAAAGTAAGTATAGGCTTATCAATTTAGATGATATTGGCAGTTTTACTTATAAATCATTTGGTAACTTAAAAAATTGTTAAAGTTAATATAATATATCACATTACAAACATAAGATTGATTATTAGCACCGCGTCTTACTACCCATTCGGGTTATACGCACTTACGCTAATGTGTAATAGTAGGGTGATTGTGAGATGAAATGAAGGACCTACAGTTTAACGTGGAATCCGAACCACGGTGGAGGCCTGGCATTCCCCACATTCACAAGATGTCTTGTCAGAGGTGAAGGAAGGGTTTGGTAATCAGATAAATCTGTGCTGGGACCGAGGATTGAACCTCGGCCGCCAGCACAGAAGTCTGACACCTTACCCCTAGACCACCAGGTCAACATTACAAACATAAGAGAGCTCTTAAACTACTTTCAACGAGTAGAGTAATTCAATATTTTCGTCCATTTGGAGTTATCCTAGATCGAAGTTACATAGCCATGACCAGGCAATGAAAATAAAAATAGCTAAAGTGATCACTAAATAGTTGAATAATCATTATTTTTACTATTTTTACATGGCCCCGTTCTTGAATTAAAATATCAGTTGAATTAAATAATCAACATTAAGAATATGTATTGATTGCTTTTGAACTTGGAGTATTTAAAATTTGAATTAATATGTTAAACCACAAAATTATCATTAGTTAATATTAGGTGTGTGCAAAGCTTTGAAAAATTCGAAGCAGAAGCGAATCTTGGTGTACTTAATATTCGATTCAAACCCATGTTTGGTTTTGACAGCTATTCGAAGCTTTGTCTATTATCCAAAGTCTAGTGATTATATTACACTTGTATTTTACATCAAATAAAAATAATCTGAAATTACCTCAAGAAAAAATATATATTTTATTGTTTTGAGCTTTAGAACAAGTTTGCTTTATTTTCTTGGTGGAAATTGGAAAATTTTCTTAACACTTTGAAATTCAAGACGACCATAACATTAAACATCGAACCCCCTTGATAACAAACATTGATTGGTACCAACTGAAGATGAATTTATTCCTAATGAACGCTTGTATTAAAATAAATAACTAAAGTTTTTTATTTTCAGCGTGTTTGATTAAACTTTTGAAGTTTGTCTTGAATATTGATTTTTTTTTGTATATTCTAAAATTCACACATGCAGCCATTTCATTTGTTTACTACAGGAAATCAGTATGTTGAATTCAAATTCCTGTTAATGTGTAGGCTAAGGGTAGACTTGAGAGCTAGTTGAGCGCATGTGTGAGGAACATGACATTCCTTGAATTATTTTAAAAAAAAGTATGCAAATAGTGAGTACTTATAAACGAAAATTAGTCTTCATTTAAATAAAATCTGGGCTATTTGACTAAAGATTAAATTAAATTGAATTAAATCTGCAAAATATTGCTTATTTTATACAGATTATATGAATAATTAATTTATGTGTGGAATTATTATCATTGAAATCAAAAGTTTCCTTGTTTATTTGTAAAATAGAAGAACTAAATTTTTGTAACACTGAACTTCTCAAACCTATAAACAGACCTTATGAATTAACTTAAACTCGTATTTTTCTAAAATGTTGTTCTTGTTCTCAAACATCCATTAATTATTTGTGTTTGGTTAGTTTGTATCTTATGTGTGAATAGTTAATAAAAGACTGTGCAGGGAAAATTCAGTGATATTATAGAAAATGCATGGTTTTTTTTAACTTCTCACTCAGGCCATACACATAAAGTGTTTTTAATACAAAGGTAGAGTGAATATATAATTTTATGTTGGCAATAATCTAAAAATATAAGTGTTAAGAAAGAATAAATGTAATATTTAGTTTGTTGTTAGATAAATATACTCAATATCAAAATAATATTTTTATTCAGAATTTAATATAAAAATATTGGAACTTCGATTCGGCTTCGCTTTGAACCAAAAAGTGGACTTCGCACACCCCTAGTTAATATTTGGTTATATAATTAAGTTGGTTAACCTTTCTAAAATCGGGGTTGATCAAGATTGCAATAAATATTTTATCAAACTTACCACAACTAAATAAAAAAGCATTTACTAATCCAAATTGTCTACTAGACATGTTATTTTAACCATTTTATTTTTCATTTTAAAGTATGAACATTAACTTTTGTGAATCATAAATTGAAATTACAATAAATTTCTTAGTAAGATAATTTCTAGTCAATTATAAGGTGCATGCGCTCTTGGGAATATAAGAATGGAATTGGAACCGAAGAAGTGTCCATACAAGATTTTTACATTAAAGATTACTAAATGAAATATGAAAAATTTCAAATTTCTCACAGATTATGATTCTTACATTTTCTGGGTAGTTAAAGCTACTGAGGTTTAATATGGTGAGACATTAAAACATTTTTATGTAAATTTCCTGAACATCTTTTAATTGTGAGTATAATTTTAAAGTATTTAAAGACATAAGTGGTGAAACCATTTTTATTATTTTTGTTATTATATTTTTATTTGAGTTTTGTAGTTATTTTCAAATAACATTTTTAAAAGTGTTATCCATAAATTAGGAAAAGCCAGCTTCCAAACTCTTTGATTTTACGAGTTGTGGATATTTTTATTGAGGATTTTAAATACTATGGAAAATAAAAAAGATTGAGGTTCAAAGTATGGATTTCAGCGTGTGATGATTTAAGTTTTATTTACAAAAATTAGTATCACTCAACATTATTTCAAAACTTTTTAAATCTATATTTCTTCTTACCCCTGCTGGCTTGTAAAAGCTTGTGTTTTAATGGGTTTTTGTTTATTTTGCTGATATTTTTAGTTTACTTTTATCAATATCCATTTAAGTGTACTGTTTATCTCCCTTACTTTTTATGGATATTCACATTAATACTCAATTCTAATCAGACTTATTATTTATTTAATAACGAATAGTGTGCATATTGTTGAAATTTATCTTGTGTTGCATTATGAATGTTTATTTCTGAAGCCTTAATTAAATTTATTAGTTTTTTTTAATGTTCCGTAGAATTTGTTTGAAAAAATGTGTTGCTAAAAATTTATAATATGGTTTAAATAATCTTATACATATATATAATTGATCTTATTTTATTTTTAACATGGACACATTTTATTGAGGAATTATTGAACACACACGTAAAAAAAGATGTAAATGATGAATGTAAAGAAAAAATTACGCAAGTAGTCACAATGTAAATTGCATTGATTGTAGTCATTTCGATTTGCCCTTGTCGAGTACAATTAGTATAAGAATTGCCCAACTAAATCATATGACAATTATTATACAAATTATTATCACATCTAATCAAGACAAAAAAAGGACAAAATCAAATAAGGCCTAATAAGATATTATATGTAAAGAAACAAACTAACATTGAAATTATTTAAATTATTATTAAGTATAGGAGTAACCTTAGGAGTAAGTAAAGTACTTGTTGCATGTATCTTTCACATTAGAAATCAAAAAGAAAGCTATTGAAAATGTTTAATAATGTACACTCTGATAAGAGATGGTTATGGTACCCCTCCAGGTAAAGAGAAGGTATATCCTAAGCAAAAGAATTAGTAAAATCTCAAGATTATCTCACATATTTAGAACACAGTTTATTTGTTTGAACTTTGGGCTACCTCAGCCTTGATACATGTATAACTTATGACATGATACAAATGAATTCTAAAGCACTCAGTTTAATATTGAAAATATATTATTATTATTATTATTATTATTATTATTATTATTATTATTATTAGCACCGCGTCTTACTACCCGTTCGGGTTATACGCACTTACGCTAATGTGTAATGGTAGGGTGATTGTGAGATGAAATGAAGGACCTACAGTTTAACGTGGAATCCGAACCACGGTGGAGACCTGGCATTCCTTTGAAAGTATAAAATGTAATACTTATATTGAAATGTACCTTTGAAAAGTAGATAAAACACCAATCAAAAACATGACCATTTCAAAAGGGAGAAAAAAAATGAACGAGTGATTATTTTTTATTTGTATACATTAAATACAATTGTAAGAGTGGTCACAAATTTATGGGTTTTATGACACAAGATAATCTTTTATGACTATGGGGCCTAAATATATTGCAGCATGAGGTTCCAGAGAAGTTATAAATTTGAAAAACAAGATAGTGGCTTTGAATCCTAATTATTAGATTGCATGGTCTGACTATTATAGATGTATTGTAAAGTTTAGTACTGATGGTCAATGTTTGTAAATTGTTTAAACAAAATAAATTCCCTTTACCCAGAGACAAATCCATAGTTTGAAAGAGAGATTTTGGCATCAGCTTATAAAGAAGAAGAAAGGAGTACTGACTGCAATGTATATGTTACAGGAAAAGTAGATTGTTAGGGAGAGTTGACTCGGCCTAGGTAAAGTCGACTCTTACTAAAAGTATCAGTAAAAGTATGATTGAGAATAAACAGAGAATAAACAGATCAACTTTTCGTAGGAAGAGTTAACTATGCCTGATGTGGTTTAGTAAAAGTTGATTCCGCGCTGATGCTCTCCACATGCAACTGTTTTGAATATCCCAGCTATATTTGTTTACTGTTGTTTTCTTTGATCACTCGTCCAGATGTTGCTCTCCACATGCAACTTCGCGTGCACATCTTTGTTTTGAATATCCCAGCTCTATTTGTTTACTGTTGTTTTCTTTGATCACTCATCCATTTGTTGTAGTTTTCAACAGTGACCAAGGATTCAGTGTGTGTTTGATTAACTAGTTTCAGTGGGTTGGTTTGGTTAGGTTAGGTTAGTCAACTTTTACTAACTCAAAGAGGTAAGCATATACTTTCCCTAGGTACAGTCAACTCTGACTAGTAAATGTTGATCGAGATTCATCACTTTTCGCTTTTAATCAACTTTTACTAAAAAGACCAGTAAGAGTCGACTTTACCTAGGCCGAGTCGATTCTTACTGGAGAATCTACTTTTCCTGTAACATATACAATTGAGGGTTGGTATAGGCTTTTAGAAGAATTGAAGAAGAAAATTCCTACTAAAGATACGTGAATCACACAAGTGAGCTATATTTCTATTGGAAATATTAAGAACACAAAATTTTAAGAAAATAAATCATAAAAAAAATACTTGCTATGTTAAACTTCACCAAAGTAAAATTTAATCAGAAAAAATATAATATTGTAATATTGATTGAAATGAAGAGTTTTTATTCTAGTTTTGTAAAATAGTAAAATAGCATATCATTATTTTTATCGGGTTTATGAAATAAAATAGATAACTAAATCAAATAATTTCAAAAATTGATATCTTTGTGGGCAAAAAAAAGTTTTTAATATAATAGTGTTTCAACTAAATAATGTACTAATGTAAATTATTTCTTTAATTGACTCAACATAAAATGTGAAATAACTATTAGGTTACTTCTAAGCTCTTCATAAATGAAAGTCCTAGTTTTTTCATTTTGGAGGAACATAAAATGTCAATATCTAACACAACCTGGAGGTCAAAATTGTTCACATATACAATTATTTATATTTATGAGAGTCAGATAAAATAAAATGGGATGGGTTTTCAACTATTTGACCTCAGACTACACTACTGTTTTGAATATGCCTGATAAAACTGAGGGGGAAAGTTCAGAAGTAGGGTTTATTTGCTATACATTTATGATATTTGGTAGGTGAATGGAGAAGGGTAGCCTATTCAAAATTCTGGTGAGTTTAGGATTTTGAACGTTTATAATGGTTATGTAGAACTAGGGAATGTTTGTTAAATGTGTTATTTTAAGGGTAAAGGTTAAAATTAGTTTGCTAAATATAAGCTTAGCCCCTCATGAAAATATAACTTGCATTTTTAACTTTGAGAGCATTTATTTTTCAAGGAGGTACAACTTTTGTACAAAAGATAATATTTATTAATTGGGTCCGACTATGTATCAATGGATGTATGATAATTTTATTCTGACAGTTGGATAATGGGGGAGTATAGAGTATTATACTAATGTCCACAACCATAGTTCTTTTTTTCATATGTGTAACTCACGATGGCTATGGGATAGTGCCATAATTTTATGAGAACAATCATTCAAGAAGTTACAAATTTGATAATTATTTGAACTTCGAAAGTATGTATTTGATTTAAAAATAGTATAGTGTTTCCAAATATAGTTTATACTACAAGTAGTAACATATTACACTCAGTCTATAATGAGGTTGAACAATTTATTTTTTTATGATACATCATAAGCAACATTTAATTCTTATATACAATTTAGAGTCAGAAAGTTCATAGAATAATATTAGTCTAAGTTATAAGCTAAGAAACCTAGATGAATAAATGTGTATATCTATATATATAAAATTTTGGTATCCACAACATTTTATTACCACCTAAATTTAGCTAAGATATGAACGTAAATAAATTTATTATTTTTAGCAAAATGAAATGGTTAATATTAGCATAGTAGGGTTTAAAGACATATTTCTTCATGCAAACTTAGATTAGACATTGTAAGGAGTTATTAGATATCAAGGCCACTTCAATTTGTTTTTGTCACCTGTTAATGAGAGCAGCAATAGCATTGAACACCTCCCCATAGAGTCCCACCACCATTCCTTCCAGCATCTCAAGCGGCGTTAAGTCCCTGTCAAGAAGCCGGTCTGTGGGCGAAGAAGTAGGGAATGAAGTACGCGGAGTTGAATTATCCTCACCAAACAGGCAATGACTCAGTTCTTCAGAGGTTGTTCCAAGTAAAGATGCTGCCCGCTGAGCAGATTGAGGGTTGGAAAACTGCCATCGACCAGTGTTGCTGTTGTCTGCTAGAATAAATTAACAATTCATGTGTATGATTTAAATAACTATTTTGAAGATCAGATTGCTTAAAGAATTTAGATGATGAGTTTGGAAAATAAACCCAATCTAAAGAATTGATATTTAATTTAAATAAGAGCAAGTGTTCTTAGTTTAAATAAAAAAAAGTATGTAATATGTATGTGTCTTATTACCTGTTCAGATTATATGCATATGTACTAATATGTGTGAAGGGAGAGTAGAAAACCAATTTTAAGAAATCACCCTCAGTACACTTTTATATAAAAAATAGAGCCTTGATTTTAATACAGCCTGCTTCAGTGGTCAAATGGTCAATGATGTCACTTACGAAAAAGATTTTATTGCCTTAGACAGGAAGATCAAGGTTAGAATTCTGGTTGGGTGTACTGAGGGGAATTTTTCCTAAATGGTTTTTCACTCTGTAATGATACTGTTTTGGGCCCCTATTATTTATTTGAAAAGTCATGGACGAAGTATATTTTTCTTTAAAGAAATGTATGTAAATTTTCGTTTTAATACTTCATCCATGGATGACCAGGCAAATTTGAACGATTTTATTTTCAATACTAAATTCTAGTTATATTTTTATATTAATATCATTTTAATCAATTATTATTTATTTTAACGTGTTTTAAACTTATAAAGTGTTTTCAAAAAGTAAAGTTAAAGATTACATCGACCACAATATATGCAGAGAAAATTTCAGTTTCATTCATTATTTAAAAACCTTGCCAGCATGGCCAGGTTTTATTTGCAAAAGCAGAAGGGGGAGGGGGGGACAACCGTATATAAAGGCTGGAAAAGAAATTGCCTAAGACAAGTCTGCGTCCTTTAGTCACACAAGCAAGCTCTATGTCGCTCTAATGTTCAGGTTACAATCTTAAGAGTGTGTAATCAGTTTAATATATAGTATACGAGTATTAAAATCAATTGTATTCTGTTTTAATTAATATAATAAATGAAACCATCAAAAGGTGTGCGATTAAATACAAGTTACTATCATTAAAGTGAGTGCTAGAAACTACGCACCTACAATCCACAGAGCACTTACAAATCATCACTGTGTGGAATGTTTAATATCATCATAATTATCACCAACCAATTACAAATAAATATCGTATCATCTCAATTGCTGCCCAACCGTGGGGCATGCACACGTCCTCATCCTAATCCCAGATCGTGATGCAACAACTCTTCCTTCATACAAACAGGGAAATATTTATTTATAAATTCCATCGTCACCTTTCCTATTCCATTATCATAATCATCATATATTTGTATAGCCCTAATGCGAAGTGAGATGCTGTGATAACATTTTAATATAAGGTGGAAAAATCATGAACATCACTAATATTTAAATAGGAATTAATTTAATTTACAAATTACATAAATATTAACATAGCTTTTAATAATAGTCTTGGGGATAAGTTTATGTATAATGTATGATATAATACCAAAAAAAGGAATAACATGTAGGTATTATTAGTTAAACAAATACAATCTAATGTTTAGCAAAATGAAGGGCTTTAGTGTATGTAAGTGTTCTAATTATATAGTTCATTTATTTAGAAGCTAGTATTTGTTTTATGTTGTTAAAACCAGGTTTTCTCAAGCATCCCTCCAGATGAGAAAAAGATATACAGTAATGCAACAAAATAATTGGGTTTCTGTATTTTGTTAAAGTAGTTCATTTGTCTTTTTTAATGTAATGATTACAAACATATCTTGCACAACACTAACAATGGCACAATTTGATGGAAATGATAAATATCAATAAAAGCAAAAGATCGCCAAACTAATATAATAAATTTAACTTATGAGAAGTGGGAAAGGGAGGGATAGTTGCCTTAGTAAAATTAAAATCAACTATTGCGTATGAATAGCAACAGTAATCCGGTTTTTCTTGTGTAGGATAACATATAAGAATATCGACAATTCTATATAATTCATATGAAAAGTTGTATTCATTCAGATTGGAAAGTAATGAGCTATAATCCCTGCTATTTATTGTTAATGAATTGTGAGTTTTGGTTGGCATTTAAGTAAACACGCAGTCCAAACTAATCTTATGTCAATTTGCTTGTGTGTTTAGTGTGTATTAATTATATTCAAAGCTAAGAAAATTTGTATATGGGATAGTGGGGAGCTAAGGTGTTTTATCAAAACATTATAGGAGTATATGAATTAAACCCAGTGGCAAGAATCATTTTATAGGAAGATGTATGATATAGAGCAGTGAAACAAGGAGTAATACAAAAATAAACACCACAAAATGATATTTTAATGACATTTCAAGAAGTGTTGTGTTATTTGGGGCAATAGACTATACAACCAGACGTTCATAACAATATTATACCTCAACTAATGAGCTGACTTGATCTACAGAGTGTACCTGGGTTAAATAAATAAACTTTGGGAAGTGGTAGTGGATCAATGAACTAACTAAAAATGTATTTTGGAGATTCACTTGTTTTAACATCCTTTTCGCGCAAACAGCAAAAAGGTAAATAAAAACACATTTTTCTGTAAAGGTCCTCAACAATGGCTTAATATTAATTTTCCTGGAAGATGGACCAAACATGCTGGACCTGTGACTTAGCCTCTGTGTTCACCTGATTTAACATTATTAGATTTTTTTTTTGCATGGTGAGCTCTCAAGCAAAAAGTGTAGAGTGCCTGTTAATGACCTTCAATCATTACAACAAAGTATAATACAAATATGCAAAGAAACAACAGTTGCACGTCGGTCAGCCACTCGTTTTGTCATTGGTAGGGGTAATGCTTGTCTTCGGGCTTGATAGTTATTTTGTAGTTTTTATTATTAAATGACTAATGTTGCTCATAATGTGTAATATAAACTTACTTTGTCTACCAAGGTACATTAATAGTGTTCAAAAATAGCAGTCTTAAGAAATTTACCAACTTGCATTTCCAAACCATGACTAACAATTTTAGTACTTCTTTTTTCCCCAAGCTAAAATTGCATGTATGTAATACAAACATACTTAAGTGTACCACGTATTATGTATCTTAACAAATGTAGTGCAGTATGGAGTGAAACCAGAAGAAAGTATCTAAAGAGTTTAAGAAATAATGACCAGAGCTATAGGTAAATTAAGAAACACCACCTTAAAATGTTACCTAGATAATATATGTATTTTGGATAGAATCTTTTATAAAATTCTCTGTAGTTTGACAAAAGTGATGGAAGTAACTCAAAAAATTAATTTTACATGAAAACTAAATAAATGTAAAATCAATTTTATAAGAAAATTTTATGTTAACTCTGAAAAGACCAATTTTACATGAAAAGTCAACAAATATAAACTCTGTATATGACCAATTTTAAATGAAGGTTCAACAAATGTGAACTCTGCAAAAGAAAAATTGAATATATTATCCTTAATAACACAGTTGAGAACTTTATACCTGGATCTTGAGAACTTTATACCTGGATTGTGAAACCTTAAAGTGCTGCACAATTTTCCAAAACTTCAATCTAGCCTGGATGAATGCAAGTTCTTTAGCCAGACCAGTTTTTTTTTATCTCAGCTATGTCAGAAAGCTAAGCATCTCAGTGATGAAGAAATACATAATCTCTTGAATGCTTGGGAAAGAGCATATATTTGTACATTTGAAAATTTGTGCTGCTATTAGATATCACTGGGCATTTACCCACTACTTTCTTCATACAAGGGCAGTGTCTGAGAGCTTATGAATGCACCCTTGAGCTAAGATCATGAACAATAATGATGCAAATTGTCCTCATGAACAGAGATCTACTGGAGAATGTGACATATACAGGTTGTTGCAAAAATAGACTGACACTTGTTGTTTCTGTTTGCAGATAAGTGGTAGCAATGGCGGGTATTTTTAATATGGAGGAGAGGAAATGTATACTCGAAGAGTATTGGAAGAGCAGAAACGCGGCAGCAGTGCGATCACTTTGTAAGAAACATTCAACGAAAATCCTCCCACAAGTTATCAGGCCATGTATATGATACATGATAAGTTTGATAAGATGGGGTTTGTTCACTGGTCAGTGGGCACATCGGAAAACGAGATGTTGGTTGCACAGTCATTTGTAGCAAGCTCGAAGAAATCGATCAGTAGAACATCCATAGAGTTGGAGATTTCAGACAGGTCTTTGCGTCACATTTTAAAGACAGTGCATATGAAGCCTTATCATACACAGCTAGTCTATGCCCCGCTGGAGGACAACCCTGACAGATGCGTGCAGTTTTGTGAAGTACTGCTTAATGAACTGCAACACAGTGGCATGCTCTGCAAGATTATTTGGTCCGACGAGTCGTGCTTCAAATTGTCAGGACATGTCAGCCGACACAAATGTGTGTTTTGGAGTGACACACATCCACACTTGCTCATGAAGACTGCATTGAACCAGCCTAGTGTCCCCGTCTGGGACAGTTCATCAAGTGTTAGTGTCATCGGTCCAGTTTTCTTATACCACAATGTCACTGGTGCAAACTATCTGCAGATGCTTTCAAACCAGTGCTGTGCCACAGATCAATGGGTGACCTGACACACAGTAGGTGTTATTCAGGAGGATGGCACACCGTCTCATTTTGTAGGGTTGCGCCAGTATATTACAAAAGCTTTTTACGAGATTGGTGTGAATAAGGAAGTGTGTGAGACTGTGTCTGAATGTTGTAGATCATTTACAGTACTGTATTAAAGTTGAAGAAGGACATTTTGAACATGTCAAACAGTGAATATCTATCTGTACAGTACAAATGTACTGGTGTGGTGTAATGTAACAAAAAAAAAAGCCAATGATGTTGGCTATGTAACGTTTAAGACTGTATACACAGCAGTAGAAAGTGTTAAGTGTACTTTTACCACAAAGTTCATAGAACAGAATAAAATATGTATGTATTCTCAAGTGTCAGTTTAATTTTGCCACACCTGTAAAACATAAACAGTAATAGATACAATAAGTTAGGTGTTTATTATGTTGACAGAGGAGGATTAAGTGTCAATAATGATACTAAGTGACCCTGAACTAAATATTGCAATTCTTTTGCGTGCCTAAAGAATAAAACAATCTGACATGGGTTGAATTATTATTTAGCTATATATATAAAAGTGAGATACAAACAGTAGTTTTTGTGTAAATGGTTTAATTAAGTTTCGAGAAATTTTGTTAGTCGATGAGATATTTTATTGTGAGCATAGATAAATTTTTTCGGGCTAGCTATGAGTAAAATATTTAATTTTTGTTATATTAGTTTTATATAATGGAGAGCACCCTCATAAGATTGGACAATATTATAATATTATATTAATATTATTACCGCGTCTTACTACCCGTTCGGGTTATGAGGACTTACGATAAGGTGTAATGGTAGGGTGATTGTGAGATGAAATGAAGGACCTACAGTTTAACGTGGAATCCGAACCACGGTGGAAGCCTGGCATTCCCCACATTCACAAGATGTCTTGTCAGAGGTGAAGGAAGGGTTTGGAAATCAGATAAATCTGTGCCGGGACCAAGGATTGAACCCCGGCCGGACAATATTATAATGTAGCAGGTCCACCATATTTGTGTGTCACATTGAAGAGGTTAATTGACATATAAACTGAATGGATAGTAAGGTGTGATGATAAAAAAGAAAAAAAAGTAGGTAATTTGTGTATTTTTACTTGGCAAATTACAGAAAATCATCCCTTTGGAACAACAATAATATCTATAAAATTGGAAACTATTTATATATATTTACGATAGTTAAATTAATATGATTAATATGAAGCTAAGTCAGGCCTAGTAAGGCGGTAGTGGAAAACAAATGTCTTGAATAAAAAACGGACCCAGGTCACAGGTTG
>CABFVZ010001319.1:101321-147185 GCA_902151445.1 Timema monikensis
AAAAAAAAAAAAAAGAAAAAAAAATCGTTTATTAATATGAAAATATTTGTTTAGACTTTAGAGGAAGTTAATATATAAATAAATGGAACAGTTATAAGCTCTATCAAATCATTTGTTGATGAGCAAACAGAAAATGCATAAATATTACTTAAGACAAACATTTTCAAAATAATCACATTAAAAATAGGTTTTGAAATTTAAAAAATACAATGAATATAGAACCATGTTTTTAAATGTATGTGTTTATGCAGTGTACACAAAAATGATGCTGATTGTTGGTGTTATTTTAGTGGTGAAATTTGCTTGTTATGAAAAGAGTGGTAATTTTACAAAAACATTATTTCAGAGGGTGAGTGTAGTTTTACTGACGAGTTAGGGCTAGACAATAAAACTAGCTATATAGTAAAACACCAACCAAATACTCAAATAATCAGCGTTGTTCTTGTATATCCCCTTGTATGTGCCTGTGAGTGAGTCTTAGTAAAAGAATAAGATCATCATCACCAACCGTTTCCACTCTGTGGCCAGGTAAGTTTAGTAAGATGTTTTTATATTTTTATAGCCTTACACAATTCTTCCCCCTTTAATCACTTCCAATATTCTCCTGTCACTTGCACACTTTCTGTTATATGCTCCTACTATGCCTTTATTGGTCTCCCTTGCTGTCTTTTCCTTCATACTTAAGTTAAATCATTCTCGTTGGTATTCTCTACTTTTACATTTTTATCAGGGCCGGTCCTAGGCAATTTGAGACCCAAGGATTTTTTAACAAGATTTGAGCAGTCCAATCACATAACAAATTAGATAATATGAATCAGACTAAAAAAAAGTGTTTTAAGGTAGCAATATCTAATTTGATCTTGAAAATAAAACTAACATGTTGAGCTTGAACTAATTATTTAAAAATACACTATTGATTTACATATTATTTTGGAATTAAATACATAAAATTAAATTTCCTAATTTAAAATTGAGTATAAATATTAGAGGTATACCAATTCAGTAAAACCAATTATCGATACTGATTACCGATTGTTTAAAATAATTGTTCATGCTACGATTATTTACACCTATTAATCCCAATTATCGATTATTTATTAATAACTATTAGGAAATATTCTTAAGAAAATGATAATAGTTAATGTAGCTAATACAAAAGGATTGTATGCAAACAAAAATATTGTATGCATACAAAAAAGTATTTTGCGCATAACCAACAAAAGTTGGAACTAGATTGTTAGTTTTATCAATGGTATGAACTTATAATTTTTTATCTGGTTATGTAATCTTTGCATAGCCCGTAACCCTGATGAAGTGTTAATATAAGTTTTTTTTTTTTTTTTTCAATTTTGTTCACTAAACTCCTACCTAGAAAATTTTTATCTAAATTTTACTTTAAAAAAATGATTGACATAATAATTGCCGATGCACTAATAATCGCCTAATGACAATTCATCGGTATCCGCATCTGTACACCCCCAATGAATATTGAAATTTAAACTTAAATTGATGAATAAAAATAAAATTTTAAATAATTTTATAGATATTTTGGAAAACCACAATTAAAGAGAATTTTAAATCTACAAGTGATTTGAACGTATGATTGTTTAAATATTTTTATTTAGAGTGTAGCTTGTATTTCAAAAGGGTAGATCGCCCTCTTAAGACGGCATTAACATAATGTAGGCTTGGATAGAGTGTAATTAGAGGATAATATTTCATTTTCAATATAATCAACACTATATTGTTCAAAAGAAAAATACTTGCTATTATGTAGCATCATGAATTGACAGTTACTGGTATAAAGCAAATAAAACATTCAACAAAGCCGAGTTGTTCTATCCTTGCATGCATCCGATATTTAGTCCTTTATATCCCCTATACAGTGGCGGTCCGAGGTAAATTTTGTGCCCGGGTGGGATTGTTTTTTGGCGTCCCCTAAGTAACCGGTAGATAATATAGGCCATTTTCCATAGGAGTGGTTATAGCTGACAGCTACTAAAATCTCCAATATCTACTCTCATGAATCCATTAAACAAACCAAATGATCTGCCAAACCAAATATTGATTTGTTATCACTTTTGGCAGTTGAAACATTGACAAAAATTATTTATTTTTAATTTTGTTTTTCTTTTGAACGTTCTTTAAATCTTCTGATAGCTGTCAGCTACCACATTTCCAATGGCGATTGTTCACTGGAAAAACATGAAAATAATTCCCAAGCCAACATTATTGTGTTGACAATTCTATCTTCTATTTTTTATTATAAGTTTAACAAGCACTTTGAAAATATATCCGCTTTACGTTAAATCATCGCAAAAACAAATTGTTTCAGGGTGCCATTTTTTTCAAGATGGCAAATGTAAAATAACCTTTTGAGAATGGCACTAAATTCAAATTTACTCCCCATAAAATTATACTAATATGTAAAATTTCATGTTAGTACCAAAAGTGAACGAGAGTAACTCCACTATTACGACTGGGTTATGTTAGTTAGGTTTGAGGATTATTTTCATATCTCGCCCAGGCTACGTTAGGCTAGCTATAGCTCTTTTGGCGACCCCTTGTGTCGGCGCCCCGGGCAGCCCCCCAGTTCGCACGGCCCTTAGGCCGCTCCTACCTCTATAGCTGTACTGATTTGGTATCAATGGATTGTACCAAAGTGATTATTTTTGTATCAGCAATGAATCACAGTCGATGATTATTATGCTGATTAATCTGTGATTTTTCTTAATATTCAAAATTTGTAGCACAATTAACACGAACAAATAAAGGTAAACATAAGTAATGTGCAAACCTGATTTTAATAGACGGTCATGTTTACAACATTACACTCAACAATAACTAAGAGAAAGACAGACGAGCGACGTAGCCTCAGGAGGGAAGAGGAAAAACGTGGTCTCAAAAGAGGAAAGACTAGTAATCTGGCCTAAGGAGGGGAGGAGAGACAAAGAACATGGCCTCAAGAGAGAAGAGACAAGCAATGGGGAAGTCAGTAGAAGAGGATAAACGAGCGATATGGCCTCAGGAAGGGAGGAGAGACAAAGGACATGGCCTTAGGAAGGAAGTGGCATCAAGAAGGGAGGGGTGATGAATGACAGCCTGTAGAAAAGCGGGGGAAAAAAATTTACAGACACTAATCGAATAGCTGGTGCTGTGTTAATTTAAGTTTACTGCTCTCATATTTTTTCTATCTTTTTATTTATTTATCTATCAAATCAATTTTTAAAAAAAGTTAGCTCTGGGGCCCTTAATCCTTGTGGGCCTCCCTGCAGACGCATCAATCGCAAATGCCAAGAACCGGCTCTGATTTTCATTAAATTATCATATCATCTCAGCATTGCTTCCTCTACAATATCATGTACTCCCTGTAACCACAATCTATCCTGGACACCTTCATTCCTAGTACTGAGTGAAACCAGTGAAATCGCGTATGTTAATGCAAATATACAGTATATTAGTACCTTTGTAATATGTAAGTATTATACATTTCTAATCCATTAGACAATAATTTAAATTTATTAATTAGGTAAAATATAAAGTATGCTTTAAACCACAAACATTATAAATATTTCTAATATAAATTATTCAAAGCCTTTAAACCATACCACAATGGCTGTCTTAAATTTAGAATACAATATATACTTTAAATTTTAGTCAGTACTTCATAATTTAAAGTTTTTAAAGCAAAAGAAAAATAATAGGACACTAAAGATTAAAATAATTTTTCCATTTGATCATATATGAAAATATTGTAAGTAGTAATATTATAGTTGGTATTGAAAGTTTTGAAATTCTCAAACTTTACCTGTATAACTAGACAAAAATAAAGTGACATGTGCTTATGGATGGCAATATTTAGATCATTAAAGACAATAATGTGCAAAATAGAATATAGTGGAGATAAATCTAATAATTTACTTTTTATTAAGCCTGATGCAGGCCAGATAAGAGAGTACAAGGCTGTACAGGAGGACAAAGCTCATATACTTTGTTTTTAAATCTACCTCTCTGTCCACCAATGTAGGGCAACAAATAAATACCCCAATCGTATTTGATCTCGCATAGCGAGTTTTTCTTAATCCCACTTGATGACAATATATAGCCAGTTTTAAAGATATTTTAGGACTATGATAGAAACCAAAGGCAAAAGTTTCCAAAATTGTATGTAAAAAAAAAGTGAAGAATCCTTTGAATTGCAAATTTAGATTCCTTAAAAAGCTACAAGTCTCATAAATTAAGGATGTTAAATTAAAAAATTAAAGATGACTCAAACATATTTATCCAAAATGGTTCAATAGCTTATTCTAATCTAATATAATATATTATTTTTCTATGTTTGATAACATATAAAGATTGCCAAAGTTGTATTACACTTGGTGAATGATTTGGCTCTGAATAAGAGAAATAAATAAAATTAGATTGTATTTTTATTGTTATAGATTTGTTAAACTTTGGGGGTTCAAAGGTAAAAATATAGAGACTTAAATGTCTTAGTAGGGTTGTTTGTAAATGGGTTAAGTTAAAATATGGCAACTAGTTACTTAATAATTAGGAAATAGAAATACATGTATGTAACTATTTGACATTTTTCCAGTGATAAGAAAAAATTTAAAATAGAAATGGTTTTTCTAGAAAGCCTATATCATATTGATATTATCTTACTTTATGTAATGGTGTTGTGAATAGATTTGGTTCATTTGACAAATGTTCAAGGTAAAGTTCTTTCCTGAGAGCTCCTTCAACTCCTGCAAGAAGCCAATAAAATATGTGAAAAGTTGGTTCCCCATCAGGACGATGAACAACTCTGCTCCGCTCCATGAGTAGCAGCTGAAAAGCATCATATGAGAAGATATGAGTTAAAAAGCATTTTAACTAATTTAAATATTTTTATATTAATTTATTTATAAATTAATTCTCATTCATGAATGTGTGCTATTTTTTATAGGTTCGGCATATTAAAGTGCAGGGAAAAGGGAATCGCATATACATTATAATATATATCTTTTTTTAAAAATGAACTTTTGAAAAAAAAATTGAGTTAACTACCTATTTGGCATCTGAGTACATTGCACTAACTAAAAAATTTGCCACTGACTAAAAGTGTATTCAATTAAGAGAAAAACCAAACTGAAACCAAAACTGATTATTTTTTTGTAGAGGCATTTTTATTGAATTCCCAAAACAGTAACTGTTAAGTAACTATTTTTGTTGAAATTACTTTTCAAAACCAAATGGACAGAACAATGAGCAAGTGTCTCTTAGTTTTATTATTAAGTATGTTATATTTTTTTGTATGTATTTAAATGTATTATCTTATAAAAACCATAACACATAAGTGTTTGTTTATTTGATATGCTAATAGTAAATATTAATAAATGGTATTTAAGAAACACTGCTTGATAAAAAATTAAATTGTATAAAATGACAAATACTACTAACAGCCCATATTGATGTATTACTAAGATTTAACAGAAGAGTTGGAAAAGGAATTGCAGGCCTTAGATATATAACACTTACTTGTATTGAAGCTGAAGCAATTTGGCCAGCCTGATCATAATTCAAGCTGAATATCTGCGTGAATCGGGTTGCATTGCTGTTCATTATTGTTCGAGCATTACCAAATGCTTCCAACACAATGCTGATAGAATTTATTTTTTCTATAGTAAGTACCTATAAAAGATAATTTATGTGTGTATAAGGTCAATATTATTACAAAGTTAAATATGTTTAAAATTGAATTTCCCCCTCAGTTTATATATATATTTAGAAATAAATGTATTTTATTAGCACCATATCTTAGTACTTGTTTGGGTTTGACACCTATGTATTGATTGCACTAATAAGGTAGGTATTAGGAAGGTTGAATTTTAGAGGAAGTGTACCCACATTTTTGTGGAGGAAAGGGGTAAAAGCAATTTAGGAAAACCCACTCTGGATTGAACCCCAATCCCCTCATCTTTAACAATCTAGTCTATTGCGAGAGTAGTGCCTTTGACCATGCAACCGCCAAAGCAGGTCAAAAATAGATGTAAATTTATGTTGTGTAGTCCTTTAAAAATTTTTTCTTGTTTTTAAAAGTAACAAGAACACAATTATTTGCTTGTGGAATTTTATTTTAATTTTATTTATTTGAGGTATTTAAAGTGTACTTTCTGAATCAACTGATTATATCAGCAGAGGAGAATTTCTATGAGAGAGCGTTAAAGAGTATATACATTTTGCCGGAAAAGGCATTTTCATATACTTTCCAGGTTTTTTTTACATGCAACAAATGACATGTGACCAACGGCTTTACTTCCCCTCTGGAGGAAGTTGTGCTATGGATGTTTATCACTCAAGAAAATTCTGTCAACCTAAGCATGGGTTTGAACCCATGAACATTGGTTTCTGAGGCGAACACTTTACCAGAAGACCGACGTCGACTTCTGCCAGCATAATATTTGCACATTTATATTTGAACTAAAAGTGTGATAAGAAACTGAGAAATAGTAATTGATGATTTATAATTTCAACATATTAAAATTTTTAGTCATATACATTAGTCGAACAGTTACAAAGTAATACAAACTAAAAGAAGGTGCATAGTAAGCAAACTTTAGAACTTGACTTTGGAAACACAAGCAAGTGAGTGTTAACGGTACTCTTACTTATAATAAGTTGTATCTGTACCTTATTAACTGAACCGACTGTCAACACTAAGTAATGCAATATGTGCTTGAAGTTGATGGTCTTTCCACTTCCGCTGCGTCCTAAAAGAAGGATAGAGTGGTCTCGCCGAGATGTCAGCATGCTCCTGTATGTGGACTGAGCAAGTGAATATATGTGTGGAGGCATATCCTCAGACTTGCAGCCACGGAACATGTGCATTACCTGAAATATTAAATAATCATGGCCTATTAAAAATATGATATTAAATGTTTTCATTAATGTATTCTGTTAGTGTAATTCGAGAGAGGAAGTAGCTATAGTAAATAATTTATTTTAACAAAGGATAAGTCAGATTAACTTTTTTCCAATTCTTATTTGGAATCAAAATCAGTATTTTAATTTCAAAACACAAATATCGAATCTGAGTTAAAATCTTAACCAACCATTGGAAAATATTAACATTTATTAATATATGATATAGTATGGATCTTGAATTATGTTTAAAAGCAATAACAAGCATCTTTCAGATAATACAGTTTATATTCCATGTTAATATGGAAAACTAGATCTGAATGGTGAGTGTCTTTTACTTTTTTAAAAGTATGGTCCTAGTTGTTAATAGAGCATCGATACTATGGACGTCAAAATCAGGATCATTGGCCATCCAAATCAAAAACAATTTATTTTATAAAATAACAACAATGATGTCAATACTCAAAATTCCAAAAGAGTGAGAAACGAACCTAATTTCTATGAGTCACCCTCGTATATCAGGGGTGACAGTCTATGCCGAATGGAATGCAGGAGGGGTGGGGTCATCAAAACACACACACACTGTGCCTAAGAGTCAGTTCTTGTTCAGTTTGTTTGCATAGTCGGAGTGGTTGTACATTCTGCTTTGTCATTGTTATTTTCCATATCTTTTTAATTAGCTTTGTCTTTAATATTTTCATTTACTTATAAATATTATTATTATTAGCACCGCGTCTTACTACCCGTTCGGGTTATACGCACTTACGCTAATGTGTAATGGTAGGGTGATTGTGAGATGAAATGAAGGACTTACAGTTTAACGTGGAATCCGAACCACGGTGGAGGCCTGGCATTCCCCACATTCACAAGATATCTTGTCAGAGGTGAAGGAAGGATTTGGAAATCAGATAAATCTGTGCCGGGACCGAGGATTGAACCCCGGCCGCCAGCACAGAAGTCTGACACCTTACCCCTAGACCACCAGGTCACCTACTACTTATAAATAAAAATATATTATTAATTACACTTGTATTAAAGTAATACACTTCATTTTAAGTGTTTTATTATGGTTAAAAAAGAAAATATATGAGAGCAAAACTTAAATTACTATTAAGTTCAAATTATAAATATAAATTGAAATATATCACTACACATTAACACAGAATTACTGACTTAGTATGTGAATTACACAAAATTATACTAAATTCAACATAAAGAAAGAAAAAAAATCTTTTACAGGGCTATGTAGTTGAAATAAAAGTAAGGGCCTTGTTAAGGTGACTCAAATGAGAGTAAGTTTGAATATCTAAGAGAAAAGGTTTAAAATAGTACAATAATTAGCAAAAAGAGTACAATTAAACGCCATTGTTAATTATTTATATCAAAAGGCATGAATGTATAACAATACATTATTCTTGAAAAGGTTTATGAAAAAAACTGTTGTTTGAATATTAAACTATATTACTTACTTTCTCCGAGTAGATCGCAAGAGGAGCCATAGGGTTAATAATGATCATGCTTCCTCCAGCATGGGTGTGAATGAGATTACTGGCATAGCGCTGTCTAAGAGAGTGCAAAATGCTAGACTCATTGACATAGCGCAGCTGAGACAAGTCTTCACTATGATCAAACTGGGGTGGATTGGCCTGTAACAAAATTACTAACATCATGTTTGCATTTTGATTTGGCAAAAGAAGTAAGAAACAATATAATTATGTTAATGATTATGAAATGAATTCAAAGTAACCATATATCTAACATGTGTTTAAAATAATTATATATTAGGGTCTTATTTGAGGGCTATACAACACACTCAATAGCATAAACAAAGTACTATAAAACAATAGGTGACCTGGCAGTCTAGGGGTAAGGTGTCAGACTTCTATGCTGGGGTCCGGGGTTCAATCCTCGGTCCCGGCAAAGATTTATCTGATTACCAAACCCTTCCTTCACCTCTGACAAGACATCATGTGAATGTGGGGAATGCCAGGCCTCCACCGTGGTTCGGATTCCACGTTAAACTGTAGGTCCTCCATTTCATCTCACAATCACCCTACCATTACACATTAGCGTAAGTGTGTATAACCCGAATGGGTAGTAAGACGCGGTTCTAATAATAATAATAATAATACAACAAATATACATCAAGAGGTTGTCTCATCTCAACAACAAACTATAACTCCACAACAAATCGCGGCACTGTCTAACATTGGACTGAAGCGAGGTCCAAGGTTCGTCTCCCGACGCTAGACCCGAGCCGCGCCCACAGAAAAAAAAAGAAGGGTGATATGCGCGGATTCAATGAGCTCAATCGGCCGCACTTGGCCAACTCGTAGAACTGCTTTTCCAAACGTGTCTGGTGACTTCGAGCATGTTATAGTAGGTTCCAGACGCATTGTTGCCCCCACCCCTGTCGTTCCCGCACTACCAGAGCATGTGGGATAGTTTTAGGGTATATAAGGATGGTGTGTCTGTGTTGTAGGCATATTTTACTTACTGGCTGCAAGGTAAGCGACAGAGGTTGATTTAAATGATACATTATTCAAAATTCACTTTTGGCTTAAAATGTTTTATTCTAAACAAAATTATTGTACTGGAATAGTAATACTTAAAACTTGTTAATTATTGGCACTATACGGACTTGGTAAATTTTGGGCTCTTAAAGCCATGATAATATTTAGTATATTTGGGCGGTTATTTAAAAACGTTTGTTAACCTTTTATTACGATCCCTATGGGGGAACTTTGGATTCTGTGTCTTAATATGAAACTTTTCTTTTCTGCATAACGGATTAGTTTTTCTACCCTTTGGGTACCGCCAATTGGGACGGTCATTTAAACCTGATAGCGTCGTTTGCCAGCTCTTCTTAATTTAATATTTTAGGGAATTACTTTCATCTTGTTATTTATTAAGAGACTTTTTATCATAGTTGAAAATGTTTAAAGTTTATGAGTTGTTAGTCAAAGAAGAGGCCGCAAGTCGGCGAGGCTATACTACAGTTTTGAACTTATTTAATAATATTTTTCTTTTGCAAGACATTAGGCGGTGTAGTTTTCAATATTATGACCTTTGTGAATACATTCTAATATGTCTAATAATCAGTCGGGAGAAAATTTATTATATAAGACTCTAATATTATTTTTGTCTTTTGGGGATTGTCAGTTAGGGTAACTTAACTTTTACATGTATTTTCTGGATCCCATTCCTGATTGACCATTTTTACCTGGATCTTTCATTTGGTGATTAATTTGTTACTATGGCATGAGTAATTGAAATTAATTTGACAGTCAATTTAATATAGGTTATTTAGTGCGTTTTGAGCTGCCATTTAGGGGTGAGAGTGTTGTATTAAGTCAGAAATTACTTTTGACCCTTCGCTTCACAGTGCATGTGCCTTTTGGGCCAATTATATGATTGTTTGCCTCATATATATTTTTTGACGCCTAACGCTTTATGTTGTCTCACTCTCTCATTGAGTTGTATGTAATTTATCATCTGAATAAAATAACTCTCTTGTTGACATCCACTAATGTTATTTCAGAGTGGTTATAAAGGGAGGTTACACCATATTTGATTCTCCTCTCTAGGCTGTCATTTTTCACTTAATACCAATTGAATTTGATTTCAACTTCAGGACTGATCCTGAGAGTAGTCATTATGTGTCAGTTTGTGATACATTTGATTATACATTAGAAGATAGTCACTTATTTACTCTAGTTCACCTGAAAGCTGTTATGGGACTGACTGCTGTTGCACATGCAAAAAAAACATACGCGCTGAAAGCGAACATCTAATAGTGTCCATACTTTAGACAAGATTATAGAGTATATGAATATTGGTGTTTTGGAGATGTGATCTAAGAAAAGGGTGCTCATCCTTGAGATTCAGCTTGAAACATTTCATGTGATACCAAGAGGACATAAACAACTTTTTTTTGGCACATTCACAGGAAGCTAAAGAAAGTGTTTAAGGAAGACATAGTTTAAAAACCAATATTGCAAATAAGGTGTCAGATGTTCAGTGAAAAGTGAACGAGTGTGTATTATGAACATCAAACCGGTCATCCAACTACTTCCGGTGTTGATGCAAATGAGGAGGGAGTAAACCAATTGGCTAAAAAAAAGTCAAGGGTTAGAATGGAAAGTGTTGCCAAAATAATGGGAATATCAATTGTTTCTGCTAACATATTTTTTTATAATGTTCTGGCCTACCATAAATTGATGATGCGAAGAGGGCTATTAAATGCATTCAATAGCATCAAAGAAGCACATTTAAGGGAGTGCCAAGAAAATATAAACAGCTGTGTTATTGTAATGTGATAGGTGAGGGGTGCATTATTACAAACCATACTTGGCCATGTCCCTCAAGTAAGTATATAACATATCCAGTAAAAAAAGGCTTAAGAGACCCAGTTCATAGTAAAAACTGTCCCAAAAATTCCTTGTGAAATTCCTGGAAGGAGCAACTGTCAACATCACTCATTATTAATACATTGGGTTGAGTTAGTTAAATCTGCTATTCAATGCAAGTGTCATGCATGGCTGCCTCAGCCTATATGACATTATGCCCAATGACTTCTCCCACTGACACATTGTTGCGTTGTGAATGCCACAAGGATTGAATCGAACCATTTTGACCATGGGCTGGTGTATTCTTCATGACCTCTTGCAGCCGGCCGGCTTTGGAAGACGGGGCTGCATAATTGACCGCACTCATGAATAAGTCATGTTAAGAGAGGTTCACCTGGTCTCTACCAGTGACTCCACCATCAAAAAAGGTTGTCTCTGATTGGTCTACTAGAAACCACCTATCCGATAATTCCTGGATGTTGTGTGGATACGGAAGCAAGTTCTTAGAACAGAAAAAACTATATAAGCTCTGAGAACTTATGCATCTCTGTGATTTCATTGGTTTAAGGCTATGGTCACACTTTATGGATATACGCAGGCCTCATCTGAGCAACAAATTGATCACTCGCTTACCGCCTTTGATTGACAACGTAATACTTCCTGGATTCTGCATAAAAGATATACTTCTCGATCACGATGTCATAATTTTCTAACTCGGACTCTTCAAGCCACTTTTTCTAGATACTTATCTCAGTCTTTTTCATCTTCACCCCCTTTTTTTTAACTCAGTACTTCCAGCTTAATAAATTGAGGTTGGCCCTCAAAAAGGGCTGTTTGTCCTTTTTATGTGTTAAAATCATTTGCTTGACACTTCTCCCCTAAAGAGAAGTTTGCACTTCTTGCCAACCTTAAATCATTGTGTGCTTAAATGGGACTTTATTCTGTTTTCCATTGTTAAAGTTAGATAAATTGAGGTTGGCCTGTAAATGGGCCTTTTGTCACCTTTATGATTTAAATCTTTTGCTTGGGGCTCTCCCCTAAAGAGGTTGGCACTTGTTGCCCAACCTTAAATCATTGTGTTCTTAAACGGGACGTCATCCTGTTCCCCTTTGTTGAAGTTTTATAAGTGGAGCTTGGCCCTCAAAAGGGCCCATTCTGACCATCTTGTTTGAAGCAAACATTCTCTACATGTATGCATCCATTTAATCAGGATCTTATTTCCCGGGTCCACTACATATATTAGCATTTCTGACTTTTAGTATTTCAGTGCTCTTTGTCCTTAACATTATATATTTCATTGTTTTAGGTCTTAGGTTGTCACCATCATGTGCATGTGTATGCCCACCTGAATATAACATACTTTCGTTATATAAACCACCACTGAGTTTAATGCTTTGTTTACCAACAAATGGGTTTATGCTTATTTTGGTCTGAGCTCATTTATTTGCACCAATTTTTGCTTGGTAGTAAACAACACTAGCGCTGCCAGGTAGCAATACTACCAGATTAATACAAACCAAGATTATAAAATATTGTTGGGAATGCCTTGACAATCTCCCCCGTATCCCCAAACTATCCTATAGTGACTTATTTGTTCCCAGAATAAGGAGCTTAAGGATCAGCATTTAAAAAACAATAGAAAGGTTGAAGAATCTCTGTGTTCTATTTTTTTTTTCCATGGACAGGAAACCACTTTTTCGCCAATAAATTTTAAAAAATGGATGATAGAGTAGAATAAATGTCTGAATGCACATAATGTATGTCCATAATTAATATCCAAGTAGAGGAAATAAATTGCTGTCTTCTTCAAGAACAAAGAAACCTATCATAAATTACATTGTTATTTTATTTGGGTAATCTTTATTTGCAATTAGATTATGATTAAATTTCAATTTGTGTTAATCTAATGTGTGAAATTTAATATATCCATATTTATGAGTAGATCCTATAATTACTGTAAAACTAGAAGTGATAATTTTCTGTTTACTTTTTTTTTTACAGACATTTCATTTTCTTGTATTGACATTGCCTCTTGTTTAATAAATATACTTAGGTGACCAAAAAACATTTTTTTCGTGTTGAAAATCAAGTATACACATGAGGAGAAATATATTATCCATAGGTTTTAAACTTGGCTTATTCATAGGAAACGACGTATTGAGAATGAATATCGATCCTTCATACTACTTCCAAAATCAAAATTCCACATTTTCGTGTTTTTTAAATCAATATTTATAAGTTTTACTATAACTTTGTTTATAAATACTAGAAATATTCTAATAAGTTTTGTATCTATTTTCTATGGGTTTTATAAGTCAATCAGATATATACAGTGGCTAGTTATCAATATGCTTAAACATAAGTGACCTTGAATGTTGTACAAAAGATAAATTATCTTAGTAATAGTATGGACATTGTCTATAAGTATAAGTTAATTTCAAAACTGGCCCTATATATAGGAATTAAACGATTTCAAAACAAATTTCCAAATGTTTCGATTGATGACAAAATGGCCTGTTTAGCTTGACCTAATTAAGTTCTTGAAATTTCTCTGGTGACCTACCCTTTCAACATCATCATCATCCACATATAAAGTGTCTCCAGTGGCCTCTAGCTGAAGGTGAATCTTAACTGTGTCCGGGTCAGCTGTAGTGTTTGATTCCCCAGGAATCTTGCGAGCAGCAGTAAAGCCAGCACGATGAACCAGCCACAATCGCTCAGATTCCTGCCAAGCTTGCTCACTGGCTAGTTGCTGCTCTGACTTGGCCTGTAACATAGCATATTATTTTACTATTATCACTATAGTACAAGGTTTTCTCAAACATTAATGTATAGCTATATTTACAAATGTGAAGACTAAAGAGATAAAAATCTGTATTAATAATTAACTTAGGTAAGCTCAAAAAACAACCAAGAAAACACTAAGTGTAGATTTTTAATCTTATAAAAAAATTACCAATCATAGTTAGCAACATATAACATAACCAATGTATCCCCCCCATATCCACACTCAAGATTTATACCAAGTTTGATATAAATACTTTTGTTTTATATAAATGCCAAACTATAGAGGTGTTGTTAAGATAGGCTAGTTAAAGATCAGCTAGCGGTTGGTTAAGGTTAGGTCGATTTTCATCAAGATCTTCATAAGTTAGTTATGGATTACTGTGAAAAGACTTTTCATGGGTCATATTTCTATTTTTTTATTTAAGTTTAATATTGGGGAGCCTAGTAGAAACATGTACACTTTGTTTATCCTGAAAAGTATCAATATTATCTTGATAGACTACACTATAGCCTTATCTTATTGTTAAACTGTAGTGGAACTATGCAAGGTAAGATTGCTATTATCAGAGTAAGAGAATGGTAATTGTTTTTAAGTGTAGCTTAGTACTTTTTCATATCTTTTAAGTGGCAAAAATAGCAATTATTTTATCAAATTTTGGGTCAGCTTGGAATATGCACTATGCATTGCAAATATGATACATGTTTATAACAATAATATACTGATAGAGGACTGTGAGTATGACAAGTTTGAATAAAATTGGTTTGAATAATGTATTTAAAATGATAGTACAAAACAATCAACTAAACTTTATCATATTGTATAATTAGGCTTAATTTTTTTTTCAAAAAACGGGTTTTAGTAAAGATCCTTAAGTAAGTTTACTTCATAAAACATACAAATCATCTTGTTAATCACAATAAAACACTCTTTGTATATAAATTTTCAATCAATAATATTTTTAGCACCGCGTCTTACTACCATTTCAGGTTACACGCTCATGTAAAATTACACTAATGCTTTAAGGGATGAGGAAGATTATTTTATTTAAAGAGTGGGTAGCTACATTTGTGTGGAGGTATAGTGGAAAACTATTTTGGAAAAAACACCCCCAGTACACCCGAACGAGTTTCAAACTATCATCCAGTCATCAACAGTTTAGTCTACTATGAGAGTTCCAAATTTTCAAAAATATGTTATTTGCAAATTACCCTATATTTTTTATATTTTGTAAAAATAAAAAGTATTTTTATTTATCATGAAAAACTAATCCACGAGACCCATCTTGAACTTATAAGGCCGATTTAAAAAAATATATATTCTATATTTTTACCCAAGTAAATTACACTTAAATTAATTTATTTAAGAAAAATAATGATATATTATTACTGATAATGTAAAATAATTCCCTGATACCAATATAAACAAGATCTTAATATCCATTTTAAATTACAAAAAACACTCAACTAGAGATATTTTTTTTAGAACTAAGTATATGTATGTATATGTATATATATAGTGTAAAATACATGACAGATACCCATTTTGAGCCAACTCCTAAAGCAATTTTTTTAATATCTAAGTTTTAAAAAAAATGTGTCAGTAAACTGCCCTTAAAATAGCTTTACCCCCCAAAAATAAATATACAGTTTTATTTGGAATGTCCAACATCCCAAGGCCGTTTGTAACCAAATCATTAGAGACATTCTTAATAATATTCCCAGGTATATGAAAAATTGCCCAATTTAAACTACCCATTAAAGAGTTTTTACTATAAACATATGTAAACAGTGTTAAGTGTTCATGTCACACAATCCCCAGAGTTACAGTTTGAAAAAAATCATTAAGGCTATTCACAAAATTTTTCAAATTTTCTAAAAATTTTCACCAGTAATCTATCATTCAATGATATTTTCCCCCAAAAACCAATGATAATGATGTCATTGTCATTTTAAATAGATCCTAGATACTAATTTTAAACAAAATAATTAGATCCATTCTCCAAAAATATGGAAATCAAAAAAATCACTTATTGGTCCCATTAATTTTAGGACTAGGGTCAGAATTAGTCCTGGGGTATAAGCCCTATACAATCTAAGTGTTAAGTTTAAACAAAATCCATCTAACACTTAGGGATCCATGGCCAGGGACAGACATACTGAAAGACTGACAGGGGGTCGAAAACATAATTGTAAAATCCGCTTTTTTGGGTTCAGGTTTACATAAACCTTTATATTCATCATTATCTCGCGATCAATTTTTTTTTTCATGATTACAAGATGTTTTCTTGATATTACAAAGAAATGTAGGCCTAGCTCTAAAATATTAGCTTCCAATGTACACCCTTAAATGGCCTCTTCATAGGCCAAATGGTAGTAGGCAGGGGTCAACAACTTGTCAATCGTATGGCTATTTTGGGTCGACCGCGTAAGAAAACTTTATCCTAGTTATAAGTTGATCCTTGCGTCTTCTAAACCTTCAAATATATAAAATTCTTTAACATAATATTTTTAAGGGACCAAAATAACCTTTATTGATCATAATTTGCAAAAGTTAGAGTATTCCTGTTTTGATGGTGATATTTCTAATAAGCAAACAAAGAGTGAGAGAAATTTCCATAATAGATGGCCAGTACAAGTTTTGACACTGGCATTGAAACAGATTCAAAATGTTTTTAAATCTTGGTTTTGTTTTATAATATTGGTGCTTCGAACCTACAATAGGTACTCTTTGGCTTTTAGTGGAGTGGTTTGCTGCTACTGTAGCTTCGTTCAAATTTTTTTATGTTCTAGCTAAGAAGAAAAAATCTTTCACCAATGGCAAGTTTGTGAAGGAGGCCTGTAAAGCTGCTGTAAAACTATTTGCTGTCAAATTTAAAATAAATAAGTAGTATTAACCGCTATTTATTCTGTTCAACTATCAACGTGCACTGTGACAAGCCTATGTGAGCACATGGCAATATATTTAATCAAACAACCTAAATCAGATGTTGAGTCCTTTAATTTACTAAGAGTTTACAGAGAAATGAATGAAATTATCCTACGAGTCTCAATTATAGTTCAAGTAAAAAGGAATTTATGAAAATCACAATAATAACCAAAACAACTACACGAAAAGATATTTATGAAAATCCAATAATTAAATGCTCGAGTAAAATTTTTTAATCCAAAAGTTAGCCACCATAATCATAGATGGTGCTCGTCAATTGACAGGCTCTCTTTCATTATGTCAACAATACTAATACTAATTTCTGTCATTTCTGCATTCTCACCATCAAGCTCTTTGTGGAAAATTCTTAATCCTGTATAATATCATTAAGGTGGTTTTAAGAAATTGTTAAGAGCACCAGGGAATTATAAAATGGAAATGAGAGTTTACTGAAGAACTAAACTGTCAGTATGGAGAGGTACTTCTTCACATTTATGTTTATCAGCTATGTTTGTCGACTGGGCAGAGTCATTCAGTGATTTTAAGAACTGCTTCCCCAAATAAAATATTTTATTACAGAAGTGAATATAATCTACTACCCAGAACTATAAGCTCTGGGATTACTAATATATTTTGCATTCCTTATTAACACCATGAATGAAATAATTATTTGGGAACTTTAAGGTAAAGAGAAAGAAATCATTAACAGTATATTTGTGGTTCAATAATTTTCTGGAAGATTGACATTTTTGGGATCAAATTTTTATAATACTATTTATAAACACTTTACTTCCTTCAAAAGCATGGGTAATGATTTTATTAGAAAAACCTTGACCCAAAAAACAACTCAAAATCATCAAGCATTTGAAAGCAGAGTTTTTTCAATGATTTTTTTAAGTCTGGCAAACTATAATAAGCTGCAAGATGTATTTAAAATTATTTTTTTCCTTGTGATGAGGAAGATTAGTCTCAGAAAAAAAAAATTATCAGAATTTTAAATGATACTGTTCTGTAAACACTCTGCCTTTGACAACTAGCAAGCATTTGGAAGTATACATGTTTCTTATGTTTCATAATAATTGTTTAGTTAATATAAAATTTTATAATATTTATTACAAAACTAGGGAGTTTGAATGAACATTTAAATTTTATTTATTCTATAATACTTCATAGACATGAGCGCACATAAGTATTTGAGGAAAGGTTGAATTGGAATAAATATAAGATGTATAGAAAAAAAATCCAAAGTAGAGTAGAGAAACACTGGCTCATCACGGAACCTTGGATAAGTTTGTTAGTCGACCAAGGCTGACTCCTGGTCAAAGGCGTCGTCACTCTCGTGTTAGATTGGCCAGCTGAAGACTAGGATAGTGAGGTTTGAAAATCGGTCAAGCCTACTGAGGGTGTTTTTTCCTAAATAGTTCCCCCCCCTCCTTCCACACAAATTCGGGCAGATAGCCTTTAAAATGATTCCTTCCTCATTCCTACCCCATTAGAGCAGAATATAAGATATAAGGGTCTGGCTACTCTTTAGTTCCAGTAATCAGACCGTGAAGCCAAATGGCGCTAGTATCGTTGCAGAATAGCACGTGCACAATTTAAATTTTTAAGAGAAGTTTGAAACTCCAAGTTTTCATTTTATTGCTAAACAGTAGTTATTTTATCCTGAATGTGATAACTAGTGAATAAAAATAATAGCTCACAACAAATTACAATTAATCATTTGGTCAGTGATGTAATATAATTTAAATGTATTTGTTTTTACTGTATTATAAAGCACATGCTAATTATTTATTAGGGAGAATTTGATAATTTAACATGTTTATAAATTATTTAAAAAAAAGTATTCATGCATGAGAGCACTAAGGAATCTATAGGTCTTACCATCGAGCTAATGACATCTGAGAGGGATTTTTGATTCAATCCTGATGAGTAACATTTAGGGTAATTTGTCTGAATACAAAAATTATAGTATTTCCTTCGATAAAGGCATAAGGCTGAATACAAGAATAAAATAAGGAAACGTGAAGAGTTAATGATAAGTGAGATTTTTGGGTGGATTTTAGGAGTATTATTTACAATCGAAAGTGTGAGGGGCGTTAATTAGCAATCTTTGAGGGTACGTTCTTGCAGAATGTTCAAATCAATGCCACTCACCCTTTACTTATTTTGTTCTTGCATACCGACTTAAAAGTTTCAATATTGTTTTATCATTTCAACTATTTACTATATAAATAAATGGTACGGAACTCCACATGGACTTTCTCGCTCTATTGTTTGAAAATGGGATATTTACTCAAAACTTGTGATATATGTGAAACGAAATAATATACACTAACAAACCCAAGCATAAATTGCACTATATTTATTTAAAACATTTTTTGAGTCCCGGTTTTAAATTTTATAATTTTATTTTTAAGGAATTAATGTCCTCATTTGTATGTTTGGACCGATAAAAAGATTAATATTGGGTCCACAAGGGTCAACACTTCGTATTAAAATTTTGACTTCTGGTTAAAGGTTTTGACATTTTATTAGGTGCTGCACATCTTCATGCCATCACATTGCTATTAAATTTCTTATTTTCAAATTTTGGCCAATAAAAAATGTAAATATTGACTATTGAGTCTAAAATGGAGATATATCATTGTTGTACAAACATTTCTCCTAGGAGGTTTAAGGAAAAATAACAAACTTTTTGAGCGACTTACTCATATTTAATTACTCTATGGCATTGGAGAACTATTGCGTTAAAACTTTAGTAGTAACTCTTTACAACTAACGCTCACAAAATTGTATTAATATATTTGCTAATATCTCAGAAACTGTTGGTTTTATAAAAATATATTTCATATAAAAGTTTTTAATTTTTAATAGTACTACAATTTTGCAATGATAAGATTATTTAATATCTCAAATAGTTGCAGAGAAAAGGACATTTCCACTTCTGTAAAGTACTCTAAAAGTCATTTTCATGGGAAATTGAAATATCCAGTTTATTTATAATCTTATTATTATTATTATTAGCACCGCGTCTTACTACCCGTTCGGGTTATACGCACTTACGCTAATGTGTAATGGTAGGGTGATTAGTGAGATGAAATGAAGGACCTACAGTTTAACGTGGAATCCGAACCACGGTGGAGGCCTATTTATAATCTTAATCAATGCTTGTATTTGAATATTAATAAAAATCGATTTTTTTCTATTTTCGCCCTTCATTAAACTACTCTTAATTTAAAGTTTAAAAAGCCACACAAACAGACAGCATTGCAAAGACCACTTTTTAGGGTTCGGGGGGTCATGAGACATCGACATCCATCAATATTTCAGGTTAGATTTGTTTTAAGGTCGCAATACTTTACCTTTTGTGTTCAAAAAGTTAAAAATATAAATATTTGCGTATAGCTTGAAAGTTATTGGTTTTATAAAATTATGCTTCGAATAAAATATTTGTATTATAAATAGGTCTACATATTTGTAATGATAAGTAATTTCATATCTCAAATAGTTTCGGAGATATAAAAAATGATAATTTACACATCAGACCGGACACCTTAAAGTCATTTTGCCACAATATTGAAGGCATCCAATTTTTTGGAATCTTATAAATGTTTAGAAATGAAATGTAATCAAAATCGTTAAAGCCAGTTTTGAGAAAATTTACTTTTTCTCTTTTTACCCTTCAGTAAACTACCTTTAATTTTAGGGTTAGATATCCAATCCCAAAACCCCTCGGAGCAACCCTATGAAAACCCTAGACAAAGTTTTAGTCTGATCGGTAAAATAGTTTAGGCTCTAGTTGGAGGTACAGACAGACAAGACGGAAATTCAAAAACCACTTTTTTGAATTCGGGGGGTCATGAAACATCTAGATTCATCAACATCTTGAATTCAATTTTTTTGACAATCTCAATACTTTTTCTATCTGTAAGATAGCGAGAAAGTATAAAGTCGATATTTATAATTTTAGTTTTTATCAATTCTCCATATCTTTGTGAGTGTATTTATAAAATGAATTATCAATATTTTAATATTTACCAAAAAGAAAATGACGTGTATGGGTATGGTTTTTTAGCATCGTCCCCTTCTTACCTAACCTCTCTAACCTTTCATGTGCAAATGAATTAAAATTTTGAACAATAGTGGTCAAATATAAACTGGTCATTTAGGCCATTTGTCTGGATTTTGATTTTAGTGAGATGTTTGAATATTAAAAAATAAAATTAGATTAAATAGGCCTAAATATGATTATATTATCATTTGATTTATTGTTTCCATTAAAGTATAAATGCTAATAGAAATTTCTTAATGGTTTGCTGTTTTGAGAAAATAAAGTGTTTTATTTGTATCGGTTCTATAGCACCAATCCCAATTTAAAAATACACGTTTTCATTTTTAGTATAAATAATGTCTAAAGTTATGGCGTTGGAAAAATCACTGGTACAATCAATATACAAGTAGCCAACAATATAGGAGGGGTGGTAACTGATATATAGCAGAAGTTTTTTTTATTGCAAACATTGGTCAACCTATGCGGAAATAATTTAAGAGAAAAACTAGTCTTAATTTATAAAAATCAATTGCACACTAAGCTTTTGCAAAAATTTTCCATCGATATCTGTTACGTCTTTCACAAAATCTATCATTAGATTTTATTCTAAATTCTCTTGACCAGAAATCTTTCTTATAGGCTATTATCCCCCCCCCCTCCCCCCCAAACACACACACAAATCACACCACTCAAAATGTTAGGGTGTAATAAACATTGACACGTCAGTTGTAAAACAATCTGTAAGCTTATTTTAATTTTTATATGTAAAGCCATTGTGCAGAGATAAAATCTTATAAATCTGAACAGCTGTTGTTATAAAATGTCACACTGATCTGCAACGATCACAACATTTTCTTAAATAGCGGCAAATCATTCAAATAAAAGGCTTCAAAGTCTGATCAACCTTTACATAGGGTTTTGAGTAGCGTGTCATAAGGGTGCATTAGAGTAGCTATCATATTCGCTTATTACCAGAACAGATCGTAAGATGCGATGATAAAAAAAAAGTTATAATTATTTTTAATGTTTGTGTCAAGTATTTTTGTACCATTTTATTATTATTATTATTCGTCATGTGGGGAGAGGGGGGATATGGTTTATTTGTTTTATATATAATACAAATGTGAAGCCAATTTTAAGTCCCTAAGGCGCATGAAACCCTTGCACAAGCCCTACCAAAGGAAATATATAGCATATGTTTAGTTTGGTCTCGCAATCTCTTGAATTGTAATACTTTTCAAAACTTATGCCATAATCAAACTCAATATTAAATTTTGTATTTCCAATTCAAACTTTTATATATTTTTTTTAATTTTGTGCAATAAACATTGCAATTAAAAATTTGTGAATATTTTGGAAATCCTTACAGGGCATCCAGCCAAATCATATTTTAAAATTCCCTGACTTTTACGGGTTTTCCAGAGCCAATCTCAAATGTTTCTAGTAATTATAATATTACCAAAATTATTTTATTAAGATCTAAACTTGACGTAAAAATATTTTTAGATATACATTTTTAAGGAGTTAAAGGATTTGAGCCTAAAGCAATGAGCTAATGGATAGTGAACTCTAAGTTAGATTTCTGTAAGATCATGTTGAGACATTAAAAGATCAGGTTACACAAGTACAGTGTAAAATTTTTGCAAAATTCCTTTTTTTTTTAGTTTCTTCTTCCTATAACATAATCGAATTCTCGGGCATACAAATAATCGTGACTGAACTTGGGCTAAAGAGCTGTGGTAGAGGGGTGGAAATACAACAGTAAAATCGCATGTTGACCTTGATAATTGATATTCGTTTGTATGCTTAACTGGATCAAATGTGTATTAAAGAAATTCATGGTGTGTTAACTGAAAGAAAAATGCTAGTGTAAATAGAAGTTGCATATTTTTTCAATGAACATATGGAAATTCCATGACTTTTCCTTGTCCAAGCAAATTCCCTGACTTTTCCCTGTTGTCTAGGTCACAGTACACTCAGCCTTGGTACTAGTTAGTGTGTGTCACAAGAATTAAATTATTTGACCAGGCTTTATAGTGATTAAGGTACTACATGTATAGATAATGAGTGAATTTCAATTTAATCAAATTCCCTAATAACGTTGAGATTAGTTCAAGCTGTGGGTACAATATGAGTATATAATTATGGTACCTTAAGGAATGAAGCTATGAAGATGACAAATATGTTTAAATCAGATGTATTCAATTTAGTGTTTCTTGAAACACCTCATTATATTATAATGCATGTGTATCACAAACTGATATATAATGATTGTTCATAGGATCAGTCCTGATAGCTGAATCAAATTCAATTAAGTGGAAAATGATAACCGTTCCTGATCCGATTTCCATGTCAAGATTGTCATTTTTTCTTAAATAAACCTTTTTTTATATTGTAAATATATTTTAAATAAATTATATACACATGGTTATATTTCCCAACTCTGGCCAAAATTCTTCAATTAAGATTCAGGCATCATTGGCCTCAAAATGAAGAACTAAACAATTCAAACAAAGCCCTGGGTGTCTCCCTAGGCACCTTTCTTTATTCCAAGTTTGGATGAAATACATTAAATATTTTAAATAAAATATATTATTGAAATCAAATTATAAATTATTATTATTATTATTAGCACCGCGTCTTACTACCCGTTCGGGTTATACGCACTTACGCTAATGTGTAATGGTAGGGTGATTGTGAGATGAAATGAAGGACCTACAGTTTAACGTGGAATCCGAACCACGGTGGAGACCTGGCATTCCTCACATTCACAATATGTCTTGTCAGAGGTGAAGGAAGGGTTTGGTAATCAAATAAATCTTTGCCGGGACTGAGGATTGAACCCCGGCCGCCAGCATAGAAGTCTGACACCTTACCCCTAGACCACCAGGTCACCTCAAATTATAAAAAAGTAGTAAATTATAAAACAAAATTTAAAATGAAATATAACTTTAAGAATGTGTGCACATGTAAGGTTAGATATTGAAAAATTGTATGTATTGTATTTAGTTAATACTTGGTCCTTTATTAGTATTTATCTAATTGTAATATGCTCATTTCATTCAGGTGATTCTTATTACCTGGGTTATGAATGCACAACTATTATTTTTAACTATTTATTATGTTTGGCGTCTAAAGAAAAAATATGTGCCAAACTAAAAACATGTCAATATAAAATGGGATACTAAATATACATGTGTTAAAGTAACACTTTTTGGAAAAAATATTTTAACTACTTTTAATTAAATTTATCAGACGCACTGCTCTACCTTTAAATATAATATTGAAACATAATTATTTTATATAATTTATAATTTAAAACTATGATTTATTATGTTTGATTATAGAAATCAATATAAGGAGATTTAATAATTTTATTTAAATGAATGTAAATTAATGATACACTAATAATATAATTTCCCATAAATAATGTTTAGTGTAAGAAGTAAGCCATTATTTTGGAAACACTTTAAATGGATAGTGTTTTTCTTAAATTCCTAAGAAAATTAGAATACCAGATTGGGGTGGGGATGGGGTAGGAGGGTCCAAAATGTTCCAAAATTATGTTTACAAATGAATTCCTCTACTAAATCATAGTTCATGTATAAACAATTCCATATTAGCTTACAAAAAATCAAATTCAACACACACCAAAAAATCCTTACAAAACTTAACCAAAATGTAACCGGAGTTTAACCAGTGTTAAATATCCTAAGACCCGCCTCGGTGGTTGCATGGTCTAGCACGGTGTTTCCCAAACTTTTTTAATCACGACTGTATACAATATACATAATATTTTCCTAGCCAGGTGACCCAAAGGAATCTTAAATAGTATAATTTATATTTCCTATTATTTTCATAACAGTGTTTATTAAATTAATTTAAATAACAAAAACAGTATTATTTAAAACAACATTAGATCAATCTTAAAAAACATGTAAAGCACAATTTTTTATGATAATGTAACTTTCTTACAATGTTCAGTAAGTGAACAAAAAGATTAATTCAGTGACTACCATAATGTTGTTTCAGTCTTGTGGAGATTTTCCTTGGAGTTTTTATTTTGTATCAGTAGATGTTATCAACTAAAGTGAATCAATTTCAGTAACTATTTGATTTTAAAATGGAAAATTACACAATATGTTCTCATGAAAACAATGGTAAGTGACAAAACTATAGTTTTCCAGTGGCAACCAAAATTCTACTCCATTTTGTAGGTGAGTTCTTCAAGCTTAAGTGTTATGTTGGTGGGCAGAGTACGATGCAATTCATTATGAGGATCTTGATTGTTACAATACCTGAAAATACTTATTCACAGAGATAAGCTATATTGTCAGAAGAGATGAAAGAGCCATTTTAGATTTCTTAGTCAGAATGAGCTAGTCCTTGAACTGGGTCCAAAACTATGATTACAGGCCGGTTTCAATTTAGATTTCAACACTGTTGCTAGTGTCAGTATTGCAGTAATTATTCATAGTGTCTCAGTTTGATGAAGTGTTTGTAACTGTAATATTTCATAAAGTTTGAATTGAAATCTTCCCACAACCCTCTGGAACATCCTTGCGACACTCATTTGAGTCACGACCCTGGGTTTGAGAACCACTGATCTAACACATCCCTCTCCTGTTAGACTGGATTGTCAGTGACGGGGAGATTGGGGTTTGAATCCTGGTTGGGTGTAATGGGAGGGGTTTTTCCTAAATGGTTTCTCGCACTCCCTTCGCGAAAATTTGGATACAATTACTTTTAAATGCTATATTCCTCAGCCATATTCCATTAGCATTATCAATGTATATGTATAGCCCTAAGGAGTACTAGACTAAGCCCATTGAACTACCTATAAGAAATGTTGCCAAACGTTAATTCTTGTCTAATTCTACTAGATTTTTTCGCATCCAACAAAATTTATTGCAACATATGACCACTATTCCAACCTTAACTGACTAAACCTACTGTACCTTATTATAGATTATGTGGTTATGTGGTTAAATGAATTATGAAATGAACAGGAAACACACTAGTAGTCACCAAAAATGTAATTATCTATATTAAAAACAATCGGGTCATTTCAGTGTCTGGTGTGAACAGTTAAGAGTTTAAATCTGTGGTGTCAAACATCAACTGGGTGCAATGGAAGAAACATTTTTAATGTAATTTGTTTTTCTTTCTACAGTTTATGCTAGTGCTGTGGGTCTTAATTCTCATTAAGATAACCTTCATTAATTTAAGGACAAAGGATGGATGAGGTTAATTTTAGGAAATGATCTAGTATTTGCTTGGAGATAGAATAAGAATCCAATAACTGAAAAAAATATATCCCTTAAAGATTTAAACCATAGCCTCCTGGCTCAAATTTAAACATGCTAATACTGAGCTAATATACCAGTTTTATTTCAAATTTGTGTTTAATACCATTTCCAGTAAAGGGCAAAGAACATTTGTCTAGCAAAAGTTAAGAGTTATAATAAATCATATGTCAGATAGGTTTATTTATGCTTTCTTTCTCTAATAGGAGGCACCCATTTACTTTCATAAGTTGTTCATCGCAACGCCAGATGCCCATTTTCCTCAAGAATTCCACTTGATCTTAAATTATAGGGAGAGCAATGAAGGGTTTCTGATTCTGCTAGGTTGTCTGGCTGGTGTGTTTGTATACACAAGAAACAGTGATAATGGCAGGATTAAATCATTTTACATTATTTGAAGTGGTTATGAGTTGACTTTGAAATATAATACAGTTCCCTTCAAAAGGAAATGTGTGAGACTTTGACATTAAATTAGCATATTAGAAACATTTAAACCCATAGAAATTATCATAACTTCAAGTATAGTATAACATTCCTAAAATACATAGGTTTCAGTATCCCAGTAAATGGAGAGCCAATTAAAATGTACATATTCATCCATGTTAAGAAAACGTTTAATGTTTTACAAATGAGAGAAAAAAATCCTTACCAAATTAAAGTTAATTTTAGGAACATATAGCATTTATAAGTATGCATAAGGGTATATTTTCAATGATCACATTATGAGGAAAACTTTAACACCACCCTCCAAGGCCGTAGCCCAGGTTTTTTTTTTTTTGGAGGGGGGGTGTTCACCCACCCCCACCTCCCCGAAAGATGACATTAAAAAATTAATACCACCTTATCGTGGAATGCCAGGCCGCCACCGTGGTTCGGATTCCACGTTAAACTGTAGGTCCTTCATTTCATCTCACAATCACCCTACCATTACACATTAGTGTAAGTGTGTATAACCCGAACGGGTAGTAAGACGCGGTGCTAATAATAATAATAATAATAATACCACCTTATCTAAGGTTTAAACAAAACAAGAATATACGAGTATACAGGTATTCTAATGTTAAGTACATTTTAAATACAATTTGTGATTGTGTTCATTATTCAGGCAACAAAGTTGGGTAAACTATGGAAGTAATAGTGAATGTGGGAATAAATGTGGAAGAGAGTGGTCTTTGAGATTAAGAAACAAAACATTTTAACTGGAAACTATTCGAATGGTAGTTCCGAGAAAATGTTGCAAATGAATCGGCAAAGAAACAAGATTGAGAGGGTGGGATAAAATAAATGCAAGGAGGTCCAGCTTCAACCCCCAAACAGCTTTCAGTTAGATATTTAAGTCAAAGTCTTCAATACATTTGGTCAAGCTAAAAATACCCTTAATTAAAAAGTGTACAATTTTGGACTAATAATCAGGAGGGATAACCTTTTCTACGAGCATATATTTTTAAACCTCTAACTTAATTAGAGAAAACAGAAATAATCTCTAAAATTTTCCATGTTGGGTCAGTGGCGACAGAACCTTGTGTGTGTAGGGTGGAGGGAAATAACAAAAATATAATTATAATGGTACTCATCTGAGCTTTTAATTTTAATTCTATAAATGCCTTTAGATTCAGAAGCTATTTGAATCTTTTGAATCTTTCCATATTCTAAAATATAAAAGGGGAATGAAATAAATCAAGAGGGGGCAAAAATTATTAATCCACTAAAATCCTACTCCCCTCCCTGCAACCCTCCACCTCAGTTAACCACCACTTTATGTATTTTAATAAGTGCTTAATTAAAAATTTTAGACTTGGAGGGAGAAGGCGCTATATGAAAGTTTCTAAATGTTAAACAAATTTAAGATACTTAATGTAGCCCATTTAATCCCTGCCATTAATAACCATAAAAACTAGTTCTAGAGAGCTTCTAGAGGCATTTAATATTAATAATTTTTCTTTGGCTGTGACTGTTGGGTTGCCATGCTCCCCAAACCCTCCCCTTAAATGTTGGTCTGGCTATGGCCTTGCCATCCTCTTAGAAAGTGTCAAAATTATTGTTAACTAGTGACAAACCATTGAAAATCATATACGGATGTATACCCATCTCACTCTCATTGAAGGATTATCTGCATTATAATGTATTTGATGAGAGTTAAGCTATGTATAGTCGTTGTTAAGTAATAGATGGGTCCCTCACTACTTGAATCTAGCAACTGTAAACATATTTGTAATAGTAGTTACTCTTTAGCACATTACCAAGGGATAGTATTACACGTGTATAATAATAATAATAATAATAATAATATTTAGCACCGCGTCTTACTACCCATTCGGGTTATACGCTTTAAGTACTATCTACACTAATGGATTAGGAATTGGGAAGGTTGAATTAGAGGAAGTGAACCCGCATTTGCGTGGAGGAAGAGTGGAAAACCATTTAGGAAAAACCACCCCCAGTTCACCCCGACCGAGATTCGAACCTCGATCTCCCCGTCCTGAGCAGTTGAGTTACACGTGTATAGTTAAGCTATTTTGAATCTAGTGTTTTTAGTATTTTGAATAATTATTTTTTCTATATTCTACTCAAAATAAGTAATCTTAACCAGTGTCAATCCAGAATATTGTGAACTTTACACCTTAGATTGTGTGACCATCGGTGTGGGTTCAATGGTTAGTGTAGGTCGCATGAATAGTATGAGTAACTATAACCTGCCATTAACAAGAATTGAAAGATAACAAGATGATTTTAGAAGTGCCAAACTATTACAACAGGGAACTAAGTTAGGATACCAAAAGTAAATGCCAAGAATTAAGACAGATTAAACAAGAATATTTAGTTGTAGGCCTTATAGTTTTCTGTTATTGGCAGTGGCATATTCTCTAGGTATGCTAGTCCTGCGCCATACCCAAAATGATATGGACTAGTTTTTTGTTTAATTCAATGCTGTCTGTGTAAACTGTGTAAACACTAATGTTTAAATTGTTAATAAATATATATGTAATGAATTATTAATTTTAAAACTAATATTGTTTCATATTCCAAGAATACTGTGTTTTATGTAATTCTTCTTCTAAAGGTTCTACTTTGCACAATAGAAAACCTAGAGCTTGCTACATGAAAAACGCAAGGCAAGCAAGGGAGGTTCTAATGACCTTGCCCAATGTCTAGGGGGTGGCAACACATTCCTTTCCACTTGCCCATAAGTAATTGGCCAATGAGCTCAGGTTTTCACAACCCAGGTCATGCTATTCCTGTGAAGCAAGCTAAGCATTGTGCCAACTATTGAAAAAAGATTCAAGATCACAATGTTTAATTTACTAAGCTAATTTAGTATAGTTTAAATAAAAATAAATACAATAAATATATAATTAATTGTAAAATAATAATTAGTATACGTAACAAGCTTTAAATTATACACTAATTAAATACATTGATTTATGTTTAGGTATTCTAGTTACATGTATTATCATGTATGTGGCAAACACATTTAACCATGCTTTCAAATTTAGGCATTTCAGCACTGATGGGGTTTTAAGGGGGGATCTTAAGGGGGGGGGGGCTACTTTAACTGTTGTTGACGGTAATTGTTGTTTTTCTTTAGTAGAAAGGATTGTGGAGTTTTAATAGTGTTCTTTTAGTTTTTGTTTTACATAACGACTTATTAGTCATTGTGATTTTATATAATCATACATTCAAGAATCCCAAAAGTCAGGAGTGTGAGTTCACCATTTCAAGATGATTTAGAAGGAAAAGGTAAAATAAAATATATTTTCTTATAATTTACTTAATCAATGGCGCACCCAGCCATTATTTTGAGGGGAGGCATTCAATCAAGGTTGTAGCAAGAATGACATTTTGATAGAATGAGTGGGTTTGGGGTTGCACAGCCTCTTAAGCCCTGAAGACCGAGAATATTCATGAATATTAAATGCTTTTATAAATAATTTTGAGTAGTTTTATAGTAATTAAGTAATTTAAATAATACGAATGGTATTGAAGCTATTATTTGTATGTATTTTTCAATTGTTAATTTTGTGTGTAATGGTAAACATTTTGAATATTAGGCTTAAGTCTGAAGCCTGGTCTTAAAATGTAGCATATACATTCGACACATCTTACAATGTTAGTTATACTTAATATCATTTAAATTTCTATTAACATTATTTGTGGTGTTGGTGAAAGAGGGGGGAGGGGGTCAAGTACCCTGTTTGCCCTTCTCCCCCTTGGGTGCACCATTGCTTAGAGCAAAAGATATGTGTAAATATCTTAGCGATAAATCAATGACATGGCATATTAATAGTCCGAAATAATCTCCCCTATGTTAGTCAGAGTTTACACATATAAATAGCTTCTGGAGCATAAATTCTCAAGTTGGGAGACTTGTTTGTTTCCAAGCAGCATTGTGTGATATAAGTTAAACTTTATAAAATAGTTTTAATTGCAACGTGAGTAGGAGAATCCACCTGATTCCCTCTCACCAAGATCTGATGGACGCTTGATCGATGTATCCCTTCATTTTACTCTTATTATGATTGTTTGCTTTGAAGTATTGCTAAATGTGTGCTTTTAATTACACTAGGCTAATTGAATAGGATCTATCTCTCTTGTGCATTCAGAAATGTGCCCATGCCACTCTTAGCCCCAACATTAATATTTACTTAAATTTCTAACGATGTAGATATCATTACAATTTGAGGACTGCCTATGTGGTCTAGTGGTCATAGGTTCAGGCTATGGACCCAGAGGTCCCGGGTTTGATTCCCGGCGCCTCCAGATGATCTGGGAAGCAGTGGGTCTGGAACGGGTTAGATTCAGCCTAGAGTGGATAAATAAGGAGCTACTCGAATAAAGTAGTAATGGCTCCGGTATAGAAAGTCGAGCTTAATGGCTGGAGTCATCGTTGTGTTGACCACATGACACCCTCTATCCGCAAAAGTTGGCACTAATTCTCCAAAGAGTTTGGTAGCCACTCGGTAGGTATAGCCTGAAGGCGAGTTGACACCATGGAGTTACTTTTATTACATTCTGAGTGGGTGGTAATCATCATTATGGATAAATAAAAGAAGAGAGAATATGGGAGTGGAAGAAGGGGTGGGGGGGGCTCAAAATTTCCTAAGATAGCATACAGTTAAAGGGAAATAATAAATATTTGAGAACCATTGTTCTATATGAACACATCTTCAAATATATCCCTTGAAATAATCCCTTGAACGTTCTTGGACAACGGTGGTTGAGGGTTCTTGGCCTCCAAATCTCCGTTGCAACTTTTAGAGTACAGCATACCTCTATTAATTTTGCTCAGAATACACCACTTTTGATTGGTCCAAAGTTGTCAAAGTAAGGATAGTAATAAAAATTATAAAAATAATAAAAGTAAAAGGAGAACACAATAAGTCGGATGATGTCTTAACAGTTAAAAGAGTTACAATGGTAGCTTACATATGTTAACTAGTCAAGGTATTTGATATGGAGCTGTCCCTATTTATAGAGAATAGCAATAATAGCAAAAATAATAATATACCTGTATGTTTACAATGTTGAACACTAAGGCTGGGCACACACCAAAAAAGCACAACAAAAAATCAAAAGCATTTTTGTTTTAGGCCGTTTTGTATTGGCTCAAAATATGTTTTCACAAAAAACATTTAGTTGCAGACCAGAAAAGCACAGCAAAATAAAGCGTTGGAGGGAAGGGGGACTGCAGTCTTTCCCATACTTCCGGTACAATGTCTTACGAGGACGTTGCTGTGGTCATGTGGCAGTGGTTGTTGGACTCTGAACAACATCCAGAGAGAAGTTGATGGGTGCACCCGTTAAACATGAAGAGGACGGGGAAGAGAAGACTATAAATCATACACAGGGGGTCTAGGCTTGCAATAACTCCATTCACCAACTCTTCAAAACAAAAAAAAGAGTATTACTGGGCGTGTATGAACTGTGACCGGGATTGGACACTCTTGGGGGAGGGAGGGGGAGGGGCCTGGTGCATGCACAGACACAAATGCCCCCTCTTCCCCTCGAAACATTGCCCAGTGTTTTGGTTTCAGGCATGACTATGTGCACTTTATTGTACTTTGTTATGCTTTTTTGGTGATTTTGCTTTTTGAATGATGCCAAAACAAGTTGCTTTAAATCTCTTTTAATTTTTTACCAACCGGCGTGAGGCAGTCATATTTGAAAATAATGAATTAATTTAACTACCGGTTTTGAGACATAATACTGCAATAACCGCTTATGCTTTGTTTGGCTGTGCTTTTCATGTGCGCCCAGTCTAAATGTGTTTGAATTTAAAAAAAAAAACTTTCTACTGTGTTCTTATAATAACTCTTAATTATTATTATTATTATTATTATTATTATTAGCACCGCGTCTTACTACCCGTTCGGGTTATACGCACTTACGCTAATGTGTAATGGTAGGGTGATTGTGAGATGAAATGAAGGACCTATAGTTTAACGTGGAATCCGAACCACGGTGGAGGCCTGGCATTCCCCACATTGACAAGACGTCTTGTCAGAGGTGTTGGAAGGGTTTGGTAATCAGATAAATATGTGCCGGGAACGAGGATTGAACCCCGACCGCCAGCACAGAAGGTCATGTTAGTTGATTGATTTTTAATTAGTAATTAGAGATCACCAAACTTTTCCTAAAGAATCCAAAATTTTTTAAAAAAAAGGTGGCCAGCAATTGTACACCACGCCTTACATCCCATTAGAATAATAATAGCACCGCGTCTTACTACCCTTTCGGTTTATACGCTTTAAGTACTAATTACGCTAATGGATTAGGAATTGCGAATATTGAATTAGAGAAAGTGAACCCGCATTTGCGTGGAGGGGGAGTGGAAAACCATTTAGGAAAAACCACCCCCAGTTCACCCGGCCGAGATTCGAACCTCGATCTCCCCGTCCTCAGCAGTCGAGCTCAACACGACAAGCGCGTTAGCCAACTACGCCACCGAGACGGGTTACATCTCATTAGAGCTATCTGCTTCTTTAAATTAATGAGGCAGGGATGAGGACGATTTAATTTATTGAAAATAAACTAGCATTTATACGAAGGGAGAGAGTAAAACAATGCAAGTGAAAAAACCTCAATACACTTGGACGATATTTGTAGTCCAACCTCTACATCACCAGCAAACCAGACTAGACGAGTCTGGTGTCTTAGCCCACGTGTACACCAATGTAGGTTATAACGTATAGCCTAGTTTATAAACGTAGGATACATTTTTACCATCACGTCTTACTACCATATTCTGGACTATATACAAGAATTCACATTAAGGTAAGTTTGTAAACAATTTAGAAAAATATACTCGGTAAACCCATCCAGAATTCGAACCCAGCCTCCTTGTCAACAGGAAACTCAAGCAAATTAACCTGACATTTATACCAAGAGCTCGCCGATGAGGGTACATTACGTTCGTGGAGACAAACTGTACTAGAGAGAAAATCTAGTCCAAACCAGTTGTACCAGAGAGAAATATTAGATGAGAAAGGATAAAACAGAAAGAAACGTTAGTAGAGACCAGATGTTTCAGAGAGAAACGTTCATAGATACGAGATGTTCTAAAGAGAAACGTTCGTCACGACGAGATGTACCAAAGAGAAATGTTCGTAACAACAAGATGTACCAGAGAGAAACGTTCGTCGAAACAAGATGTACCAGAGAGAAACGTTCGTCGGTACAAGATGAACAAGAGAGAAACGTTCACCAATAAAATGTGTATCAAAGAAAATCGTTCGTCGAATCAGAATGTATAAGAGATAAACGTTCGTCGAAACAAGATGTACCAGAGAGAAACGTTCGTCGGTACTAGATGAACAAGCGAAAAACGTTCACCAATAAAATGTGTATCAGAGAAAATCGTTCGTCGAAACAGGATGTACAAGAGATAAACGTTCGTCAAAACAGGATGTACTAGAGCGAATCGTTTATCGAGATAAGGTGTACTAGAAAGAAACGTGTGTCGAGATAAGATGTAAAAGAGAGAAATGTTTATAGATACAAGATGTACTAGAGAGAAACATATCTAGAAATATGATGTACCAGAGATAAACATTGGTTGAAACGAGAAATATCAGAGAAAAATGTTTGTCAAAATGAGACAAACACGAGATAAATGTTTGTCTAAACAAACGTTCTCCAAGACAAGATGTACCGGAGAGAGATAAACCACTATGATACAAGAGCTACCGGATAGAAACGTTTGTCGATATAAGATCTATCAGATAGAAACGTTAGTCGAGACAAAATATACCTTAGATAAACGAGAGATACCAGAGAGAAATGTTTGTCGAAACGAGACATACCAGAGGAAAAACGTTCGTCGAAACGAGAAATCTCGTACAAGAGAAATATTTGTCTAGACGAATGTTCTTCAAGACAAGATGTACATACCAAAGTAAAACTATTGTCGATACAAGATGTATGAGATGATACGTGAAGGAATAAGTTCACATCCCCACCAACATAATAATCGATATTACATACATTAAAAAACGTCAAAAGAAACAAAATGTTTTGTTTTTTAATAAATTATTTAAAAGGGTGCGCCTTGGATGGTTTCTTTGATATAATAAAAAACACTTTTTCGCAAAATTGTTTTGACAATACACAATTTAATTGTATTAAAATCATTGAAAAACTTCTTTGCTAACAGATTTACCTTAAAACATCAGATCGGAAGCCTACGCCTCACTTTGCATAGCGTGGACAACGCTTGAGCAGTGGTTTACAACATTTAGGTGTGTTTTACCCCTTTTTATTTTCTCATATCAAGAGAAAGTATTGTGATCATGAAAAAAATTGATCTCAAGATTTTGATGTTGATGTGAACACAAATCCAAAAAAGTATACTTTACAACTATTTCTGTCCCGTGTCTGCCTGTCAAGTCTCTTGTCACGGATCCGAAAAAGGTTAGATGAATTTTGTTCAAACCTTATATCTAGATGTTATAGGGCAATATCATATAACTTTTTTACCCTAACCCTTCAATTAAACGTAGTTTATTGATGGGTACTTTTTTTAGTTTCAAATTTTTCGAAAAAGGCTCTAACGATTTTGTTTAAAATGTAAATCTAGGATTTGTTTAACAACATAAATAACGCTATGTAATTGTTTTTTGTTTTTTTTGCAAAAATTCGTTGAAGGGTAGTTTACTGATGACTGAAGTTTCAAAAAGTTGAAATGTTTTAAAAATTACCCTAACACTATGGTTCCAAATGGGGTATCTTGAATAATCTTCAATAAAGGGTAATTTACTCACGAGTGAAAGTTGAAAATTCTTTTTTTTAAATGGTGATGACTGTTTGCTTATAATGTATATCTGAGTAATGATTGTCAATAAAATAATAAATAAAGCTGTATACTGATTTATGAGGGCAAAAATAGGCTATAGGTAGTCATGATTTTTTTATTGAATATTTAAAAAAGTGCTGTTAGGAAAAACCACCCCCAGTTCACCCTACAAATATTCTAACCTCGATTTCCCCGTCCTTGGAAGTCTATCTCAACACGAAACTAGCGCGTTAGCCACCGACGTTAAATGAAATAAATTTGATCATGATCACGGAAATTTAAAACATTATTTGTCTGATTTTCTTTAGCACCTCGTTTTACTACCGGTTCAGGTTATACACATATGTACCAATTAGACTAATGAGTTAGGGCTGAGGAGGGTTGACCTTAGAGGAAGTGTGCCCGCATTTTCGTGGAGAGTGGAAAACCCTTTAGGAAAACCACCCTCAGTATACCCGACCGGTATTCGAACCCCGATCTCCCTGTCAGCGACAATTTGGTTTCACGAGAGCGATGCCTTAAACCAATGATGACAAATCTATGGCACGCGAACACATTGGTGTGGCACACCGGCATGAAAAAAATTAACATATAAGACTTTTCACAACGTGATATAATTTATTGAAGTAAATAATATATCGACAGTGTTATTCAATGTAATGTCACAATGAACTTAGTGAAGTCAACGCCTAAATAGTACTTAAGTGCATCTTGTTTGCTGTTGAAGACAAGTTATGAACCGAACATGGCTAGCAAAATATAACCTTTTAAAACTATTATTGAAAATATTAAGCCCGATGTGAATTTTTTTTATTTTAAAATATAGATCAATTTAATGGGGTTTTTTCACTGAAGGTATTGCTTTAAATGTTTTGACTTTAAATTATTGAAATAAATATCGTCTAGAGCACTCACTTTGAGGACGGGAAGATCGAGGTTCAAATCTCGCTCGTGTGAACTGAGTGGTTTTTTTCTAAATGGGTTTTCCCTCTCCCTTCACGCAAATGCGGGTTCACTTATAAAGTCAACCTTCCCAATTCCTAGTTCATTAGTGTAATTAGTACTTAAGCGTATAACCCGAATGGATAGTAAGACGCGGTGCTAAATATATATATATACCCTATATATATGATATGGTATAATACATTTAACATTAGCGATACCTACCTGCTTCGATGGCCGCATGGTTTAAGGCAGGGATAGCGGAACTTTTTCGACTAGTTTGCCACTTATATTATTATTAATTATTATTATTATTAGCACCGCGTCTTACTACCCATTCGGGTTATACTCACTTACGCTAATGTGTAATGGTAGGGTGATTGTGAGATGAAATGAAGGACCAGCAGTTTAACGTGGAATCCGAACCACGGTGGAGGCCTGGCATTCCCCACATTCACTAGATGTCTTGTCAGAGGTGAAGGAAGGGTTTGGTAATCAGATAAATCTATGCCGGGACCGAGGATTGAACCCCGGCCGCCAGCACAGAAGTCTGACACCTTACCCCTAGACCACCAGGTCACCCACTTATAAATGAATATATATTTTTTATATTCTGTAATCTGATTCCCTGGAAATAATTTGCGCCTCCCTAGAATAAATCCCCCTCCCCTTTTTCCAATTATATTTAAAATTCTCTGATATTATCGAATATGAAGCTGAAAGATTACCTTAAATCAAACTCAAAATGACTTCTAAATGCATCCTATCGTGAACAATTTGCTTAAAAGGACCGCTTCAAATAACTACTAGACTAGAGGCATCTAACTTGCACAAAAAGTCAGGGGAGAAAAGTTCTAAATAGCTTTCAAAGTCATCCACATTTAAAAAATGTCTAGGTAAGAACAACTCCAAATAGCTTCTAGATGCATGTAATTTTGAAGAATTTTCAGGCGAGGACCACCCCAAATAGCCTAGTTTCTGAAATAGTTCAATTTTCAAAATTTTGTTGGTGGAAGGCCACTTCAAAGATTATCTTCTAGAGGTATCTAATTATCGTAAAATATTAATGTGAGGATCACTCTAAAGAGCTTTGAAATGGGTTAGGAACACTTTAAATGGTTTATAAAATAATCTAATTTAAAACCAAATCAAGGTGAATACTACTCATAGCTTCTAGAATGAACCATTTTTCGAAAGAAAAAAAAATGAAGGAGTGCCACTACAAAAGGTTTATAAAAACTATCTGATTTAAAAAATTGGGGAGGATGACCACGGTTTAAAACATATATAAGATTAAATATGAATGAGAAACTATATTAAACGGTTTTAAAAAGAAAATTAACATTGTAAGTAACTAACTACGTTATTTATATTTCTGACCCCCCTATGAAAATGATCTGAATCCGCCCCTGCGTGCGTACCTTCACCAACAGATGGCGGCCGCTCGGTCGGTATGGCGCGATAGCGGGCTGACTATGGACGGGTAGTAAAACGCGGTGGAAGAAAACAGATTTTTAAATGTCTTAGCATTAAAATAAATCCGATATTCTTTCTTGGTTCGATTCCAGTTACCAGCATACGCTTCTTTAAAATAAATAATAGTGAAATGACGTTAATAATGACCGCACGAATACGTTTAATTCCGAACCAAAGGGCCAGAGTTTGACCTCAGTTTCTTAAAACCAAGCCTATTTATCCTGTGCCCCAAGATAATTAGATAGAAAGAATGAGCTTCATAAACCAAATATTTAAATTAGTGATTCAACTTGCAGTTTAAAGGGACATACTTGTATACAAAAAACTTAACCAAAGTAGGCCTATGATACTGTATTAATTTCACATGTAAGGGCCATCTACCCAAATATGAGTTACTATTATTAACATCATTATTTTCAGAATTTGATTTTTATTATACAAGAAAAACCAAGCTTAGAGAGTTATTTAAGCAACAACCTGATACCCTTATAACTGAGTACTTTCTGCTTGTTTTTTTACTGTGGACTCTTCACTATTCAAATATAACCTATTATACTTTAGATTTTGTCTTATTTATTGTCATTATAAGTTTAAGTGTTTGATACCTACTTCGGTGGCCACACGGTCTAAGACACCACTCTCGTGTTAGACTAGACTGCCGATGACAGGGAGATCGGGATTCGAATACCGGTCGAGCGTATTGAGGGTGGTTTTTACTAAATGGTTTTACTCTCTCCCTCTACACAAATTCAGGTACACTTACTCTAAATTCAACCTTCCTAATATCTCAAACTTACTAGAGTAATTATTACATAAGCGTGTAGCCTGAAAAGATAATAAGACATGGCGCTAAAGAAAAATTATTGTTGATCCAATTTCTCAAAAAGCTTTTTCAAAAGTAGTTTTAATCCATATATATTTAAAGAACCAGTTTATATTTAACTTTTTTTAGCATCGTATCTTAATATCCGTTCGGGTTATACGCTTGTGACAAATTAAAATTTCACTGAATAGTTTTGTAGCTAAGGTATCATATTAAAAACGTTTTAACTTCCCACATTTCACCATTAAACTAAAAACATTCTAGAATTATGGAGGCCATAATAAGCCAAATAAAAATAATAAGAAATCGTTAATTGAAAAATATTGTTGTAGGGCCTATAACTTTAATTACTACGACTTTCAGTTACAATAATTTCGCCAATACAAAGTAGCCTAGTGAACCAAGCAGCCATTGTTATTGTGCAGTTAGTGATAGAGGTTTATTATCCAATTGTTAGTGTATTTTGCAAATAACCTGAACTAAGGCGCAAAATACAAGAATTTATTTTACAACTCCAACTCTTTATAATCCTGAATTGTATAAGCCTTATATTATTTTCCACCACGTCTAGCTACCCACCTGGACAATATGTATTTTAATAACGCTAATACAACTTGTGAATTTGGGAAATGCCAGGCCTCTACCGTGGTTCGGATCTCACGTTAAACTGTAGGTCCTCCATTTCATCTCACAATCACCCTACCATTACACATTAACGTAAGTGCGTATAACCCGAACGAATAGTGAGACGCGGTGCTAATAATAATAATAATAATAATAATAATAATAACGCTAATTAGGTAGGAATGAATGATGTAGATTGTATAAGATGTGACTCCACATTTGCGTGGGGGGTGAGTGGAAACAGTTTAGAATAAACCCCTTCAGCAGGCCTACAGTAGACCATGATTATAATCCCAACATCCTAGTCACCGGCAAACCATGCTAAAGTCTGTTCAGCATAGGAATTGTTTTTTGAAAGGCCTTTTTCCCTACCGGAATTATATTATATATTAGGATATTGGTAGGAAAAAAAGACCTTTCAAAGAGTAATTCCTACCGTGAATGGGTAGTAGATGAGCTTTACATCTAGTCCGCGTGTACACCGATGCGGGTTTGAACTATTTTTTCGTAAACATTCAGGTAGGAATTTTCTAGCCTATATTTAATTGATTGTTTTAACTTATTTAGGTACGATGAAGTTTTATTGTATATTTAAGTTACTATTTTGTTAACACCCCGAATGTATTTATTGAACTAATATCTAGTAGCACGGTTAAATTTAGCGAGCACAATACGAAGCTGGGCAAGTTTTAATAACTCGTGTAAACGAATAGTAGAGCTCACATTAGGAAACAGGGAGAGGTTTTAGTAACTCGTGTAAATGAATAGTAGAGCTCACATTAGGAAACAGGGAGAGGTTTTAGTAACTCGTGTAAATGAATAGTAGAGCTCACATTAGGAAACAGGGAGAGGTTTTAGTAACTCGTGTAAATGAATAGTAGAGCTCACATTAGGAAACAGGGAGAGGTTTTAGTAACTCGTGTAAATGAATAGTAGAGCTCACATTAGGAAACAGGGAGAGGTTTTAGTAACTCGTGTAAATGAATAGTAGAGCTCACATTAGGAAACAGTGTAGACCTTCGTTATTTTACGGTTGATACATACTTTTCAACCCTGATCCCCACGTGCCGACTGTGTATATAACTGCCCTGGTAAATGGTTTTCTTCCCAATGCTGTGCCTAGACCTGCGTGTAAAAATGCGCATAGCCTGACTGGTTTCTAATTAACTTGCTATGTGGGGGCTTGACACAAGCAACTAACCAATTGTCTCTAGAGAAGAGCAAGTACCCAGCAACAAATGTTAGGTTCACAATGCATGCAAGCACGAACGAAACGCCCAGTCGGGCCCACCTCGAGAAGGGGCGAGCCAACACGTGGTTCAACTATACTATGACCCGCTTCTGTGGGCGCATGGTCTAAAGTGCTACTCTCGCAAGAGACTAGACCACCGATGACGAGCGAGGAGATTGTGGTTCAATCCCAGTCGGGTGTACTGAGGGTGGTTTCTATTAAATGGTTTCTCACTCCTCCTCCACGCATATATGGGTACGCTTCCTCTAAACTCAACCTTCCTCGTCCTTAACCCGTTAGTGAAATTAGTACATAAGCGTATAACCCAAATGGGTAGTAAGAAGCTATGATGTAAAACAATACTATAGTTTATATCAGACTTGAGTATCACTGCCCACTCTCAGGCTAAACAGGTCGCGCCAGAAATGGAAGACGAGCATTTAATAAAACGAGTAAACATGAACAACAGTCCGATAGAGAGAAGCAAGGTACGCCCATTGCGGAGCTATTAAATTTTGTGAACATTAAATAACTATATAAATAACCGACTATCGTAATGTAAAAGTGTGCAAAAAACACACCCACAATGCAACCAAATACCCCGTACACACAGGAGTGTTTTTGTAGTTTAATTCAGTAGAGAAACTTGTATTGAAATGCCGAACGGGTAGTAAGACGCGGTGCTAATAATAATAATGTATTGAAATTATGTCAACTATCACGAAAGAGAGAGAGAGAAGTAGCTCCTATGAAATGTACCATGCGCATTCCCACGGTCATTGTTTTTATCCTCGCTTAGGTGTATATTTTGAGACAATACGATATATTTGCTGAATTATTTATGTATATAATATAATTAATAGTTATAATACTTAGCACCAAGTCTTATTACCCGTTCGGGTTATACGTTTAAGTACTAATTACTCTAATGGGCTAGGCATTGGAAAGGTTGAATATAGAGGTAGTGAACCCACATTTGCGTGGAGAAAGAGTGGAAATCCATTTTAGAACAACCCCTTCCCCCTCAGTTCCCCCGAGCGAGATTCGATCCCCTATCTCGCCGTCCTCAGCAATATAGCTCAACAGGAAACTTGCGCGTTAGCTAAATGTATATAATTAAAACCAATTTTGTCAAAACAGATATATTTTGTCTTGCTTTTGTTTGAAAAACAAGGAATTCACTGTTCAATTTGCAAATATAAGACAAGTATATCTCCTGCGCATGCGTCTGTATCTAAACATGTCGCCAAAATCTATTATCTGCACCACTAGCAAACTATGCACAAGTTTAAAGTGGGTTTATTATTTTTCTAATAGTTACCATGAATAAATTCAAGAGGTTAAAACCTACTTCAGTAGCCGAATGGTCTAAGGCGTCATTCTCGTGTTAGACTGGCCTGCTGAAAACGGGGAGATCAAGATTCAAATCCCAGTCGGGTCTAATAAGGGTTAGTTCCTAAAATATTTTCCCAATCTCCTTCCACGCAAATGATGGTAAATTACCTCTAAAATGCTTCCTTTCTCATCCCTATCCTATTCGAGTAATTATCATGCATGCGTGTAACCTAAAAAAGTGGTAAGACGAAGTGATTTTTTAAAAAAAGGCTAAACGTGATGAGAGTTACCTCATTCTCCACAAGCTGTTTCGCCCTTTCGATAAGGAGATCATCCAGGTCCTTGTAAAGTACAGGTTTCAAGTTTGCCGAGCAGTCCCGTTTCTTGTCCAGAACAATCTGGTATTGCTCGCTCCAAGAGGCAGATACTGGAGAACTCGAAATATGGCCAAGGGAAAAACTTTTTGTGGAACCCTTTCTTCTCAAGTCCCTCTCTTCAGTAGAACAAGATTTAACAGACCCTTGTTTTACCAACTTTTTCAAGAATGGAATATTCTTTGTCGATTGGACTTCATCATTTTTCTCTTTAATCTTCACTTTTACTTTACTGACAGTGCATTTTCTAGACACTGCACCTCGTTTCAAAGGCTGGTTGCCAGTATCGAGCACGTTTTTCTTTGGCAAATCATCTTCAATTCTATCCACGTGTTCGGTTACCCTTTGATTTCGCTTTATACGTCGCACCCTCATTTTGTTATAACCATTCTCGAAACTTTCTGAAGCAAATGGTTTCGGATTTGGAGTTTGTTTTTCGTCCAAGCTGACAGAAGGAGATTGTGAGATATTAGAATTATTATTTGGTAAAGTTGACATCTTGTTGTATCTCGCGTGATGCGAGTATTTGGTGTGGGACAGAGCTGAGCTACCCAGTCTGTTCACCTCCGGATGCGACCGCCGAACTGAAGGAAGCGACTCCTTGCCGCGGTAATTACGACTAGGGTGGTAATGAGGGCTAGTATTTACTTCACGAGATGTTTGCTCAGCCGGTTTGCACGTGGCTCGCTTTCCCTTGTCAATGCCGCCACCATGAGCTTCACCAGAACAACACTTGTGATCCACCCCCAGGGTAGTTGACGGGGTTGCTAGGGTGGCGCTACCACGTAGAGAACTTTCAAACATACCCAAATTTAGCATTTTTATATTGATTGGCTTAGAAATTGAACAAAGTGCTTAATAAAAAGTCTACGATGATTTATTCGATCCACACCGAACTATGCTTTTGCTACGGTTTTAAACGTCACTTTAGAACACAATTTCTCCTTATCAGCCCCAACAACCACGAGCAAACTACCCCAGTCCACCCCACCACCAATTTTTCACTTTCCAGGTAACGCTAAGCCGGAAGGAAGTTGAGGATGAGCACCGCGCGGTGTCCCACACTGCACTAGCGAGCAAGTGGGCCCAGTGACTTGACTGGCTGACAACTGCTTTATCACTGCAGACACTGGCCCTGGCGCGCCGCCACCACTCCACAACACACACGTCACACCATCCAGTACACATCGCCCACACTTTCAAGAGCGCATGTGATTTTAAGAGGACAGTTATGTACCTGGTGATGTCTTAGAATTTCCCAATAATATTGCCCAATAAAGGAGTATAATAGAGTTATCTAAGGTTTGGAATAAATGTCAAAATTAAGTGTTTTATGTCAGTTTTAAGGTATGTTGAAAATACACTAAACCTGTGTTCAGAAGTCATACATTCCAATCAAATACATGAATACCGCAAGTGTTGTGCTAAAATCAGTACCTCTACAATATAAGATTGTTTATTTGAAATATTAAATAAAGGTGCAATAAGCGGTGCAGCAATTTAGTACATATTTATTAAAAATAGAAAAGAAATCGCTCATTCGATCTCTGTGGGAAGTGGCAACTGGTTTGGGAGCGGTCTTTTTTTCCAAACGGGTTCGGTTTCGTTCCAACGAATTAAATAGAACGTGAAACAATACAGCAAATGATGTCCATCCTGTAGTAAAATAGTTTGGAGCTAAGACTGATGAAATGTGATTATTATTATTATAGTGGTAAATTGTATATGTTTACATTGATTTCTTTATGAATGGACATTTGTAGCACATTTTATAAAATACATTGTTTTTGTAGTCCACATTAACAACATTTTACTATATTATTAGTATTATTTTATAAGTATTTATAATTTCGTTCAAAAGTGACAGCTGCAGATCACATGAGTTGACGTATGAATATGTAAAAGTAGTTACTTTCTGTATAGGTCCATTCGTAAGAAAATTACACACAAACACGAGGGGACCTAACGGTCTAAGGGTAGTGTGTCAGACTTCTGTGTTAGGGATGCGGAGTTCAAAGCCCGGCCACGGCACAGATTTTTCTGATTACAAAACCCTTCCTTCATCTCTAGCAGAGTGTGCACTTCCACACTTTGTGAATGTGTGGAATGCCAGGCCCCCGCCGTGGTTCGGAAGCCACGTTAAAATGTAGGTCCCCTCTGCTTTCCAACATCATTCTCACGTATCATCCTACCATCTGGGGATAAGGGAATTCACCTTAACGTTGTCCATACCTCAGAAATGAATTCAATTCGCCAGGAGAGCAGAGGTAAGATAAGGTCGAAGGGCAGGGATCTAGAGCATTAGCCCCACCACCCACCCATGCACACCAACATTCACATTGTTTTGAAAAACGTGGCCCGAAATTGATTTTAAACGGAATCTATCAAAAGAGGTTGATCATCAGATGAAGTGAAATTGCCGAAAAATCTTTCCCGTGGCTTAGAATCAATTTTAGAACTTTTTCACCAAATCAACAAAACAATAAGGGGTCCATGATGCTGGCAAAAACATTAGCCTAAAACTAAATTTCCTTGCGAATTTTCCAAATTTTCATTCTGTGTGGGTGGCGGCTAAACTGTAGAATAATTCTTTACTTACATCATTATTTGCGTATTATTGTATATCGGTAAATATAATATATATCTTTAGTTAAAATAATAGCAGCTTAATCATTCTTATTTAAGTGGTTTGGTGCTACGAATAGATAGTTGGGGAAGGGGTAGTTTTAAATTTCTCATCGTGGACGGAAGAGGGAAAATATAAGTTTTGATTCCAATCAAACAACAAAAGCTTAATAGCCTTGTAATATGATAGTCTTTGACGAGTAAACTTTTAATTATAAAGTCAAGTGAGGTCTTATTATACATAGTTTTGCCCAATTAAAAATATAGAATACATTTTAGTGCAATAATATGCAGGCATCGCTGCAACGATCCACTAGTATTACTTAAAAATGGGAAATCAATTTGACCACAGGACAACTGATTGTGTAATTTAATTTTAAAAACAAATATTAGCAAGTTTAACTCACGTCTTGTTGCTAATTAGGATAGTAATATTGAGGCCTTGAAAGTCATTGTGCTGTCTACTAGCAATTTACTAATTCAAGAGGCGTAAGATAAAGATGAATTTTGAGGAAACTGCCTAGTATTCTTTAGCTGTAAGAAAGGAGATGGTATAAACCTTAAGGTGAGCAAATAAACAGCTAGTTAACCGAACGGTGATGAAACCCTGATCTTCCTAATCAAAGCCGTCAAAACTTTAATAACCAGGCCTAACTTAAACGAATAATCTATCCATATGTAGAAATATAAATAACGTTTAAACTTCGAAGGCTGCAATTTTATTTCCATTTAATATGACTTTGGTATAATCCAAGTGAACAAGGCTTAAAAGTGTGAAAATTATTCAACTTGAGTAAGAATAGTTTTATATATATATATA